>CP107704.1:4200000-4518407 GCA_025854295.1 Lyophyllum decastes
ACGACTCGGCCAAATGCCGTGAGATGGCAGCAGTTCTGATCAAGAGCCTGTTCATTCGCCTCGACGACGAGCGCCGCAAGCTCATTCTCTCGCATCTCCATGCCTGGGCCTCTCAGCAGACCCAGCCTCAGCTCGCGCAAGTGTCGTCCCAGGTCTACGGTTTCATTGTCGACGTCTTGGAGACAGACTCGCTGCCGTACATTACTGCCATCCTCGAGGACCTCAGAGTGACCGTCCACCGCAGCGCAGGCGACCTAGCAGAGGCAGAAGCGCGAGATGCCGATACTGCTGCGATGGCTGTGGACCTGGATTGGCAGCCGCCGTATTACGCGCTAACAGTGTTCATCAAGGCTTTGCGCGTCTTCCCGCACTTCGCAACGCACGGAGAGCGGGTCCCGTGGGACATCGTCGTGCCACACCTGCTGTTCCCGCATGCGTGGGTCCGAACCGCGGCATGCAGGCTCCTGGGACTCCTGTTCACTGCGGTTCCGCCTGCGCCGCCCCAGGTAGAGTATGTTGACGCACACCCGCTCTCGAATTCGGGGATGCAGGAGGTCGCGAAGAAACTATGCCTGCAGCTGAAGAGCGAACACCTGGATGAGGCGCTAGGGTTGCAGGTCGTAAAGAACCTCTTCTATATTGGGAAGTGTTTCTGCGCCATACCTGTCGTAGAAGCTGTACCGGCAGACGAAAGTTTAGCCGAGGAGTCAGAAGTAGAGGATGAGGCAAAGGACGGAAAGGATGTGGACGCACTAAAGCAACAGAACCCGCTTCCATGGCTGTTCTCGAAGCTCTCGTACCAAATTAAATCCGCCCATATCGCGAGGCGCAATCGGACGTTCAACAGCGTATGTCTCCCTTCTTCCCCCTCGAGATGTCGATCACTCATTCTTCATGCATAGAAAAACTGGACGCAGCAACCCCTCTCAGTGTTGCGGTGGTTTGCAGCCATGACCGCCCACATGGATGCCACGCGGCTGGAGAAATTCCTTGTGCACATCCTGACCCCCATCTACCGCCTCCTGGAGGACGACACCATCCGGGATTCACAAATGGGTATGTCGCCTCCAGTTCGCCATGGACTATAATGACTAACGCTCTTGTGTTCTAGATGAGCTCAAGACTCTCGCCACGGAGTTGCAGGACCTGCTCCAGAGCAAAGTGGGTACGACGAAGTTTTCGAAGACGTACAACCAGATCCGGCAGGGTGTGCTTGGGGTACGGCAGGAGCGCAAGGCTGCGAGGGCGATGCAAGTGGTGGCGGACCCAGAGGCGGCAGCAAGGCGCAAGTCTCAGCGCAATGCGGTCAAAAAGGAGAGCCGGAAGAGGAAAGATCGGGGGTTTGCGTGCGTCATTTTGCTTTCTGCCTTGTCCGCCATGATTGTTTTGACCCGGTATTCGATGCGCAGCGATCGACAGGGTAAGGTCAAGCGAAGACGTGGGGAGGTGTGAAGGTCTTTTCGTGAGGGACGAAGCCTACACAGGGGTCTAATAAACTCCCGTCGAGGACTCAGTAGCGGTTTATTTTAGACGATTATAGTTTGAGCGTGTACCACGACCTTCCACTGTACATTCGTCCTCATCCTTAGCTGTATCCATAGTCCACTAGGTATCACTTGTATGAGAGGAGTAAGGTTTTCTTGGTCGTGCACGACACATTGGGCGCGGTCTCTACACGATTGGCGGTTATATTGACGCCGGAATTCTTCAAAAGTGAAGTACTGAAATGCGACAATGGCAAGGCGGTGGTGCATTGGGGGTTGACAGTGCTATCTCTCTTAGAAGAAAAAACACACCCATGCCCAACTACGTCCAGGAAACATATTTTTTAACCTTCAACCCTTCTGAACACGATGGAGTCATGGATGGTCAATGGGTGATCGATGTTTTGGCAAATACTGATAGGCCTGGACACCACATCGGTGAATTACCGAGATATGTATGAGCGAAGAAAAGCAAAGGTAAATGAAGTACTTTCGGCTCACGAGTACCAATTCGCTGATGCAGCCCTCAGGCTGTACGCCATATATCATGAAAGCATTATACAGGGATGCATAAACACACCGAACAGAAGTTCTAGCTATAGGATGATGTGGTGAGGTGTAATGGCCCAAAATTTGGTCCAAAGGATCCGTCAATTGTTGTACATACTGTCAGTCCATACGTGAACTGCCTTGGTATGGGTCTATCTAGTCCACAATGTTCCATTCCAATAAATAACATAACTAAGCCCTTTCTGACTTATACATCCACACTCATCCTCTCCCCAACCCACCGTCTCCCAAAAAGCCCCCTCAACACCACGTCAACACTCAGCACCCTAGCCTCCTCGCACCACCCCATCCCAAGCCACATCCCCAACCGCGCCCACCACCACCACCACCACCGCCCGCACCCGCCCCTCCCATCATCACCCGCTCCCGGACCCCACCCCCGCACGGCCTCCGTTGCCCTCCGCTCCTCCGGCGACGCAAGCCACCACTGGTAGTAATACCAATCCGACCCACACCACTGCCCAAATAGCAATGTCGCATGCTCGCGGAAGGCAACGCGTATACGGGCAAGGGCGTACGTCAGGGTGAGAGCGTACGCCCCGCTCTCCTTCTCCTCTGCTCGTTCAGCAGAGGAGGGAGAGGAAGAGGAAGAAAGATTAGGCGGGAGAAGCGCGGTGCGTATTGGCGCGAGGACCCCGAAGAACCGGGTGGGGTGGCGGAACATGAGCGCGTTGATGAGCGTCTGGTCTTTGCCTACGAAGTGGAACGGCGGGGCTCCGGTGAGATTCGAGGCGTGCGGGTGATGATGCGAGGAGGGTGGTGGCGGGGCGGTAGAGATGTAGTGGTCGTGTAAGGCGTAGAACTCGCGCGCGTACCACGCGATGCCTGCGGGCGTGGAACCGAAAAATGAGCCTGGTGGCAGAAAGAGAGGGGGGGGAAGGGGTGTGTCAGTACTCTCGAGATGATAGCGTGCGGAAAACATAAGGAAAGGAGGATAAACGAATAAACGTCGAAAACGGGACGAAGGCGAAAATGAATAGCTAAGCTAACGAATTGAAAGTGGGTGTAAGGTCTCGGAAGGGCATGGCGAGCCAAGGTCGGCGACACAGCTGTCGCGGTCGACGTCTCCCCCCCCCCCCTCCACACTTGCAGACACAACCATCACCATACGTCGCACGCTCATCAAATACAGAGTGTGAGCAGCCATACGAAGCATTATATGCCCTAAACACGACAAAAACAAGTCGAGGGTGGAGGCTGGAGCGCGGGAGCGTGGAGTGGCGACAAAACTCGATCTGAGGAGCGCGGGGGGCCTGGCAGAGGTCTACAAATATAACCCATGCTGATGAACGTCCCACTTCCTAAACAACTTTTCAATCGCCCCGTCCCGCTATCACGAGTTCGAAAACGTCGTGGTACTTGGTATTTTTTTCCACCATACGGACCGCGCGTTGTTGTCGTGAAATTACGAGGCACCCCCCTCCCTTTCGCACGCGATAAAGTGGCCCGACTCTTCTCTATTTACTGACTCCCTCTCACGGAATGTCGAAGAACAAAGGAAAAGGAACCGCCAGTCCAAAGGTCTCAGTCATGCTCAATCCTGCTTCAGGGAGCGCCAATCCTGCTGCTTCGCTATCTGCACTTTGGGCCGATGCAAATTGAGACATCCATAAGCCAAATTCATGACCAAACCCCAGTGGTGCTGGTCTTGCAGGAGGTCCAGAGTCTCGGTGGAAGTGGAACGCAGACCATGTCCTTGTGCTTTCCCTACCCCCTGCCAGAGGGGAAAAAAAAATAAGGGGGGAGGCGGACGTGTAGAGGAGCAAATGGGGAGGAAAACGAAAGGCAGAGTTAATTGAGCCGCTGGTGCCGCGCAGTCCATGGTGCATTTGGGATCGGGGCAGAGGAATAGAAGGGTATCCAAGAGAAGCGGAATGCCAACGTGGGTGCATCGAACTCCTTTGTCACGCTCCGTTGTCACACCGCCTTTCCCCCCCCCCCCTTCTGCGAACTTGGGAAACATCCAGCAACCAAGCGGCCATGCGCAGCGCAGCTCAGACTCAAGACTCGTGTACTGGTATAAACCCGCATCTGCCATGCCGGGGGGAATTCAGCCCCCCCTGCAAACAAGCCCAACAAGGTGTGGCCGCCTCGTTCCATTCATATATCCATGCGAAAAAGGTCACATTGGGGATGCACAGGTGTGTGAGTCGTGAGTCGTAAAGATGGGACTTTGGTGGGCGGGGGCCGGGGCCCGAGAGCTTTCCTTGGATATACGGTAAAGTCGGAAACAAGTTCGGGTTCAAGGGAGCGCAAAACGTGACACGTGACACGTGAGCTGTCCAATTCTCGAACCCGGGCCGGATCAAATCAAATTTCCCGAGACCCAAGACGGCAATTGCAAGGGTTGCCAGCGCTAATCTCAATCACCATCTTTGATCTGCGAATCACGATTCACAAATCACGACTTTGGTGGCGAGTATCAGTCTCGAGAGCTCCAGCTGGAGACACGACGTGGTGGTGGTGGACAGATGGAAAGAGCGATAGGCGGCGGCCCAGGTGCCGCCTGAGTGTACAGGAACCAGCAAGGCGACCGTCGGCACTGCTGATCTCCAACCAACGCATCACAACTCTGGCGCATACACGAGCGCGCCGCAAAGGTAACGTTAACACGCCGTATCCAAAGACCAAAAACCAAAAAAAACAAAAACAAAACCAAAAAAATGGATGGAAAGAAGACCATTAACGCACTCACCCTCACTAAAATCCATATCCACAGGCCCCATCTCCTTCGTCCACTCGTACTCCTTCCTCCCCGGCAACGTCCATAACGGGAAAAACACCTGGTCTTCCCCCTTTCCGCCGGCCGTCGCAGTCCCGGTCGAATCCCCAGCAGCAGCAGCAGCAGTCCGAAACACCTCCTCGACACGCACAGGGTCCGGCCACGCGCGATACGCATGCGGCATGCGGAACGCACCCGCGTCCGTCCAGAACACATAGTCATAGTCATAGTCATCCTCATCCTCATCCTCACCACGCTCCCCATTCCCACCAGTGGTGTCATTATAATACCCCATGCCCGTATCGGATCGGAGAGACCGCAAAGCCTGCTGGACAAGCCACGGCTTCGCATTCCACACCGCATACAGCTCGGGGTTGTGTCGCTCCCTCTCACGGTCCCACGCGTGCATGCGCGTGTACTTCTCCTTGTGCGGGGCGATGGGCGGGAGGGAGAAGGGTGCGGCGTAGGTTGTGTTTATCGTTAGTCTGGGTCTACTACTCCTACTGCTACTACGCGGCTGCGGCTGCGGCGCTTGTGGTGGTGGGTTCACGTGCAGGTGGTCAGCCGTGGATGACGATTCCCCCGAGGATGGTGATGACGATGATGAAGACAACACCGTATTTTCTTCGTGCCACAGCGACCGAACGAGAGGCTCGAGCTCCGGCGTCGTGTAAAAGTAAACATCTGCGCCGCCCCCACCCCGTCCCCCGCCGCCGCCGGTGGGCCCGAGGAAGTGTGCGAGCCACGTGCGGTAGTCGTTGTGGGAGTGCTTGGAGTGCTGCAGTGGGAAGAGTGCCGAGACGAGGAGGATCCGCGGGGCCGGTTTTTGGGGTGGTTGTTCCGGGTCTGGGATACTCGGCATTGTCGTTGTCGTCGCTGTTGCTGGTGTTGGCGTTGGTGTTGGGTAGGTTGTCCCGGAGGGGTCAAATTCGGAGGAAGCGACGAGGCGCGCGGAGGTGTGCGTGTATAGATCGAACCAAATAAAGTACACCACCAACATGGCGCATACAACGACTAGGGGCAGGAGGCGCGGACGGCGGAGCATCGGTATGCGTGTCGGTATCAGGCTCGCGACGGCGAACTTGGGTATATGCATATGCATATACAGCGAGAGGACAAAAGACGATTGCAAAACACGAGGACGAGGGACTGCGGTACTGGACCCCGGGGGGGGGGGGGGTATCAAATGTTTCGAAACACCTCAAACGACTCATGAACGAACTCCCCTCGGCCTGCAAGCGAGTTTGGTTCTATTTTTGTGTTTATGATATTTCTTCTTCCGCGTGCGCAGTGCCTATGTACGGTGTTTTTATTTTTTATTTTATTTTTTTTGTGTGTCAATCATATAATGCGCAGCAGCAGCACTTGCTCCTTGCGTGCGTGCACCCGGCCACGTAAACTGCGCCCCTTCCTCCGGTCTTCATCATCCCACCGTGAATCGAAATCGAATCCGTCACGCAGCTACGCAACGAACAGCCGACGCCACCACCACTCGTATGTACCATCGACCTGCACACCAACGTCATCGCATGTCCCGGCGCCGTGCGCGTCATATTGTAATCAGACATTTGAAATTAGGAGAACAGCCGCTGAGCGCAAAAATCGCGCATGCGCAGGCCAAGGTGTGTTTCCGAATGATCGTGATGTCGTGATTGTGAGTTGCATAGCATATTTGACATCAACAATCCACAATAATAGATCTCTAAAAATAACTTACCCTTTTTTACCCCCCCCCCCCCCCCTGCCCCCCAGTCAACCGCAGTAATCAGTAACCAGGAACTGGTAAGGTAACCTCTCAATTGGTTGCCAGACAAAGACGGGTTTCGATCAAGGGTACGCGATAGCAGAGGTAGGGAGCCTCGAGCACTCGAATCTCGGATATACGAAACCGTCGAGGTCACCGGTCCGACTGACCAGCCCGATCAGGTGGGTGGTAGGCGTTTCTCAAAGGTCATGTATGGGGGCGGGGCGCATGGTGTAGAAAGACATCCTGTCCTGTACCCGATCTTCATAACTAGGCTTCTAGCCTAAGACTCATTGTGGTAGTGGATTATTGATCCTTCGCTCACATCGTGAGATTTGGGGGGTGGCAGCCATAACGGTCCTCTCAATCACTCCTAGTGCCTGATAATGGTCCAATGTCGTAGTCCATGGACGGTGGTTTCTATTGAAACACAAACTAAAAATAAGAATAAAAACAAAAAACCTATGTGTACCTGGGGGGACCTTCAATTCGACCTGCATCGGTCGTTTTTCTTTTATTGAGCCAGGACCAGCTGAACAACCCACTAGAAGCGTTGATCCATCTGATTATCCTATCGTGAGATTCAGCGCGCAGTGGTAAGGGGTCCAGATTTGTTGAAACGCGAACCGAAAAAAAAAGACAAATCCCAACCCTCAGACCTATCTGGTACCTGGGCAAACCTTCAATTCGACCTGTGCCGGTCTCTTCCTTTTATCGAACAAGACACGTTGAATGACACACTAGAAGCGACTCGGAAGCTGTTGTTGTTGATCCGCTACCATGATGTTGGCCCTGACATGGCATTTAAACGCATAGATTCCATTCCACGTGCTTCTCCCGTATGAAGCAGTCAGCAACTAGTTACAAAAGTCGAATCAGCAGAAAACAACAAAAAAAAACTGCTATAACGTGGACATACGACTTGCTTACAATGTTTGTGACGAAGAATGGTCTTTTGCAGGGGTGATTTACCCCAGGCCTAGCATCTTCATACGGTCGTCCGATGAACGTTGTCAGGCTAACGGTGAGGGACAAAATTAAGAATACACACTTCGTATTGAAAAGTGTTAGAGAGCGCGCACTACAGGCCCCTGAGGGGGCACTGATGCGACGCTGGGCCTCCTTACGATCCTACTGGTGACATCGAGCACGCATAGTACATCACTCTCGACCTACCCTTCCGTTTCGGGCTCACAAGTCACAGGCAACAGAACGAAGATCGCGCGTGCAATATGAACGTGCGACGGGTGTCAGTTTTTCGAAGGTATGTCTCAATTGTGGTTGGAGACTCGGCGTATGTGTGAAAGGGCTAGGAAAGTGCACCTTGTCGGAGTTGCAAACAGGAAAGGTAGTGAACAGGGATAAGCTAGGGCTAGAGCTACCGTAGGCACACGAGGCCGGGTGATGGGGAACAGGTAAATATTCCGAAGTGCCTTTCCGTGATGCATGAAGGCAGACAGCAGCATGGCTCGACCATGCTTCGTGCAATTGAAACGTTCTCGTCACTGTCAGGGGAGGTTCCGATATGACAACAGGCACGACGGAACACTAGACGGAATGCTGGTGAGGCGGGAAAAAACTGCTGTGTTAGCGTGGTCCCTTCGTCCAAGTTAGGAAAAAAACCATCACACCTTTGCCGTGCTTCGTAGTTTTCGTTGATCCGTGTTTGCATCCGGGGCTTTTGCCTACTTTCGGGATTCTAAAAAAACCATCATAGATCATCGATGCGTCACCTACGTACATACGTCGAACGCAACGTGGGGCTAGAAATCACAGATCAGCATCTGAGCGAAAGAAACGGTAGCACTCACACGAAGTCCGGGAGAACTTGGGACGGTCCAGGGGCAGCGCCGAGATCTGGAAGTTGTGAGCAGAGTAAGCGAGGGAGAGTGTCTCCACTGACGGTGACCGGTGTTTGATGCACCCGTTGATTGGCCCGAGGATGGTCATCTTCAAGTTTGCAAAAGTAGGCAAAAGTACCGGAGTCAGATGTACCTTCACATCGATTGGATCCCCTGCCGTTATGGAGGCTATAGTCACGGAAGCTGATTTGGGGCTTTCGAAAAAATGTGGCGAAACATGAATCTTTGAGCCAAGTTCGATCGTAAAAACAATAACAGGTTGGCGCTCCGGGATCAACGGAGGCAACTGGGTGCTGCAAAATGTGAGCAGAGTCAGCTAGCTCTTTACGTCGGTTGCTCTAACGGCGAAGCCTGAGGGATATTCGTCAGTCCATTGATGAAGAAGCATGCTAGGAGAAAATCTGAGCGTTGAGTAGACTGGTATTACAGACGACAGTGACGGTCGTGGTACAGCTTTTGTTGATGGGTATTTTGCTCGGTCTTTTTGCAACTAAACATTGTTATCGATGATCTACTATCCGATGAGTCAGAACTCCAAATCGCCATACATTATGGCGATCTCAGCGCTCAGCGCTCAGCCTCGGACCTAGGCTTACCTCCACCACTCTGACATGGAAGAAGAAGCATCATTGACATATGCGATCTCGACGTAGGCGAGAGTCAGTTCACAATTTGGCTCTGATGATCTCCTCCGTAACAATGACACTTAACCCAAAAAAAGTGCTATCTAAAGGGTCCTCTCGACTTGACTGGCCGTCATCCACCGGTGAGAGCCATTAGTTAGGTTTTCATCAAAGGTCTATGACACATGCAAAGTCCACGCAAGTTTCGGAATATCTGACAAGAAGATGCTTACCGGCCTTTGACTTCTAGAGACGGCTCCACTTCAGGTCATTTCTCGACGGCCGCTTAGCATGGTGTTCCACATTCTTTGATTCCGTAACTTAACTCTTTCCAAAGCTTACAGACCTTACACTGCGTCGCTGGACTAGTAATTATCAGCAAAGGACTAGCTCTACGAAACGACCTCATCATAAATTGGCAACACGCACAACGGGTGGCAACTTTTGTCAAATTTTCACACTTGGATTGGAAGGAACTCAGTTCGCTCGTTTCACTATCGGTGTGCCATTCGTCATTTTGAGGAAGGATTTTTTGGATGAATTCTACTACGATATTGCCTAGTGGAAGAGACGGCCCATGGCTCAATCGAGGGGGGCGGACTGCTATGTTTTCTTGCTATCCGCTGCCTATACGTGAGGACGTTTGCCTCCAGAACCACTTCCAACCCATCCACCGACTGCCCAGAAACCCGCGACCGATGAACCCTCAAATGTTACCGTCGATCATGATTTCAATGAACGAGATCCTGCCAGCCACCTGCGTGCTCAAAACTACTAGAGGCCACTGATCAGATCTTCGTTAGGCAAGTCAACACTCATTTTCTTGTAATTCTAGCTAGAAATTATTTTGGGCAATAAATCTATTAACCTCGCTCTATACTTTTATGCAAGCCTGCTGATAGTCTATTAAAACACATCACCTTCCCTTGCCCTCCGCCGCTCCACCCATCTTGGCCCGAACAGCCCCTCCAGCAGCTCTTTCACACTGACGACGCTTGTCTCCTCACACCCCTCCCCACCTCCAAACCATCCCAATTTCCACCGGCGCCACGCCCGTAGCTCCTCCGTCCTCCGCCGTCCGGCAGCTGCCGCGAGCCACCACTGGTAGTAGTACCACTCATCCAAACACCGTTCGCCTAGCTTCTCTTTCACTAAGACAAGAAGCCTTGACCACGTAACGCGTAGGAAAAGGAGAGGTGGCGTGCGCAGCATAGCAGCAACCCGCCGCCCGACGGACGAAGGTGAGGACAGGACCTCCCCCGCTCGCCTTGGCCCGATGACGCCGAAGAATCGCTCGGGATGTCGGAACATGAGAGCATTGATGAGCGTCTGATCCTTGCCCACAAAGTGAAATGGCTGAGGCGGTGGGGACTGAGACATAGGCGGACGGGCATGGGGATTGTGCCAGTCGCGACGCGGTGGGGAAGGAGGCAGGGCAGTGGAGATGTAGTGATCATGCTGTGCGTAATACGCACGCGCATACCATGATATGCCACCTGGGGTCGAGCCGAAAAAAGAGCCTGATGGGGAAGATGATCAAGCATTGGCTGAGTCCTTTACACACGGCGCCCGGATTCTATTGTACTCACCCTCGCTGATGTCACCATCGATTGGGCCCATGTCGGGTGTCCACCTGTGAACCCTCCGCTCAGGAGCCTTCCACAGCGGGACGAACACCATATCCTGTTTCCTCACTCCGGCAACCTTACTCGCAGTCTCAAAAACTTCGTCGACACGCTCTGGATCTGGCCATGCACCGAACACATGGTTGTCACGGAAGGACCCGGCGTCGTTCCAGAAGGCATAGTCGTACGTTATTCCGACGGAGTTATCTAGACCCCTGTGAACGTAGCGTAGCGCCTGGTCAAGAAGCCATGGCTTAGCATTCCAGATGGCATACAGCTCTGGGTTATGGATGTCGCGCTCGCGATCCCAGGCCTGCATCTGGACGTACTTCGCCCAGTACGGGGCGATTGGCGGGATAGCGAAGGGCGTGGCGTAGGTGGTGTTGATAGTAAGCGAGTGGTTTCGCTTAGACGAAGCGTGCAGAGAACGAACGAGTGGTTCGAGCGCTGGGGTCGTGTAAAAGTATACATCGCATCCAATACCCTCAGGCCCAAGGAAATTTGCGAGCCAGGTTCGGTAATCGCTGTCTGAGTGTTTGGAATTTACGAGGGGAAAGAGAGCGGAGACGAGCAGTATGCGTGGTGGAACTAAAGTCTTCGGCTGGGTGACGGGGTCCTGCACCTCAGTGCGCATACCGTTTTGAGGCCAGACTAGTTTAAACCAGACTACAAGCACGAAGCAGATAACTGTTATGCGGATGAATTTGGGTTGCCGGGGCATCATAGGCAGGAACAGAGCCATTTTCTCAATCCGTGCCCGTGGACGAGAGTCATTTTTATACTCGCACCCAAGCGACTAGCTGGTTAGACTGCGGAAGCTGCCAAGAAGACATGACCATGTCAGCATGTTGTCAAATGAGGAATTCCGAGTCCTAGGGCATCAAATTATTCAATCAGCGACGCTTAATTTCACGGGGGCAAATCAATATGTCACCACAAACCTATCTTGAGGGCTGCTGATGCCCTCCACGCCCGAAAAATGTGCTATTCCGCTCACTTGAGAAAAATAGGGCCGCCTCAAGATCTCTTGTTGATAGCAAGTAAGAAGTTTCAAAGGGGTAGGATTGCATAGACAGGAAGCCTCACAATGTGACAACCGCATCAACGAATTTGATGTGGCACTGAACTCGGGGGCAGTGGCACTGACGATGATAATAACCCTTATAGGCGACATGAGGCGTAATCCTGATAGCATCGAAGATGACGCAGTAAGCTGGTTTTGCGTAGTGTTGTTTTCCAACACCAGGCAAGACTCCACTGCCCTCCCTGGAAATGTAATGACCATAAGACGGATGAGAAAAAGATTTCCAAAGGATGTCGGGACAACTTGGAGTACATCTGATTGCAGGGTTGCGCCTCCGTGTTGTACCTTTGTCTTTTCGAGCGCTATGCTGGTGTGTTAAGCGGTTTGAACGCGAAGCATATACAGTCACTATCATGCCAGTAAGGCCGGATAAGCAAGGGCCACAACCAAACTTATCCATTTAACTTCAAAAATATCCTCGATGATAAGCTGACGACCTTGAGAAAGTGCTAAAGTCAACACAAATCGCATAGTCATACGAGAGTTACATCGAGGAGGGAGTTGTTTTATTGCCTTGCGCCCTCGAAGCCAAACAGCCATGATGTCAGCTGGGACTGTCGCCTACCACGCCAACCTGTTGCCACCTCTTCCAACAGCTAGTCAAGTTTGCTCTGCCGACAACGATTAATCTGCTCGTCTCAACTTGTCCAGCAACGAGGTGGCCCGCACCCTATTGTGATTCTCCCGGTTTTTCAACATTTCTTCGAGGATTCCATGACTGAAAGCAGTTAGTTTAGACGCATGGAACGCCAGAGTGCAGCGTCGACAAAATACCGACGGTGAACTCGAACCTTGGTGATAGTTTCGGGCTCCAGTAAATCAAGTTACCCTACATGCTGCTGATATCCAGGCTGTACAAAAATGGCAACTATTGACTGCGATTAGTATCGTCTTTGTTCAGGAAGGTCTCCAATGGCCGAAATCAACCGCAGCGTTCGGTGAGAATTGTATGTACCATGGCTATACCTCCCGAAGTCAAAACTTTTCTATGCTCCTCATAAAGATGCGCACAGAACATAGCGGTTCATCTGGGTTCAAGCATTTGACGCATCGAGAGTCGTGCTATCCAGATTGACACGGTCATGATTCACAGCCTTCTATCCAAAGTCTAGCTTACATCACGGCCAACACATACCGTTACGCCGCATGGCCGGGTCTTCTCCGCAGTATTACGTGGAGTAGATCATGGAGAACTTATATGCACCAAACCCGGCAACCGCTCCAGCGTCATCAATATAAAGAGCCAACAGCGTTGAAGGGATAGAACAACCTCCTTGTACCCGACGATTCAGTGACCATGAAATCTGCCGCTCTTTCTGTTGCAATTTTTCTGGCCGTCGTTCTGGCCGTTCAAGCCACACCGCTTAGCGTAAACTCACACCCTCTACTCTCGTTCGTCATTTTCACCCTTGAAGATAAAAAATTTCCTGACCTGTCTCTATAAATAGGTCGTATGGCACCCCAGTCCCAGTCCCTGTCCCCACCAGCGACGTTACGTCCGTTGGCTGCGCAACTACAGTTCCTACTTCTATCGATGACCCAGTCACCGTTGTGACATCTGTTGGTGGCCCAATAACCGTTACAACGTTTCCCGGCGGCCCAATCAGCGTCTCGACTACGATTGGAGGCTCAGGCACCATTCCTCACCCTCCAGGCGTTTGTGTCACCGTCACCGTCACCGTCCCTGTGTCCGGTAGTACCGCCACAGCCCCTGCCAGTTCGTCTGGGGCAGTCTCCACCAATCTGCATTGTCCCTCTGAGACTGCGATCACCAGTGCCTTCTCGAACTCCACCATTTTCAGCCCATCCCAGACGTCAGAACCATGTTCAGAGAGCGTCAGCTCGTACTACCCCTCCAGCAGCGATGCCCTTCCAAGCTCGGTCACTTATAGCTCGGCGTTCCCCTCTAGCAGTGGCATACCCAGCTCCGCAATCTCTGACACATACTGCCCCTCTACCAGCAGCGCGATTCCAAGCGCCTCCACATTCACCTCGGCTTTCTTTCCTAGCACCGCCGTAGCCAGTTCGGTGATCTATAGCACATACTATCCTTCCGAAAGCATCGTGGTACCGAGCTCAGCAGTCGCATCGTCCTGGTATCCCTCTGGCACAGCTGTCTCCAGCTCCGCTACCTTTATTCCTCCATTCTCTTCTGGCACAGCCGTCCCTAGCTCTTGGAATTTCAGCTCCTCATTCTCTTCTGGAATCCCGAGCTCCGCCATTGCCAGCTCGTGGTATCCGTCAGGCACAATCCTCCCTAGCTCCGCCGTCGATCCTTCCGGGCCAGTGATAAGCAGTGTAAAGCCCAGCTCGATTTTCACGTCGTTCCCCTTTCCCAGCGCAACCACCTCCCCCTGCACTGTGACTGTGACAGTTCCCTATGATACCACCATTCCTAACCCCTCTACGAGCGCCATAGACGCGCCTACGACGTATATCTTGTAGGAATCAGATATGTATTTTATCCTCGTACCAAACTCCCTGGTGTATATACCTGACGAGCCTCTTTCCTTTGTTCTTGCCCACCATCGTCGACCCTCTAGTCAGAACATATCAGCTAATGGAAATGATACGAACCCTTCGCGTTAGGCGAGCTTCTGTGTACGGCGCTAATCGCGCTTCTGGTTTGGGACCTCGGGCTCGAAGTAGACACATGTAGTGCGCGCCGAGGCTCAAGATTCACAGAAATTACAACTGTTACCCGCACTTGCTGCGCCGTCGTCCAGGAAGGTCCGTGCATCATGATCGATCGAAAGCAGTCGTAGAACTGACAACCTAACGGTGAACTGACTTGGTATGTGTCCCGAGGTTTAAGATATCTACATTCTTCATGAGGTACATGCAGAAAGCAGTTATGCATATGCGTGAGACTCAATAGTGGTGGATGAAGGAAGTACCTATGAGATATCAGTGGGTAGTGAAAAACTATCAGCGATCTCAAAGGGCAAAGCAGGCCCAGTTGGCTTTTGCTCGACAACCTTCTCAGCCACAAAGTCCGGCCGCATTGTTGGCATTACGCACACGGGCCATAAGCGGTTCTACTAATTGCGGCGAACCTCACAACCCGAGGCTGTTACAGGGATGCGGCGACGCCTGTGTTGCCACCACGGCTTACCGTCTCCGATTCCTAAAGCGTGCCTTTGCCACCGTCAATCCGCAGCCTCGGGTGCCAAGACCACTGTAGTCAGGGCAGCAGTCTTACTAAATGGTAAGTAGTACCATGGGCACCGTCGACCGATACACAAGGCTCCGCCAAGAGTCCAAAAATTTGCGGCCCTCCCGGCGTCCTGGCGTTATTCTGGCAGTATCCTCGGGACTCGGAAGCAATCTTCAAACAGAAATATGAAATTCAGGATGGGCAAGAGTCGCCGTCGACGGACACACCGAATGAATCCAAGGCGTATCCGGAGTCTTCCGTTCGCTGAGAAAAATGGGCATCAAGATTCACCCAATGGTTACGTCGTACTTGTATACGCACCTGCCTATCTGGGTAGTAGTGATGTTATTCGAGTTTAATCTCCGTGCAATCAACAGCTGGTCAGTCGTTGGAGCAAGGCGAAAAAATCACATTAAAGATCCTGTCTCCCTCAGCGATCAAGCCTATCTTTTTCGGCGTTGTTCGAAGTCAAGAATCCTACACCTGATAGCGATAAAAAAGTACTGCTTTAGTGGCGATTAAGAGCGGAAGGATGCTTACTCAAATGAATGCGGAAATTTGAGACCGACGTGAAAGCAACCGGAAGGAGTGTAGGTCATCTAATCGGCCATCGAAGGTTGATACCCAGTAGCGTGTCAAACTCTGAAGTTACATGCGTGATCCATGCTTGCTTGCTAAAATGGATCTGCGTGGAGACTGATCGTCTGGCAAACGGCAAAAGTCTCCCATGCGTTAGAGCTCCCAATCCTACCACACTCATGATTTCCTCCGCAGACGGCGCGAAAATAATGCGCCAGCGCGTCTTAGAGGGTGGTGATTCGCCTTGAAAACTTCCACTACTTGCCCTAGCACAATATGCAGGCAGCCACGTTGCCGACGCGCCGCGTGTGTGGCAAAGTACAAAGGCCCTTGGGGGATAACCTGATTCTGGGCACAAGAAAAGCGGCGACATGGGCCCGCAGACGGAAGTTATGGTTCTTGATGGTAGATTGTCAGTAGTACCCGTCATATGACTAACACGAGCTTTCTTAGCTATGTATAAGACCACGTTCAAGTCAATCAAAAATGCTCACCAAACCTCCCCATCCCATTCCTTTGTACCGATAATGAAGATTTTCACATCGCTCTCGACTGCTACCTTGTTGGCTCTGGTCCTCGCCGCGAACAGCACTCCGCTATCGGGGACGACGACCGCCTCCGCTGTCGCCGCCCCAGTGACAACGTTTGCTCCGTGCGTTTTCAAGTTGCGACTCTGGAAATTGTTATTCTGACTCTTGGGCACATCAGTTCATCCCCTGTCAATCCGGATGGTACAGTCACGGCCAGCACGAACACCGTGGGCAACACGGGCACCGCAAATGGTACAAGCACTGCCAGTCCGGTCTGCGTTACCATAACCGTCACTGCGCCCGCCTTCAGCACTTCCAGCGCTGTCACCGTGTCGCTCAATTCCTCGCAGGGCATCACCGTCACTGCGTCCCCAACGACAGTCCAGAATGCGACCGTCACCAGATTTCCTACGACAGTCCCGGCCAGCAGTAATGTCACTGTCACCAGATTTCCTACAACAGTCCCAGCCAGTAGCAATGTCACTGTCACCATATCTCCTACCACAATCCAGGGCAGTGGGGAGGCCACCGTCACCATATTTCCTACGACGATCCAGGGCAGTGGGGAGGCCACTGTCACCATATCTCCTACGACAGTCCAGGGCAATGGGAGTACCTTTGCCACAGGTTCCACTACGGTTGCCAACGGCAGCGGGGTAGCAACTATTCCGGGAGGCACCGATACTCCGGTTCCTGCCAGCTGTGAGGCTACCATCCCGGGAGGCGCCACCAGTGGTCCCGTCTCGTCTACCGTAGGATGTACGGTCACCGTTACTGCCTATGGCAGTACGTCCACCGCGTCCGGTGGGCCACAGACCAAGCTCGAGCAGAATCTTGGCTCGACAAATTCCGCGTCGACAGCCAACATTCGCTCGGGAGCTGTTATCGTCGGTATCTTTTCTGGATTGGTGGCGATGCTGGCGTAGACTAAGGTCACAGCGTTTCAGTCGATCTCTAGAAGGTACGAAACACTCAAAAGGCATACTCACCATTATTGAAGAGGATGCTTGGCAGTACGAATGAGTTTTTGATACCCATGCCATTTCATTAGCCTCCTCGAGTCAGATTTAGTTTTTAGTTAGTCGGATTGTTTCTCACGAATATTCCAAATGTATGCCCTGCGTTATGTTCCAGACGCTGGCTAAGTGCATGAACTGAAGCGAGTGATGACGCCAGAGCTTCGAAGGTGTCTTTAGGTGCTGGTGGTGGGTGTTTATGTGAGTATTACCGACTGAGATCGGACGTCCAATGACAATCTCACTTCTGCGAAGAAATCTTAAGTAGAACGACGGGCGCCAGGGTAGGTATTATTTTTTTGTTCGGTTTGGAAGAGCATGCCTGCAACAAAGTTCGTAAGTGTTGGTCACACAGAATTTAGCAAGTCGAAGACGCCAAACTGGTAGTGTTCGTGATGATCTGTGGCTGGGAAACTAGGATCGCACTCTAGTCGAATTTCTTAAGGTGAGAGAAGCGTCAACACGGCACGTGCCCTAGGTGAAGAACGCAGCTTTCAGGACAAACAGTAGCAAATATCCTCCTAGTCCTGTCGTTCAAGTTTCGTTCATAGTTGTTTCAGCTGCAACTAGGAAGCCACTAGCCCTCTCTCCTAATACCAAAGGTCTGCCCCTCTTTCTTCGAGGAAAAAAAGTTAAGCGCTGTGCGGACTGCGCCCACGATGGGGACATATCCAGCTGGCCTGATGTTCCATGGTTTGAATGGCCTCTGCATAGGCCGCAGCTTTGGGCAGCCCAAGCAAGCGGCCTCCTGGAGCCGTAGAACTATATAAAGTTCGTTTTCCTCGTGAAAAGCAGGTTTATTTGGTTCCTATCCGCGCCTCCTTTTCCGTGACCTCATAGCCAAGCAGCGAATGTCCCTACATAAAGTGGCAAGCCCCTACGAATCTCCTCTCAAAGCCCCTTACAACAAGCAGCATGAAATCCTCTTCATCTCTTACAAGACTCCTAGCGCTCGTTGTCGCCGCAAGTACTCTCACTCAGATACTGTACGTTTTGATTCAAGCACACTTGTCGCCTCGCTGAGATATTCTTGGCACTCGCAACCAGCGCTGCCCCGCCGACTGGGACCACACCCCTAGTCCCTGGACCTCCTGTGGTGGGCGCACCACCCAGTCCCCCTGATGTCGGGGCGGTCTGTGTGACAGTAACAGCCAGTCCAGGCGGTGCAACAGGCGGAGCTCCGGGAGCAGGTCCACCAACAGGAGCTCCTCCCGCCCCGCCCCGCCGTCAAGCTACAGATGCCATCAGCGCTACTACAGCAGGTACTGACCTCCCTACCACATCTGACACCCCGTCTGAAATACCCCCAACCACGACTGATTCGCCCCCTGCCTCGTCTGAAATATCCCCTGCCCCGTCTGAAATATCCCCCACCACGTCTGAAATACCCCCTACCACGTCTGAAATACCCCCTACCACGTCCGCAACCCCTCCTCCCCCTGCGTCCGAACTTTCTTCCACGTCTGACATCGCTACAACTCCAGCTGAATTACCTACTACCACAGGTGTTACACCTACATCCACGGAATCGCCAGGCACTGGCGGTGGCGCACCATGCACAGTCACTGTCACCCAAGGTGCCGAAACAGGCACAGGTACAGGTACAGGTACCTCCATGTTGGGGGGCACCTCCACGGGCGTCGTCGGTACGTCGCTGGATACCGATACCGCGCTGGAGACCACTACATTTACGGGTACGGGTACACCCATCCTAGGCTCCGCTTCACGTGCCCCTTCCCTCGCCCCGGGCGCTGGCACCATGACCGGCGCCGGCTCTGGAAGCGCCAAACCTGCCCCATCAGCCAGCGCTGCGCCGTCATCCGCCCCGAAGCCATCGACCAGCGCGTATAACCCTCTAAATTCAGCTTCCTCGTTCGGCGTGAGCACCGGTGGAGTTGTCGTTGCGATCTTTGCGGGTTTCATTGGCGGTTTGTTTTGAAAGGACAATCTGGCTACGGTATAGGTAGGGGCTCGAAAGGATGGATATCTAATATAGAGTAATCTAGAGACATGGACTCATGATTGTGGTCACATTAGTGTTTCTTTATTCACCATGCGCTGAAAGACGAGAGATAGTATATACACGTTCAGGAGCTTTCACGGCGTAGTCTTGAGGGGGCATGTCGTCTGGATTCCACTCAGCACGCATCCATTGAATACAATCTCGTTCATAGCTCGCCTTGCGCACGGCATATATTATATATACGAGGCAAATAGCATTATTGCAACTGTAGGAAAAGCAGCTAACCCTAAAACCGACCAATGCGCGAGGGAAAACTGTGGCGCACTATGTTAGGTTCCCTTCCAGAACAACCAGTACTTACGTAACTAGCTACAGACATGTTAGTATTTGCTAGACAGCCTCCCAGGTCTACAGCCCAGACACACGTATCATGCTGCTGCACTGATGCTCGATGACGGCTGCTCTATCCGGTTTCTTGGAGGAAGAAATTCGCAATCTTAATCGACCGTCATGGGTGGCTCCGGATCATGAATGACTATTGTCTGGATAGTTCTGGAATTTTTAAGTCAAACCGCTATGTCGCAGTGTCAAAAAGTGACCACATGTAGACTGCGTTACTGCTGTTGAATTTTGGTGGGACAATGAAAGGAACTTGAAGAGATGCGCTGGCAGCTGCATCGTTGTTGGTTCTTCACCTGTCTCGCGGGCTGTGCGAAGTCTGGCAGGTTGTGACACAAAGATCTTAAAATATTCCTGTCAGTGTAAATCCCGGAAATTGAGGGCCGTCCGCGGTCGGCTGAGAAGTGCTCCTGTAGCAAACATGAGTTGAACAGCCAAAAAGGTCGGCCTGTCGGTTGTTTGTCTGACGAGAATACAGGGCAATTCTTCCACGCTGTGGCTTACCTGCTTCCTTGCTGTGGACGGGGAAGGGAAAAGTTGTATGTTGTTTGAGACACATACAGCGGGCTGTATAAAAGTCATACTGCAGGCTGAGTAACAAACATACAACAATTCACACTACCCATTGCATCACATGTTAAATTAGCAGAGTATGGTTCAATTTAACTGTCATGCATGGTATGTAAAAGATAGTTTAGTTGAGGTATATGAAGATAGATTGATACAGCTATCTATGAGGATCTACAATATACTGTAGATGGTTCATGTGAACTGTTTTATGATGTGATACTCCCTGGTCAAGACATTTGAAATATACCATTCTGGGTGCATTGTAGATGGTTCATTCTCACCATACCACAGTGAGAACAGTTCAAATTTACCATCTCAGTGAATAATACTCCACCATCAGAGGATAGTTTGAAACAACTGTTCTGTGTTGGGCTAGGATAGTTCAAATATACCATCCTGGGTATCTTGTGGATAGTTCATTCTCACTATACTGCAGTGAGAACAGTTCAAATTTACCATCTCAGTAAATGATACTCCTCTGTCAGGACAGTTTGAAACAACTGTTCTGTGTTGGGCTGGGATAGTTCAAATATACCATCCTGGGTATATTGCAGATGGTTCATTCCTACTATACTGCAGCCAGGACAGTTCAAATTTACTAAAATACTTTACTGTCAGAGGATAGTTGAAAATGACTGTTCTATGTCAGGCTGGGATAGTTTAAATATACCAGCCTTTGCCACTATATGATGGTTTCTAATTACTGTTACATATCAGCATGTCACAATTGTCTATTATCTACTTATGACTACTGTTGATATATTTTTTGTATCTTGGCTCTGTTCCAAATAGATAAAAAAACCCTGGTATAAATAATTGCCCTCTCCTGTCCCATATAGCTAACTGATTTTCTTATCCTTCCCAGTCCTCCATTTCCACATTCTGCTGCACTTGGATTAATCCTTCCCAGAAGTGGCTGTGTTTCTGCATATGTACGCAAAAAAGATGCCTCAGAACACCGTGTATGTCCTGTCGCATGAAAGTCATCAATTAAAAACTGTGTGTCGGCAAAGAATTCTGGTTTGCGTGTCCTGCAATATGGGCCCAGTTGGCAAGCAAAGTCATAAATGACTCGTTTGGGCGGTTTAGGCCAGCGTGTAACCATAGCTGAGAAAACATCATTTCGCCCTTCACTGCGAGGAATGCAGTGATACCCATAGCAAATACTATGTGTGCACCAAGCACACATAATACCACCTGTAAGTCAGTTTTGTCCATATTCACTATAATATTTTTGGCATTTGCCTCCATGATTCATTGGTTCTGGTTGAGTTTCATGCTTCAGATTGGGATACTTGGGTCGGTGCCTGATCTGAGGCATGCTATAATAGCACCCACTCTGGAAAGGCTTTTAATTCTCATTATCAAGTAAACAAATATTAAAACTTACTTTTTCCCAGCCTCCATCTACATGATAAGCAGTAACATCCTCTGGAGGAGCCGAATACTTCAACAACTGCTGAAGCACTTCATTTGTCTGAGAAGTGATCCATTGTAAAATGTCCAATAGCTTTTGAGGTAAGATGCTCGATTTTGAGTATTCAAACTGAATAATATGATAGATGGAAGGAATGCATGCCAGACTTTCGGCTGCACTAGAACTTGGCATTGCATTGAATTCCTGAAGTAAATGGAGAGAGGAGCGGTTGACTATCTGAAGAACAGAATCACTTGTTGAGATCTAAATAACTGATGAGAGCTTTATAAGATGTAAGACTTGGAAAAATTACCTGCTGGAAAAATTTGCAATAAGATCGAGGACATTCTATCTTCGCCAAAATAACTGCCGACCCACTATATTTAGTGAATAGCCAGGCTAGTGATGGATTTTCAGCTTTTAGAAGCTGCTCGAGTTCTGGAATTTTTTGAATGCGATTGAGAATATCTTTTAGACTCTTTGCCAATTGTGAAAGGTGACCAGTCTGAGCATCATCAGACTCGTCACTGTCATCTACAGCAGCCATGCCATGATTGTAGATTAGTGATGCCCCAGTCATGATGCTTTGCAGAAGCCTTCTGCAGTTTTTATTTGAAAGCAGGGTTTGGTTTTTTGGATAGGAGCATTGCCGTTCGATGGAGTTAGAGTGGAGAGTTGTTGGTGGATATAAAGTAGGAAGGAGGTGTTTCTGGTTGAAGCCTAATGTGATTCCATCCCAGATGACATCTAAAGGATATGATCCACATTTTGGACAGGTCATGTCATTTTTAAGATTGAGTAGGCGCGCATATCCAAACCAGGCTTTTCGGAAGGTCCCTTCATCCACAAAGGTTATATGTGGGCTGAGTTTAGCATAGCGGCGAGCAACAACAGATACCCATGCTACAAAGGGGGTTTCGGATGATGTATAAGCCATGGTATATTCGTCCAAAAGGTCATGTGTGAAGAGAAGTCAGTTATTGAAGTTGAAAATTCCCAACTCGCAACAATCAGGTCCGATATAGCGGTGTCCCAGAGCAGTACATTTGCTGCATTTTTGAAGTACAATTGAGCATATGAAGGATTGGGTGACAGAATATACCAGACACTGCTTTGTGAGATTGGCCTGTAGGGGATCAAATTGAGCACCACAAGTACATCTTGATGACACAGCCAAATGGATGAGTCCAGGATTGCCAGTAATGGGTAAGGATGGAGGATAAATCTTTTCGTCTGTAGGGATAGCTGCCCAGTCTGGAATAGCAATGGGAAGATAAGAGATAGACTGGTTTTGCTGAACAGTAGCTTGATGCGTTTGGACTGTATGCAATAGATCAAAAAATATCAATATTATAAAAAATAAATATATATACCCAATGTTAAATTTTCTCCATCTTTGCTGTGTTTTGCAGAGGGATCTCCAGTTAATAACTGTTGCAATTTGTTTTTTGCTCTATGAATATGGCTGCAATGATCTTTGCCATCTGCTGTACAGGTCCAGTCTCCATTTCCTGTATTATTGCCAGTATAGGTGACAATTTTTCTAGACTTGACTGCGTTGGGATTTTGTGCTGATGCTACAGAGAAGAGATTGATCGAGTTGACTTCCTTGACATCACGGCAAAATAAAAAGACACCTATTATAATATTAGAACTTTGAATTACATCACAAATGAATTATCCATACCATCTGAGTCATCTATTTGCTGTATCTGATTTTCAACTTCAAATTCATTAAAGAAGTCTTGATGATAACATTCTCCAATGAGTTTTGCCCTCAGACACAAGCATACTGCAGTTGGTATGGATGAAGACTTATCCAGCTGCAGATGATACCATTCTTTCTATAATTAAGTTATTAATCTGAAAGACTATGATCCAAGCTTGACATACTGTGCCTCTGCCTTGACTAGAGTTCCATCCTTGAACAACAAATAAATCCTTTTTTAGGCAAAAAAAGCCAGCAACATTGCAGAACACTGCTTCGACAAAGGCCACATATCCGTTTTGATTTGATATGCCACTATCCAGTGGTCTAGGGGCTAGTTCTTCCATATCAAATGAAATAGGTTCTGGTGACATATTTCCAACCGAAATTTGACCAGATATTCCAGTCCTGGGTGTGAATGCTGTAGATTCTACATGATCAACTTGCTCATGTCTTGCTCTTTTTCGTCATGGTTGCCACGCTTGAGGGTGATGGGAGAATAGAGTTCGTTGTTTTTTTTGAGGAGAAATATTTTGTAGCAGTGAGGATCCAGTATCTTCAGGAAGGCAGTTATTGTAGTTTTCTGTCCCATGGTCAATTAATGCTAGAAGTGGTGAATGAGGGGGAGTGTCCAAGGTAATCTGGTCCTGGTCCAGAAGTGTTGCAGGAGTTTCCAAAGTAATGTCCATGAGAGTGATAATGGTTGCAACGAAAGCTACACAGCAATTTTCGGTCCAATCAAATTTGATGAAAAGTTGATCGCTGATAAAATGAGATCTTGTCAGATACTTCATACTTCCCAGTTATACTGTCTTTTATTTGGAACAAAAACAGCTTGGATCGAATATAAAGCAAAAAAAAATCGCATCATTTGCCCCATAATGCCGCCTGATTATAGTTCCAAAAGAAAAAGCAAACCAACTCCAAAGCATAGTCCTCTCAAAAAGCCTTTAGGATCATGTCAACCTCCATGGTGTAATCAGTGTCCAGATAGTCCATTAAGAAGCCAATGTATTCATACAGCCAAAGGCAGGAAATTTCTGGAACTGCAAGTACGTTATAGGTTTATTTGCTTATATATATATAGATAATAACCTTTCACTTGACAGCAATCTAGTGGAATCAATAATGTTTTGGAAAGCCAGCTAGAAAAAGATACACCAGAAGTATGCCTTTAGATGTTTCTTAGTATAACAAGCAACTGAGGTCTAGAAGGATACTGACTCAGATCTATTCAATATTTCATCACAGAGCCAATTCAATACTGAATTTCAGTCCATGCAATACAGTCTCCCAACACCTCTAGGGGGAAGAACTTCTCCAGATATTAGTACTCCCACCCAAGCTACTCAACGGATGGAGGTATGGAATCACCTCTTTTTATCAAAGTTTCAATTTAATATTGAAGACATTTCATTATAGTTGGCGATTGATCCTGTTTTAATAGGCTATAGCACGCCAATTCCATCAACACCTATTCAGAGCATTTCATCTGAACAAGAAGTGTCTCTTGCACCAATTGATCCAGCTACTGGATATAATTCACATCTGTCAACTCCTGTTCCCAATGCTTCACCAGCATCTGAGAGTAGTATGGCAATATTATCAACGCCATCTACATCTGCTCTTGGAGGCAATGCAGTATCAAGTAGTTCTCATCGCTTGAAAATATCTCAAAAGTCAGCACCATTTGGATTTGTTTCTGGAGTCAAACGTGGCAATCAAGAGTATTGTAAGCCTTGTAATTAAATCTTTATCCAAAGCCAAATATATTAAACAAATTAATAGTAATTCCACATCTCAAGGCACTTCGACCCAAGCTTACCAAAGTATCTGATGTTAGTGCAAGATTTAATCATGAGATTCAAAGCTTGATAACACGTGTAAGTGGCAGTTATTCATTATAAGATTATATGGATTATAATTTTTGATTGCTAGTGTGAAAGACTTTCTGAAGAGTGTGACTTATGGATGATGATCACAGTTCAACAACCAACTGGCCCATCTACAGCCACTCATTACACATCACCCAGGCTGAGAAAGGATGCTAAAGCAGAAACTACCCAACTTATAAACCAGTTCCAAAGCCTTACATCCAGTCTTCTTACAGCCAAACGAAGCGAGGCATTGGAGATTGCAAAAGCCCTACAAGTAGCAGTTATGGAAAAGGAGAGTATACAGGAGGCCAATCAGAAGGCATTAGCTGACAAGGATGCTGAAATCATGGCTCATGCTGCTGTGATTGCTGACTTGGAGGCAAGGATTCATCAGTTAGAACAATCATAAATTTTGTATTGCAGCATAGTGTTAATCAAAAACAAAATAATAGTAGCGAGTGTGTGATGATTACATGGGATATCGAAGTTGCAAAGGTGTATTGACAGCCTGATCCTCCTTGTTGGAATACTTCACCATCCAAGTACCCAATGGCCCTGTTGCCTTCCCATGCTTTGAAAAGGATTGGAGATGATAATCGCGAGTACAGTTGATGAGTCGTCCACAGGCTCTGCATTTCAAATCAATATTTCCTTTTTCTTCCTTGGATTTGATTGTTGTCCAAGGCTGGATGACACTGCATTGGCAGCTGACTGGCACCAAAACACCATTTGGACGGAGGAGAGAATTGACCCAGATATAGCGAGCCACAATAATTTCACCTGCCCCACCAAAACAAATTACACCTTCAGCATGGGCCCCAAGATTCATCTCCTCCAATAAGATGTCGTCCAGCATTTGGGGCTGTCGATGTATATAAAATTTGACCGCTAATTTTTGAAGAAAAGTGTTGGCAAGAGAAGGATGAAAATCGGTTGTAGTAAATCCTAAGGCAAGCCAAAAGTTGCTATAAGCAAGTACAAGTCAAAATGATGAGTGATATATAAAATACTGGGTACTAACAGGATGACAAATTCATAAATTTCCTCAAATGACTTCTTGCAGGCAAAGGGACCTCCACAAACAATGAGAAAAAGGCTAGCAGCTGGATCCCTCTTCAGATAATCCAAAAACGACTGAGGAAATAATATGCTGAGAACCTAAATTTATTTCAGATAATGCATTTAAAAAATCACAATGCATTTGCACCTGGCCAGGGCTTGCAGAAAGGGGTTTAGATCCACCTCGGATCCAAAGACAGCCATCATCAGGAGTAGAATGTCCAATCAAAAAAACAAGAAAACGGTGAAAGCTGATAAACAAAAATTATGAGATCAGATTTTTGCTATAAAAGACAATGCTTACCGGCTTAAACGTGGTAGCATTTCCTTCAAATCTGAAGCATATTTATTCCGACCCTTTTGGGTACTCAAATTATATTCAATTTCAATCAATTCCAGGGAAGGGAAAGGGCTTGAAAGATCGAAGTAGTCTGCCAAATGAGAGTAGACCAGAGTGGAAGTGCTTGTAACTGATAGAAAACCCTCAAGGCGGAGAGCAATAATGGCCATAGGTTCTGCTGAAATATAAGAAAAAGGAGAGCGAGTATTCAAGTTTGTTTTAATTATAAGATGTTGGTCCAGAAGAGAAAATGGCTATATGATAAAATATTAGCTGTGCCATTTGAGGAAAAAATATGACAGACATACTTTGTATGGAAGGCTAGGCTTTTCCTTAATCCAACAAAAGGGGCAAGTAAAGTCACCAAGATCAGAGCTAGTGTTGATATCCTTAAGACAGTCCGTGGCGCAAACACCCCGCCCACAATTGCAGACATAAAGTAATCCTCCGTTTAAACAAATTGTGCACCACTGAAATGACAGATAAAGCTTGTTATAGTCAAGATAATCTGTGCACATACATCGTTTTCCATAATATTTTTGTCCACAGTGATCTTCTCCCTATGTAGAACAATAGCATCATCCTCAATTGAGTTGTTGGTGAAAAGATCGCATTTTAACGCATGGCCACCAGTGCATTTTCTTGCAGTATTTCGAGTGCGAGGCATGGTATGCAAGAGGAATACTAAATACTAGCTCATTCTGTTGGCTTTTTATTCTCAAAATTTTGTATCACCTGATGTAATCATTATCATATCGCACAATATCGCATCATATCACATCATATCACATCATATCACACCATATTGCATCATATCACACCATATCGCATCGTATCACATCATATCATATCATATCACATCATATTGCATCACATTGTGTCATGAACAGACAATTTGCAAGTTACAACAATTAAGGTTAGGGTTAGAAAAATGGTCAAACAAAAAACAGCATATGTTGTGCATCCAAAATTCATAAATTACAAGAGTTGTAATAGATATCACATAACACAAACAAGAAAAAATCTAATTTAAAAAAACCCTACATACAAAAAGTGGTGCAGAAAATGCAGCCAGTGTGGGCCCCCACCAGCAAACAAGTCCTGACCAAAAAGAAAGTCTACATAAAAAAAGCAAAGCATTGAAAAAATCCGAAAATTCTGTAAACTCAAAGTGAGCATCAGAACAGATAAAAAAAAACCACATACTATGAAAATATCTAAACATTAGAGTCTCAGAATTAAAGATATTAAAAAATTGTTCTAGAACAATGATAGAAATAAGCAACGTAACATTTAGAAAATAAGAATTACCTTATTATATACAAGCTACCAATAAAAATTCTAAAGAAGCAAAAAACAAAATTAGAACAAATCCAATAAAAAAACATAATATACCTGATACAACTTATAAATCATATTGTGACTTACATAACCTTGATGAAAAAAAGGCTGACGCCAACCCATAGTTGCCTTAGGGCAGCAATGTCAAAGCCTAATATCAAGAACATTGCTAGCATACCCTCAGCTCCCTGACCAAGGTACAGTTGCCTCTCCCTGAAGACAAGCCGACTGCATAGTGAATATTCTGATAAACCCCCAGTTCCCAATAAGCCCTCAGATCCCAAAAATGGATGCCAACATTCCCATTCCAAGAGCCCATACAGCAAGCTCATAACCAAAGGACATGAGGAGCCACCTCACATCCACACACTCACGCAACTCTGAATCCACTTGGCGAGGGCAGACTCAGGAGGAGCAAGAGGTGGGCCATCTGCAGCGCTGCATAAGAGGGAAGAGGGGAAAAAGCATCAGGAGAAAAAAACGCGTCCGTCTAACCTTTATCATTTTCTGGAAAGATCCAGAGCCGGCAACAGTGAGTGGCCACGTCAGCCCTCAGCAACCGCGGCAATCTATTTTAGGAACCTCATGCCGGATCTCCGGCATGCCCATGACAACGATCTGATTTGGACTTGTCTCGTTCAGCATCACTCACCCTTACACCCTCTACCACCCCCCACTGCAGTCGTTGCCTGCAATGCATGCCTCCACATGCCTCTATGCCCCCAACCATCATTGTTACCCCCAATAACACCGCCCACTGCTGTCCTACGCCGCCCACCACCCTCGTTACCCCAACGCACACCCCCACACACGCCCTACACCCCCCACCGCTGTCCTACGCCCCCCACCACCATCCTACATCCCCCACTGCCCTCGTTACCCCAACGCACGCCCCCCACTGCTGTCCTACGCCCCCCACCACCATCCTACACCCACCACCGCCCTCGTTACCCCAACACACGCCCCCACACGCACCCTACACCCCCCACCACTGTCTTATGCCCCCCACCGCCCTCGTTACCCCAACACACGCCGTCCACTGCTGTCCTACACTGCCCACCACCCCTTTCACCCCAACACCCTCTTTCATACCCCGTCAGATAATTTTGTAATTAAACTTATAATTGATGATATATATACTTTGTGTAAGCTTCAATGGTGAGGTTAAAATATACTGGCAAAACATGCAATATCCAGGGTAATAATTGTCAAAATACCTTGTTTGTGGATTGCTTTGTGCTTGTCATGCCACATCATGTGATGTCACATGTTCTGTCACATGCCTTTGGCATTTTCAACATGGCTTTTATTTCTTGTATTCTGTCAGAATGGGTGGCAAGTCTCGCTCAAGGCACCAGATCAGGGGACGTGAAAAATGACCAAGGAGCTCTATTGCCAAGCCTCAGCAGTCAGGAATACCTTCACCTGCTGAAAGAGTTCAACTTGCCTTGCAAAAACGGTTGAAGTTGATCAAGGCTACCAATATGTATGTGTTTTTAAATCCTTAGATTATTAATGATCTCAATTTTGCCTCTAGGCCAATTTTTAATGCACCATCTGGTTCTACAAGACGTATTTGTTCTCCTACTGAATATGAACATATGAATCTAGTCAAAATCACAGCTGCTGCATTGTTAAATCCAAGTATAGCTTATCTGTATACTAATTTGATTATTTCTCACATATCTCTTAGTTTTAATTGACTGTGATGTAACACACTTGAAGTCTCCAGCTCGCATTGGAACCATCTTGAAGAATCCTCAGCTAGGCCTGATTACTGTACCAACAACAGTGATTGACCTTGCTGGCAATATATTGATTTGGTATCTACCTGGCATTCTTCTATCCAATCAAAAAGTATGTGCTCAATTTCTCTATGTAATATATATAACTGATTAGATATATATAGGATGAATTATATGAGGCTACATCTTATCTCGAAAATATTCTCTCCACTGAAGGCTTGACATCCACACAATGGCGAAATAACCTCTCCAGCTGTATTTCAAAAACATCCGAACATCTCCTTCCAAGTGGATCCGTAAACCTTTCACCTGGTTGGTATGCTCAAGGCCATGGTGTAAGTCCATCATTCCTGTTGATATTTCAAATATAAATATTTTCCCACTGCAGAATGACCCTAAAGCACACCTTGTTGCTTCACTTTCTATCCGAAATAACTTTGATGCTGGAATTCAAGAGTGGATGAAAGGGATACAAAACATGGAAGAATATGCAAACAGGATTCTTGCAGTAATGCATCCAGAACTGTTCCAAGCCGGAATGCAGGCCTTGGATAAGCTCAGGAACCGGAAGGATACTGCTCCATATGCAGCTTTTTGGCAATCGGCATTCACCAGAATATGTGTACAATCAAATCGCACAACCAAAAAACACCGAGATCATAATGGCTGTTATTCATGGTACAACTTATTATTGGTTTGTGGAAAAGCAGAGAATGCAAAGCTCAAGATTCCAGAACTTGGAGCAGAGTTTCATTATGCTCCTGGTACTGGTGTTCTTCTCTGTGGAAACATGCTTGTACATGAAGTTGAAGGCTGGGGAGAGGAGGAACGGGTATGCTATGCACATTTTATGCAACATGCAGTGTTGAAACAACTTGGCATTCCGTTGCCAGGATATGCAAATATGAATATATATATATAGCATAATAGTGTATTTTCTACTCTACTGCAATTTGATCATCTCCTCTCAGTAAAATGTCCTTGTCTTCAGAAGATACGCCAGTTGCTCTACATTTGCGTGCGTAACTCCTGCTTTATTTAAACTTATATATTCTTACTGCTTTTATATAGGACTTGGTAGTTTACAGAATGAACATCACCGTGCTGAGGCTCGCTACCAACAGTCACTAGAAAAAGCTAAACAAATAGAACTCAACCGAAAAAAAAAACTGAGAGGTAGTAAAAAAAGTTAGTTGACATTAAATATATGATTTGAATCAACTTACGGAACTTATTGATAGGTGATGAAGATGCTGCCACAGCTGATGCAAAGGCTGCCCAACAATTGATGCAAGATATCGAAAAAGATATAGATGCTATCAAAGAAAGCCTTGAACAGCTTGCAGAGGCTGAACAGCAAAAACAAAAAAAACGAGCATTTATGCAGAAGGCTATGGACCAACAGGCTGCTGCAGTAGCAGAAATTATTGCTGATAGAGAACGTCATATTGCAAGTACCCAGGAAATCACCACTAATGCTGAGCAAGATGGTGATAATGATTTGCTCAGTCCTTTAACTTCATCATCCTCTATTTCCCAAAATATGGAGGTTGACGATGCAGGTCTTGAGGCAAATGATGAGGATAAGGAGATGAATCTATTGACAGAAGAGGACAAAGCAGCATGTAAGTACCTTTATGCTAGCCTTATTTCAATATTAATATTTCTTAGTGGTAACTACTGTCCATCTTAGTGACCTTGAGCTCAAACCAACTGGAGTCATCCCTGGACATGAAATTGGTGATGAAGGTAATGCTCCCATCAAACAAGGTAAGCTGTTCATACTATGAAATTTGTATTATTCTGAAAATTTCATCCTGGACAGGTTTCGATAAGAATCTCAGTCTAAAGCGCAAAGCCAGTGCAGAGTCTGTTGACAATGCTAGCACTCTTGACCATGACTCTGGCCCCTCAAGGAAGGTGAAGGTGAAGGGAAAAGGAAAAGGAAAGGAGGGGGCTAAAGAACAAAAAACAGATAAGGTCATAGCTGATGAGAAAGATATCGGTGAGTTGGGAAATATTTTCATAAGGCATATCAAGAACTAAAAGGCATAATAGACATCTCTATATGGAATACTCTTGAAGAAGCCAAACAAAAATCTGAGCGAGGTATGTTAATCATTTAATAGAAAGTTATATTGCTTAATTTTTCAATAGTACATGGCCTTCAAAATCTTGAAAATTGGCTTGAAGGCACTGAAGCTCATTTGAACGATGAATTCAAGAATAAAATTCGAACTGAGCAAGATTTTCTTCCAGAGGCAGCCACTATGTCCCGGCGCCTTGCACTCGAGGTCTTGACCACCAACCGCAACAACACATTTTGCATTTACCACACCCACAAAGACAAAGTAACCAAAAAATGGAATGGAATGCCAAATGGACATAACACAATCGAAGGAGTCATCGCAGAACGAGCTGCCAACAAGAAAAAATCAGACAAAAGCACAAGGCAGGATATCGAGGAAAAATGTTTTAGCTGTGGATGCCGTGAAGATGATGCTCTTTTAGGCTTTATCATCTGGAAGACTTGGACAGTCTCGGAGGTCATCAAGGGGGCTATTGTCACTGAAGGCTTCAGCAAGGAGGAGATTTTGACACCTAGAGATCGACTTTTCATTATTCAGGCCTTGCGGGATAGGTTTGGACTGACACTGGATGATTTTTACCATGGCAGTCTCAAAGCTGATGAAGTCAAATTTTCATGCAAACTTATCAAGAAATCGGTCAGTTTTTTGATTGACAAGTACAACAAGTTAGAGGAAGGAGAGGAGGAGGAAAAAGTTACCATAGCATGGTAGATATAGAAATTGGCTAGCTACAAATATTTTTACATATCAGAATTTTGACTTTCAGTTGAAATAAGCTATCTGAAATGTGGCCAGGATAGTTGTAATAAATTGTTGTGACCAAAGTGATGACATTTGAAATAAACTGTCTAGAGTATGGCCAGGACAGTTGAAATAAACCATCCAAAATATGACCAGGATAGTTGTAATAAACTATCCTAACTAAGGCCAGGACAGTTGAAACATACCATCTGATATGTGACTAGGATAGTTGTAATAAACTATCCTAACTATGGCCAGGACAGTTGAAATAAACCATCTAAAATGTGGCCAGAATAGTTGAAATAAACTATCCTAACCATGGCCAGGACAGTTGAAATAAACCATCTAAAATGTGGCCAGAATAGTTGAAATAAACTATCCTAACTATGGCCAGGACAGTTGAAACATACCATCTGATATGTGACTAGGATAGTTGTAATAAACTATCCTAACCATGGCCAGGACAGTTGAAATAAACCATCTAAAATGTGGCCAGAATAGTTGAAATAAACTATCCTGATTATAACAGTAGCTCCCACACCTCTAGCCTTTCCCTCATGCTCAATTGGTAGAAGAAACCATTATCTACATTATCTGCATGAGCACTCAAAATAGTTTGATTGAACTGTCTTGTATTTTGTGCAGCCCGCAGATGCCCTCTGTATTCAACCGGTTGTATGAGAATAAAACAGCGGGCTGTATCTGTTTGTAACAGTATTTGTCTAGCAGGTATTCGCTGCGGACAAGCCCTTCAATGTTTAGTCATCGCCTGAGATATCATCAATCTAATCTTAGCGCATCCTAAAACTGTGCCTTCTTCCTTGTCAACCGGTCCAGTTCGTGGTCTCAGCCTTCACATCTATACAAATGAGGCAATGCTTTGGGACTGGGCTTCCCAGAGACTCCACCAAGCAACCGCGGATTCCTTTCCACTAAAAGCTATGACTTATGAGGTCAATGATCTTTGAAAAGATGATGGACAACGGCCGCACCACACACTGCCTCATGATGAGCACGTTTACTCGGGTTCTTAAGGCCGCGTCCCACTTTCCTTCTCCGTCGTCTCTAAGTGAACGTCACCATAAAAAGGGTCGTCTCAGGACAAGCCCTTCTGTCCCAAAACCTCGTACAGAGTCAGAATGAAGTACACATTCGCTTCTGCAACGTTTCTGGCGCTCTTGGTCGCTGTTAATGCCATTCCCCAGACAGTGACTGTTTCCTCTTCGTGCGTATTGTGCTTGGAAATTGCAGACCTGCGCTAACCTATGACCGTTTCAGCGATTCTCCCGTCGCCACACTGACCAGTACACATGGTGCCACGTCGACTAGCCCCCCAACAAGTGTTACTTTGACCACTACCCCCTCAAGTACCACGGGAGACGGACCATTCTGCGTCACGGTGACGGTCGCTCCCAATTCACCTAGTTCCGTCGAACCACCCACCACGGTTGGGCCCACCACGACTGAGCCCACTGATTCATCCATTCCTGGAAGTCCGCTCCCAACGTTCACTGACGATGGAACGGACACTTCCCTCGATTTCCGACGCCGCCAAGTCACTTCCAGCACGCTTTCTACGACGCCCCGTCCCACATCTGTCCGCTCCAGCGACATTCCCCCCTCCAGCTTCCCCGGAAATACCACTTCAACGTCAATCAGCGAAACTGGTACTCCTGCACCGTGCACGGTCACCGTTACCCGAACCTCGGTGCCTAGTACCGCCCCCAGCACGCGGCCCCCGACCAGTCCGCAGACAACCAGTGCAAACACTGGAGGCAGCGGGACCAACCCTCCCAACTCTGCGTCGTCGTTCGGTGTCAGTGCCGCCGGGGTCGTGGTTACGATCTTTGCTTGCCTCGGTGCTGCGTTGCTTTGAGGGGGCATGTACCGGATCCATACTCGCACGTTAAATCTGAACTCTGCAATTGCATGGACTTGACGATACATGACTGAGGACCTTTTTCGTTTATACATGTTCGCTCTACGACCTCTGTCAATCTAACGCTAGCATAGCTACATATTTTTCGCTCATCCAAGCATCTAGTATACAGTCCCTACCTGTACCAATTTCCAAAAGCTCACGATGATCTCCCCAGACACTGTTTATGACCTTATGGCTATTCTCACACCTTTTTTTCGATGGGACTTCGGAACTCTTGAGTCGACTCTGGTGTGTAGTGTGGTGATTTCACTGAACACCTCATCGGGAGCTCCCGGCCCGTAAAGGTCCACTTGAACGGGTAACTCCCAAGCTTCGCTCATTGCAGGAAGAGCGCGCAAAAAATTGTCTTTTTTTTTTTTGTGAAAACGGCTGTAAATTCGAAACAACAATATCGATTCTGAGAACGAGCAAAATGCCCATAAAGCCTCAGAAGGTGGAAAGCAGGAATTGCGCAGTGGGATGCTAATTTTATATAGATACATCAACACGAAAGCCAGAGACCATGCTATGGGCTTTTTTCACGACGTACAGTAGAAATTGAGAGAATAGCTAGGGAAGAGATTTCCAAGGTCCAAATATCCTTCAAGAGCACACGCCAGAGAAGTCTAAGGCGTCTAGATCAACCTCCTCTTCTCCACGACCGGAACATTGACGTTAAAGTTCTGCAAAAGCCAAGCACAAGAAACGGTAAGCGTTCCAAACGTGAAGGGTTCAGGCATTCAGACCATCCAACGCAGATGCTCCGGGTACTGAGACACCGCGACAGATGGACGGTCTACCGGGCTCTCAAAATCGCCGGCGTAGTACGACCCGGGCCGTTCACGCGGGATGGCGCCGTAGTTGACGATAACTTCACTCACCTCGTCACCGGGGAGCCTGAGGCGGGCCTCGCGGGCACGGGCGCGGGAGCGCTTGACGAGCTTGGCGGCGAGGAAGAGGGAGAGGAGACCGACGAAGACGAAGGCGCCGGTGAAGGCAGCATTGGTGTTCGGAGAGGCAGGGACGGGGAAGAAGTCGGTGGTGGCGAAGCTGGTGCTGCAGACCTCTTTCCATTGTTTGTTGCTGGTGATGGCGGCGTTCTGCGAGGATTCGTGAAAGGTTAGCCTGGGTCGAGATGGAGTGAGGGGGTGAGGGGGCGTACCTCGGCACGGTAGATGAACTCGGTCAAGGGGATATCAGCGTGGTGGCCGAAGACGTGAACGTCCCTGAAATGGTCGGCGGTTCCGTTCTTGAACTTGATACGGAGGAAGTCGCGGACGTCGGGGGGTGAGCCTCGGCGGAGTTCGATGACGATGGCAGCAGAGTAGTTGGCTATATGAACGCATTCCGTATCAGGCATAGCAGGCAGGGTGACGGATGAGAGACGTACGAATGCCCTTGAACTCGGGGTGCTCGTCCGTGACGCCAGTTTGGTGGAGGAAGGAGATGAAAGGCTGGTAGGTGGTCTGGACGAGGAGGAACTGCAGGGGGTCGCCGTTGAATGCGATGCGCTCCAGGGCGGTCAGGATGGTGTTCAGGAGAGTGCGACCAGCGACTAATGCAGTCGTCAGCAATGCTCAGGGAAAGTACAAGTGAATGTAACGCACTGTTGCCAACGCCCATAATGTCTTTGTCAGAGAAAACGCCATCCTCGTGGAAGTTAGCAAAGTGGTGCGCTTGTTCAATGATTGTGGGAGGAAGACGGTGAGCATAGGTCTTGTTGTGGATGAGCTCGGTGTTGATGTAGTCGTAAAGCTACCGCAAGTATGTCAGGACGATATTCTGAACGAAGAGTTCCGCGTCTCACATTGAACTAAAGCCCAATACGAATTAGCACAGGAACGACTAGGAGGTGACATGAAGCTTACAGCGTTTTCCAAAGTAGTGGGGCGACCAAAGACGTAATCCTTCACGGCCTTGAAGAAAGGCTGAGCATCTTTCGCCTTATCCTTGAACGCCTGGGAATTATAGAATTCCTTCGTGTGCTTCTCGAAGGCCTGCATCGCAATGATTAGTCCCAGGGTAACACCCAACTTGAAAGGATACATGCCGGGCAGTTAGTCCAGCTCTCCAATGACCTATCGTTGCCAGGTTCGACCGTCTCGACTATGCACACCACCCCCAATCGGTAAACGACCTTTCGGAAATGAAAACACTTCCCACATACCAGGAACATACTGATATCCGCCAAGGGGCGCGACGACGACAGTTTCGTTGGCAAGCTTAATTTTGTTATTCGGGTTGGGCGGGAAGAGGCCTTGGAGGAGGGCGATAGCGGAGTCGAAGACGACGGTACCCTCGACACCAGCCTTGACGCGGGCCTTGATCTCGCTGTTGTCGACGAGATCGGAGCGCATGCCCTGGACGTACGACGGGGAGGAGCTGTCCAGGTATGTCGCGCGGAGGTGGCTGCCTAGCTGGTGGGACTCGGCCTAGCGTGAACGAAGGAGGGTCAGGCGGTGGGTCAAATGGACGAGGTAAGGGACATACGACGCCGAGAGCGGTGGTTTCGGTGTTGGAGCCCGAGTAGGTGAGTGGGTCCTGGTAGTAGTTGTAGCGGTCTCCGTTGCGGGCGATGACGATGACACCGAGAACTTTGGAGAGCAACATCGAGGAGGACGATGAAGGCTGGGGAAGGAGGAAAGGGTGGATGTGAGGGTGTGTGAGCACAATGAGCCTCTCCTAATCCCTGGCTTTCTTATATGAACCAACACCATGCGACGTTCGTAATATGGCCAGGAGGCCAGGCTCGTGCATGGTGATGGTCTCTTGCTTTGCACTGCGATCCGAAGGTGCTACTAGGGCAAGTTGAAGCAAAGCGAACAGGCGTGGGGCGCACGACGACTGGTTCTCCATGCGTCCAAAGCGACCTTGCCCACGCTCTCAGATTGTCTAATAGCCTCTTCCGACTTCTCGAGCCTCAAAAGGTCCTTAAATCCACCGCAAGTCCTAAAACGCCTGTGAAGTGAGTGATATGTAACGTTGAATGAAAGGAAAATCCCGTACAAACCTTTTCCCATGTACTTCGCGTCGTGCTTGAACCTCGTGTCGAAGGGGGTTTTGGGTTTAGTGTAATGATAGTGATGAACGTTCCTCTGACCTAAGATGCGTGCCTGACGTGATACATGAGGCTCAGGGAATGTCCGTCTGAAGACAAAGACCTCTGGAGCCAGTTCTTGGAGAGCTGGTGAGAAGAAATTCCGGATCTTCAGACAACGCCGATCGTGGTTTGCTGAAGAATGTCCAGCTTCCAGCGGCAATTATGGAGCAACTATGGTGAGAAACACAGCGTCTTGGTCAAAATGAAACTAAATGAAAGTGCGTGTTCGACATGAGGATCTAAGTTAATTGTACAACACGATTGTACAGCTACAATCGCCGAACACTTACCACGAAGCAAATAGATGGTGGAGTTAGCGATGCCTGGCAAGACGGGGAGGGCATGAATATCCGTACCTCGACCTAGCAAAGCCTCCATTTTGATTTACTTCTTCTTCTTGCCTTTACTCCCAGAAGGCTTGGTGTGGCTTGCGGGGGTGGGTGGAGGGGCACTGTCCACAGCCGCACTCCCCTGCGTCGCCCCACTTCCCCCTTGCCCCTTTCTCCTCCTCCCCTGCCCGAACGTCGATCGCTCAGACTTCTTCAGCCACCGCTCCGGATCAGGCGGAGGAGTGACCCCAGGAACGACACCAGGGGGCACGCGCGACTTGCGCACTTTCTTCTCAGTCGGGGCGACGGCGGCTATAGAAGCCGGAGCGGCTGCTGCTGAGGCCACGGCAGCGGCGAGCAAACTGGTGGTCGGCACTGGTGGCGGATTGGACTCCATCGAGGTGGTGACCGAGGTCGGTAGGGCATCCAGGGCGTGGAGGAAGCCGCTCTTGATGAAGTCGAGGTGCTGTTGTGCAGCTTGGAGGTTGATGAGAATATCAGAGTGTTCTTCGGATTGCTGAAGATCGGTCAGAAAATGGCAGGGTTCGAAGGACTCTGGACGTACTGGGTCTGCAGTCTCCAGCAGCTGATTATAAAGGACAACCGCCTCCTCGTAGGAGCCATCACGATAGCTCTATATTCTGGTTGAGTACCGAGTCCAATGATGTGCGGACGACAAACCAGTTGTGCCTCCAGATGAACGACCCCCCTGTCGTCGTCACCCTTCTCTTGTTTGATTTCCTGTAGCACCTGCCTGGCCTCTCCTTCGCGCTGGAGGCGGTACAGTGAGTATGCCCGCTCAAACGCATGCTCGCCACTGCTATCGATCAGGGAGAGCGCAGCGTCATATTGCTCAGTCTGCAGCAGCAAAAACAGCTTAGTCCGACTTGCGTCTGTATCATTTGGTTCCAATCGCAGTACTAGCCAAGAAATTAGCATCTCCCTAGCATAGCCATAACGAAATGAACCATACTCTTATCGCATGTCTTTATAGCGTTATTAAAATGCCCTCCGTCAATCTGTGCACATAGTGAAGTGAAGAGTCGCTTCAACCGTTCCGAAACGCTCAATGACCGCTTGGGCGTTGATTTCCTGGCACTTTCTTTGCCCTTATGCCTGCTATGAGACGCAGAGCTCGCCGCCGCTGCCTTGGTCGCCATCGTCGGAGAAAGTGTGTCGCGGAAACCGTGCGGAATGACGAACAAGCGAATTGTGTGCTGTCATTGAAAAATTTCCCACACTCTCTGTCCCCAACCTCCACCAGCAAATATTGCACAAATGTCGTCCGTGGAGTATGTTCGAATCTCTTAGCATATGTCGTTTCAAATCTAACAGTTTTGGCACTCAGGACTCTTCAAGAAACTGTAAAAGCTGACGTGGAGGAGCCACCGCGACCACCGACGGAGCCAGCGGCAATGGCGACATCAGGCAAGAAACGGCCGCGACTGGACCTCGATGCGCTCGCAGGGGGCGGTCGAGAACGCAAACGGGGTAAAAGCATGTTTGGACTCTTACTTGGTACCCTTAACAAGGCGAAGATCGAGGACAAGGAACGAAATGCGAGCGAGGCGGTACGTTTTTCGATGTTTGACCTTCAAGTTCCTGGCTGATAAGATGCTTTGATAGGCCAAAAAACGTCAACTGATAGAACAAAGACTACAGAATAAACTGCGCAAAGAGACTGATTCCGTCAGGAGAGCCGAAGAGGCCAAAAAGGACAAGATGTCTGCCAACAGGAAGGAAGAAGAGCTGCAGCTCAAGGACTCCATTGTGAGTGGACATGCTATTCATTATATGTGCTGCCCGCTGACGGAAAATCTTCTCTAGTACAAGTACCGCCGGACACGACTGCCCCTGCTTGCTAACTTTTTGATTACATCTGACAACATTCCTTCCGACGACTCATCATCCCCACCCCCATCCAGCAATTCACTCGCTCCTCCCCCTCGTTCACATCCCCCACCGCTCTATTACCTTCCCGCAATCCTCACCCCGGCACAAGAGACATTCATCACCCGCCGGAAAGTAGAGGCAAGTATATCGACCTGCTTTGCCATAATTGTTACTTATAACCCCCCTCAATAACAGGTAACAGAGGCCGCCGAAAAAGAGTGGGTTCTCTTCCGCGAGGAGCGCGAGACTGGCATAGTCGAGATCAACCGACTGAGACAGCGCGTTGCCGAGGAGGAGGCACGGAGGAAAACAGAAAAGACGCAAGAGACCGACGAGATGGAAACGGATGCTGCTGCTGCCCCCCCTCCCGCACCCGAGGAAACGCCAGCTGGTGAGACCACTACTGCCGCTGCTGAGGTGACGGTGGCGCCCGCTGAACCAGCCGCGGGCATGGATGTGGACAAGGCAGCGGCAGGCGAGGAGCAGAAGGAGCCTACGGCTGAGCCGGAAAAGAAAGAAGAGCCGGCGTCTATGCAAGCTGACGATGATGACGCGGTAGAGTATTAGTTACGAACCAAAGTACGTTCCACAGCTCCTACTCACCCTGCCTCATCGACGCTGACCAACATTTTGGCTCCTCTCATCCAGTACGTGCTATGATTGATATTGCTCGTCCGTACGTTGCCTTTTGTTCTTGCCCTTCTTCTCACCGCCCCTTTCCCCCTTGTTGAGCACCTTCGGACTCGTGAGGCTTGTTGGCGCCTTTGCCTTTGTGAAAATTGTATACATCGTATCGTCAGACTCGGATGTAAGCAGTTGGTCATCTCTTCAATACATTGTCGTCGTGAGTTGTTCTTGTCGTTGCCATGAATGCCACGTTGTCGCCATCGATCTTGTTTCAAGAACTACAGAAGACAGAAGATGATCGACGACGGCGGCGGCGGCGTATTTACACTGCGCGGTAGTACCAAACAATCGATGCTTATTGCCACCGTCAACGTTGCCACTAAGATACCGGAGGGTCGTCGTCGAAGACGGGGAAGCAAGATGGGGGAGGGATGGGGGGCTACACGCTGCTCTCGAACCCACCTCAATTTGGCCTGGAACAGTTCGCTGAGCTTCGAAGCTGCTCTTTGGGTGGGTTCCATGTCATTCCCCACTCCGCTCCCTGACCATCAACCATCCAGAGCTAGAAGCACACTCAGGCTGCGCTAGACATCCCTGCCGATGATGTGTGCTAACTGGGGTACTTCATCCGCGTGCAACTCTCCTCATTGGAAATTCTCTCCTTCCCTTGTCATTGTCAAGTCATTTCCGACATATTTATCGACGTCGTTCGGACCCAGCACCCAGACCGGCGGAACCACAAGGCTCAATATGATGTTTACGTTCATGAGAGTCAGATATATGTGCATTCCGGGGTGTATTTTCACAGCCCATGTCGCAGTCATTGGGTGTCAGTCTTCGCGGTTATTCTCCTCCGGCGTATGGATTGACTCGGACAGGAAGGTCGAAAGGCCAGGGTCTCATCCCTGACATCTAAGAACCCGAACCTTCTACGGAGCTGGTCTCACGCCTGCGACATCGACGACGTCAACAGGCGAGACAGCACCTGTACACATGCCACCTCCGTCAGCCTGTTCCTCAATTTTCTTCCCAGGTTGCCCGAGAACAGATATGATGATGATGATGATCATCATCATCATCATCAGAAAACAATAATTAATCTCCCCAACCCACCCTCGCTCGCTCATCCGAGTTCAAAGAGTTCTTCTCTGTCGAACGTACATATCGGACCTTCGGCTTCGTATTCGTGTTCGTGATGCAGATGATTTTTTTTACTTGCAGATTGCGTATATCATCCCATTCTGGCTCGCGCAAACGGCATATGTATCGCATGGGCAGGGGTCCTTTGACAATGACATTCCTCGGTTCCCACTTTGCAGATATTGCGGACGCAAATGGACGGGGGTCGAAAAAAAGGCCACATGAGACGACCCTCATCCTCAAACCTCTCCATGTCCGAAATTACGTATAAAGAACAACCCTATGTTCCGCTTCTAGATTGCAGAGCCACAAAACCGCGACCCTCCCCCCAGTGCTTCCGTCGATTTTCTGTCATAAGTGTATTTGTACATGCTTGGATCGACCAAAGCCGCCAAATACCTGCCACAAAGATCGTCCCGAGACCCGATGATCTCCGTTTGTTTCTTGCCATCATCTTTCTATCCTTCATTACAACGAATGGTTAGACTTTATTCGTGTTCGCCTCAAGCATGACGCTCGCGCATCCGGATTTGGTTCCTCGGAGCTAGCGCGTACCGAACTTTAAACACGCTGACGACTCGTGCTCCAAATCTCACACATCCCAAGGTCAACATTGGGCGGAAATTTTGGGCTGAGGTATCCGAGCAAGCTTGCGCGCGTCCGGTACGTTAGGTCTTCTTCTCTAATAATGTATGGAAAAATGGGGATGCGGTTCGGTGTTTAGAAGGTCTTGTCTCTGCTGAGACATTCAGTCTAGTGTGCTTCCCCCCTACCCTCGGACCCGCCCCGGATCGAAGGAAGGGTTAAGGGTTAATGAACTTCGAATTCACGAATCCACTCGATGTCGTTATGGTGTATGTATTTGCATTTAGGTTTGTTTCACTGGTCCTTCCAGAACTTCAATTCAGTGTCAAAGCTTTGACCTGGCTTGTGCTTGCAAAGGTTGGAACCACATCGCGAATCTCGGCCGGCACCTCCCCTCGTATGTTGTGCGGATGTACGAGAGGAACGTATTATCTCCGAGTTTAATGAGGTGTTACTGGTGTTGTCGAATGAAGGAATGGGAAGATGTTGTTCTGGTGAAACTGACCAGTGCAAAAACGGTCAGAGCTCAGAAGTCCCGTCGAGCACGAAGCGCGGTGAGATGTATCGCCATGTGGAGTCTTTTTTGTTTTAATTACAATGCAAGCTTGGAAGGGAGGTTCCGCCATAGGCCCAGGATTGTGGAAGGTTTCCGTATGTCTGGTGCCAATCTTCCATGATACACTGGTTGGGGTGACGGCCCTGCAGCCATTGGTTACGGACGCCATGGTGGCATCGGTCAAGAACATCGACCGAGTGCGCGTTAGGTCATCTGGGCGTCTGTTGTTCCGGCGCCAAACGAGGCGCTCCGCGAGCTTCGAACATACAGAATGAGCACGTCTCGAAGTGTTTATACATGGTTCTTCTTCTATCCAGCAAGATATCAAACTCTGCATAGAGAGGCTCCAGCCCGATTCGTTTGCATTTATGGTATGGTCTGCTTGCGCGACACGAGGCATTGAAGACGTTAGGACTTGCCATTATGCTGTAAGTTCCCGCGTAGTTTCAGGTAGCGAGGGTGTATATGCGCCGATACGAATCCAATCACTTGTTTGCTGTTAGTTAGCTGGAACTTGGTGGCGATGAAGAAGCTGTTGGTGGTAGGTCGGGCGAATGATCATGCCAGCTGTACTTCCGTACTCGTCGTATGTTCACATCGTCTCGAGGACAAGCGTCTCTCGCGATGCTGAGCCTTTTGCGTCCATCCCCAGACCGATTTCATTCGACGTCATCGCCTTTGCAGCATGAGTGATATGCCGCCACCCCCAGTTTGATCGGGGAAATGGCACGCAAGGCACGGCTAAGATTGCTCAACTGATTTCATCTCGGTGTAATGATAGAAGATTGAACAAATTTCACGAGACAACGAGAGTCCCTTGGTCCACAGGATTTGGGGCAGTAGAGCAGACGATGGAGTCTTATCTATTTCACTCAAAAACGGTGGCTGCGCCGGTCCATGAGAGAATTGTTTCCTTGTGTCGGGCATCCAAGACCGGACCGGAGTCTAAAAATGAGACCACGTGCTTGTTGATCATAGGGTTAGCCACGCCGCAGGCTGGCCTCGACTAGAGTATGCTGGCGAGTGCGAGCTTGGCTTGTTCGCTACCACCACAACCAGCCCCTGTTGCGGACGATGACCGACCGTCCTCTCTCGACCGTCTCTGATACTCTACAAGCAGCTCTCCACACTCCTTTGCCTCCTGGTGACCAGGATCTGCTCGACCCTCCGAGGACCTCGTATATAGAATCCGATGCTTCAACCCCAAATGAATCGGTCTTCGCCCCACTCTCAAATTCAGGACCCCTCCTTCCTGACACAACCCAGACTAAAGAAGTAGAGTATGCAGAGGAACTACCCCGCGCAACCCCACGAAAGCGTCGTCCATTGATTCTTCTAGCTGTCGGTCTCGTGATCCTCGCAATAATAGTCTTGGCTGTCGTTCTTCCCGTATATTTCACTGTCATCAAGCCGAAGCAGCGGAACACTCAGACAAACAATCCTGGCCCCAGCACCACCACTCCAGCTGGCAATGGGCCCGTTGGCGGCGGCGATAATGGAAAGCCCGGACTGCCGACTACAGGTGGCGATGGATCGACGGTGACTAAAGAAGATGGATCTACTTTCACTTATACGAACAAATTCGGCGGCTACTGTAAGTCTGTGTATTCTTGTGTCTCTGTTTTTGTCAGAAAGACTATCACCATCACGGAGCAATCTTGCTGCCTTCTATGACATAGCGCAGCGGTGTAGGCGCCTATCACGAAGATTTCTTCATGAGCGCCTAATCTACGTGTCTGACCCTAACAAATCATCTTTTTTACATGTCAACGTTTTTTTACATCTTCGAATTCCAACTATTGTTCATCTAAGAGTCATTATGACTCACTTTACACGGGCTAATTCCACCTCCAGGGGTGTCCGATCCCAACGACCCTTTTAATAATGGTGCTCGCCCAAACTCCTGGACTCCTCCTCTCAATCAGAGCTGGACATGGGGTAAAGATCGTGTTTTTGGGTATGTTCTTTCTCCTTGTCCCCCCGCCCTCGTGATCCTAGCTGATCGAACTCATCCCCCTAACGATTAGGGTCAATCTAGGAGGCCTCTTCGTCCTTGAACCCTTCATTTCACCAGCGCTGTTCCAAAAGCACCCAGGCGCCGTCGACGAGTGGACTCTCACCAACCTGATGCGTGCTGACACGGCGAATGGAGGGATCAATCAACTAGAAGACCATTATAACACATTCGTTGTAAGTAATATCTCCTTCTCTTCTGTGTTCTCCACCTCTGACATTCGATTGTTGCAGACGGAGGAAGATATAGCGGAGATCGCCGGGGCTGGGCTGAACTGGATCAGGCTGCCCGTGCCCTACTGGGCCATCGAAACATGGCCGGGTGAACCTTTCCTCGCGCAAACAAGCTGGAAGTATGTTCGATTCTAACATCACGCTTCCATCTTGATCCTAAAGGCCCACCCTGGTTACAGATACATCCTACGCCTGTTCGGATGGTGTAGGAAATATGGTATCCGCGTCAAGCTCGATCTCCACACGATTCCTGGGTCACAAAATGGTAAAATAACTATACGTTTTGTTAATTATTTGGATGGTTATCTCACGCACGTTTTTCAGGGTACAATCACTCTGGGAAACTGAGTGATCCCAACTTCTTGAATGGGGTCATGGGCATCGCGAATGCACAGCGTGCGCTGGAGTACATACGCGTCTTCACCGAATTTATCTCGCAACCGCAGTACAAGGACGTTGTACCGGTGTTTGGTATCATGAACGAAGCGCTTTTGTCGAACATTGGCCGTGCATCGTTGACGAGCTTGTAAGTCGTATATTTTATTTTGCACTTGCATCCTTCCCAATTGTGTGTTTCAGTTACCTCGAAGCGCACAAAATGATGCGAGGCATAACTGGAATTGGGGAGGGTAATGGTCCGTACATATCGATCCATGACGGTTTCGCTGGCCTTTCGTCGTGGACAGACTTCCTGCCCAACTCTGACCGCATCGCGATCGACACACATCCATACTTTGCCTTCGGTGGCTCCCCAGCCACATCCCCCATTGATACAGGGACAGGAGACGACGCTGGCGGCGTATGGCCGGGCCAAGTATGTAATCGATGGGCCGCTGGGATCAACAGCAGGTATGCAATCACCACCCAAGCCCGAGATCACGTCGGTTTACCTGATGCTCTGCTTCGTCAGTCGATCTAACTTTGGCGTGACTCTCGCCGGGGAGTTTAGCAATGGGTTTAATGACTGTGGTCTTTTCCTTAAAGGCGTCCCAGGAGGGCACACGTCGTATGGCGGCGATTGCGCTGATTGGGAGGACTCGTCGAAATGGTCGCGCGGTACGAAGGCTGGTCTCCTCAAATTTGCTCAGGCCAGCATGGATGCCCTCGGGGATTGGTTCTTTTGGACGTGGAAGGTTTGTGTCGTAATCGAGACCCCCATCAGTTGCCCTACCCACGCTTACAACGCAATCTTAGGTTGGAAACTCTACTGCTGGTATCGTCGAATCGCCCCTCTGGTCCTATCAGCTTGGTCTCCGGAACGGCTGGATGCCGACCGACCCACGGACGGCGCTGGGCACTTGTGCTTCTCTGGGTGTATCTGGGCCCATATTCGATGGGACGTTTAAGCCATGGCAGACCGGTGGGGCTGGAGCAGGCAACATCCCGGCAAGTGTCACTGCAAACTTCCCTTGGCCTCCCGCGTCCATATCCGGCGTCGACTCCCCTGTGAGCCTGTTGCCGTCATACACACCGACGGGCACCGTGGTGACCCTGCCTCCCCCGACGTTTACGGCCTCCGCGACGAAGAGCGTTGATGTTGGGAACGGGTGGTTCAATGCACAGGATACCGCTAGCGCGCCCACACCCATTGCCGGATGCACGTATCCACCCGATCCCTGGAATGCGATCAATGCTGCAGTACCACCGCCATGTGCAACACCCACGCCATAACGTCATCAGGCAGCGGCAACCACGGATGAGCCTTGTTTGCTCGGTATGACACAGTCCACCGCCGATACCTACATAACATACCTATCTTTTTTTTTATCCTCGGACACGAAGACCACGATGGACATGATGGCTTGATAAATATCCTACGGCGACGCCGACACTCTTTTGGTAGTACACCATACTATGGACTTTATTTCAAAAAGGGGCCTTCTTCATAATGTTACCGGTATCGTTATTATGTTTTACAATCTGTCCCTGCATTTTATCCTGGCGGACCTCCAGGCTACAAATGCAAGGCACATCAGGGCCTGGTTCACTGCGCAGCGCTTGAAGCAGTTTTGACAAGTCTGACAAAGACTGGGACCTATAATATGGTTGACCCTGGTCAGTCAAAAAAAAAAAATACAACAACGTTTTGTGGACGGATGGTGGCAGGTCATTTGAAACAGGAACTCTGCAGTACGAGAACCACGGCCTTGGTGGTGCAGAAGGTTCAGGCAACACATCAACAGCGCCAGCCTGAGAGGGCCCTCTGGCATTTCAAACTGCCGACATAAGAACACGTGTATCTGTCGTCCTTTCAAACCTTCCTGATTGCTAAGCACATGGTTATCACCTCTGCCCCAGACTCCCATCATCATCAAAACTGACGCCAATACCCCCAAACGAAATATTCTTGGAAAGATTTCTGCTGGATTTTCTAGCTCTCTTGAGGCGCAGCTTTTTTTCTGGATCTGCGTCTTGATTGACTTTCTAAACTGGGGAGGCAGGTGTTGGATCAGATCTGCCAAAATGTAAAATACACGATGGCCGTGCTCGCCTGTGCATCCCCCTCTCCGTGATGCGGTACTACTTCTGACGGGATCTGTGTTCCGTCCCACCACCACCACGCGACGTAATCGTGGCCTCGGAGTATGTGTACTTCGTCCGTGCTCGGGTGGCCCACCAAGTCAGGCGGATAACAACTGGGGCGAGCAAGACGTCATTCCAGCTCCTCCGGTAGGACTAGCCATGTTTGGGAGTCCTATTACTCAAGGGCTCGTGAGGAAAGTACATGGGTTCCGAACACCTAGAGCCTTCTTGGAAGTCCCGTGGACGTGTTGATTGAATCAGGACGGAGGTGACCGCTTTCAGCTTGTCGGAGGGATGGCGGATCTCAAGTCGGAGCCACGTTGTTCTAGACTTGTCTTGCCCGCCAAACATGAACGTCCCCATGTGCTGCCAACTCCATGACTACCCTGTTTATAGTCTACATGGATCCTGCTGAAAGGGTTCTGTCCCCACCGACGCTAGTGGCATCGAGACACTAGAATCGCACCTAATCAAGGTCAGTCTACATCCTTATGTCGCTGGAAACTGAAGAGACCTCTTAGATTTGGACAGAAAGCCGGTCAAGCAGCGATCTTTATGATTGACGCCTTTTTATTAGTCTAAAGAAGGTTTTCTATCGTCACTGACAAGAGAAGCATATCACAATCTTCTGCTCACAACCCAGTACACAACTGCGCTCTTCGTTGGAAGTTACTTAGCTTGGTCCGTCCGCCATTTACATCCGTTTCATCTCTCCTTTTGGACTGCCGGACACGTTTGTGCATAAGTAAGTATTTCCCATCTGATAAGGTGATATTTAGGGTAGCGGCTTTGGCACCTGTGGACCTGTCATGTGTAGGAAACATAATCTAAACGTGGTACCCAAGCTGGTGCCTCTCAAAACCAAGGTGAACATGTCATTAGAGAGGAGTTAGGATCATTCGCTAAGTATGCTTATCTATCGGAACACAGGTTGGACCATGCACTACTGACGTCGATGCAAAAGCTCACTGTTCATTTTACCGCTTGTACTGGTATCCGTTCCGGTCGTTTATTGAATCTGTTCCCGCTGAACCCTGATTCGCCATTCTTTCGGGTCTGGCTGATCGGTGGAGGTTCGGCAACTCTCGTCTCGGCTTTTAACGCGAACTTGTGTAATTTGTACGTGTTATCCCCATTTGCGATTACGGTGCACATCCATCGCCGGATTGGTGGCTGTGTCCCAAAATTTCTGACCAGATCTGAATGAATTTGGCGCCTAGATTTCCATGTAGGGCGATCTTCTCGAGACAGATCGTGGATGCGGCGTTTGACTTTCCTGTCACCCCGAGCTCCTTTTGAAAAAAGCAGAGATCTTTCAACAACGAACACAACTTCTGAAAATTCGAGCCGAGCCAGGTATGTTCTTGACGGTATCAACGGACATGTACGAGAACACAAGAATCTTGGGCGTGGCCCGTGGCCGGAGGCAGAGCAAGAGGATCACAGGCACCGGCAAAGCTGGCTTCTTGGTTCATGAACAGCCCTTTACCCCTATGGGCTAATGCAATGCTGGAATAACGAGATCTATTCTTCGTGATGATTGGCTCTGAAGGGCATCCGAACAAGGTATAGGCTAATGACGCTTCATCCTCACGGAGATCCACCTAAACCGTTCTAGTTTTGTAAACAAAGGCCTCAACCTATAAATGCCACGATCGGACGTGTGTTGGTTCATCGACAAGCTGCCCTAACTCGTTCTTCGATGGCCACGGAAACTAGCCTTGCTTCCATGCGATCATCCCCCTCCTCTAGTCGCATCTCCTCATCGATGCCTAACGACTTCAAGCACGTACCGTTCCAAAACACGAGGACTCAAGACGTTTTTCAATCGATCGTTAAGGGTCGAAAAAGCTGGAAGACATTGAGAGGCGGCGAGATCGTTTGGCCTCCGGAACTCGAAGCTGCTTTGCTCGAAGGTAGGACACCCTCTCCTCTCCTTCACATCCCGGGTGCTTGACATACTCGTCGTCTTCGTCTAGGTCTCGAAGCTTATAAACCTGACGACTCGAGAGAGACTAGGCTACTTGGTCGATTTCCTATGAGGAATCGTTTCATATCTGACTGGATCTTCCACAAGACGGGGAAGAGGCGAACAGCCAAGCAAGTTGGTAGTCGTCTCCAACAACTTCGGGATACGTGTGGTGGCAAAAATTGTCTGTCCCACCCTTTGCGGTCCCTGCCCGGCACTGACTTCTCTGATCAGTGATGAAACTCCTATCACCTTGCCGTCCCGTTCGTCCCTCGCGGTACAACGACTTAAGCTACCGGTCCTATAACCACTGCGATACTGATTCATCAAGTGAAGCATCGAGCTTGCCATCCACACCTGTGAATACCTCCACAAATTTCCGTCGTCTTGATAGCGACGTACAATCATCAAGAACAGTCATCTCCATCGATATCCTCCCGAACTATGACTCTTCTGCGTACGTGCCTTACACGACGCTCCCCGCGGAGGACCTAGAATGGGATCGGGCTAACGGCATCGTCCGGTTATCGCCACACGCTCGGCCTGTGCGTTCGATTGACCCGACCGTCACCTTCTTAGCACCGTCAGAGATATCGGCACACTCGTCCTTCACAGTGTATTCCACGGGCATCATGATCCATTCGGAGAACACTCTGTTGACCGCCGTTGGTCCGGCACCCGAGCACATCGACGGCTCACTCTTGTACAGCACGCAGCTCGTCCCCGGGTTCTGGAATACCATCGCTGACAGTCCAGGTGAGTTCTGAACTTCAACCCTTGTTATACTAGTTCCTCATCGTCGACATCAGACCCAGCCCAATATACCATTGTCCAAGATGTCATCCAGGACGGACACGAGCCATTATGTATCTTCTCAGCGACGTACAAATTCAAGTATCCCCCTGGAACATCGCCTGACATCTTCACCTCTCCTCTGATGGAACCCTTCGATGATGAAAAGATGCTAAACGAGGTCCAAGCGTCGCTTCCCATGGACTGCCTCCTGGCTATGGACACATATCCCGACTACATGGACACCGACAATTACTATGACTTCCCTACTCTCAATGACACCAGGTGTTCATGGGAGGCCCGTTCCCCATCCGAGTTCTCAACTGAACGCTACCCAAACTCGGACGAGGAAGTTGACGCAAGCTTGTCTCCTGTCTCGGCTTGCTATTCGGCAGACCTTGGCCACTATGTAATTTACCCCTCTTTCTATCCATATCATCCTGCCACTGACCAGTTCATTACAGTAACCGAAAGTCGTCAGTGTAAAAGTACGCATTGGAAGAAGCGCAGTGTATTTTCTATGTACAATATACCCCAACCTATACCCACAGTATAAGGACCCTTATTAATTATTCGTGAGTGTCTTTCGGATACGTTATTGGTGACGGAAGCTAAACGACCCTGACTCTCCATAGATAATGTATTGTCGAGCTTCTTCAAACGTCATCCGATTACTGTAATTGTAGAGGACAAATACAAAGTATCTCGCGCGGGGAAACGGATCCACTTGACGGGATATGATATCATTGGAAGATGCAAACAGCAGACCTCTCAGCCATTCAGTCGTCAAATGAACTTCGAGCTCCACACTGCCTCACCCTGTCGAGCTTCATCGGTTCCGTTCCCGTGTATCCTCGAGCTAACTAGAAAGAGACACTCTCAGTCAAAGAACTCTTGCCTCCACCGTTACATTGTTCAGGACGACTCACCGCTCTTCAGCGCGGATATAATCTGAATCCTTGCTGTGAAATCTTTGGTCATCAGGCTAACATCCGTGTTCTGATTTATCCCTCGAATGATTCCCTTTGCAATTGCATCCTTCCTTGGTCCCGGTGCTGCCTTCGCGTAAGAACCAACAAGTCCATCCACCCAAGTTCGCATTGCCATCCCCCCCGACATGCTTTCCCACATGCTGTACTCCATAATCATGTTCGTAATTCCTCCGACAATCACAGCGACCTCATTCTCCGCGTTCCCAACTGACTCAAGCCCGAGTTTGACGTCGGGAAAGTGCTTTTGGATCGTAGATAAGATAGCGCCATAGGAGACACCGTCCCCTGCCTGACCACGACCCCCGGTAATCCACGGCTTCGCAAGGTCCACGACGGTGTAAATGTCAGAACGCAGATTTGGGGACATGACTTTCTTCGCTTCATCTTTGCCGGTGGCGGCTGCCGCAAGTTGGCTGGAGAGATTGCGAAACATGTAGTTGTACCCTAGTGATGTGTTTTTGGCAGATGGGAATTCGTGGCTGTTCTGAGTGGCGCGTCGGCTTTATACCTGTTGAAGGCATGCGGAAACCTCGAGGCCTCGACCCCTAACCTTACGTCCAAAGGTCCATCCCAATCAAGGCGCCTAACCCCTCAGCAGGATCAACTGGACGTGAACGTGATACGCTACAACATTTCGATCCCAGCTGATCACTGGAAGTATGGATTCATTCCATGGAGAGGTATACATCGTAAGGGAACGCCAGATGAGGCCCCAATTGAGTGATAGTTCACGCGATGGTGAAACTTGAAGATGTACCAGAGAAAGCGGAAATAGAACCGATAAGGGGTTTAGAGTCTCCGAAATAGCTCAGACGATATGTTCCCGCTGTAAATCGGAAGCACTTTCAGCAGAGCAAAGATGTGTGGGAACGTGGTGGTCCAAACCTGGTGTTCCACTTTCAATTGTCCTGAGAAAGCGAAGTGAGAACACGATCGTGATCGAAGTCCCTGACTTACCAAGATATCGTGACTGTACTGGTACCAGTAATCTGGATATGTAGGATTATGTTATCAGATACCCACAAAAGATAAAGATCAAACTTACGGTGTTCGTTCTAGTCCATTGGTAGGTTGTCGAAGGATGGGAGTCTGACCGCACTGTCCTCCACTGACCTGATATCAGCTGGTCGACAGTCAAGAACGTGCCCTCCAGTCGTAGGTTATTCTGTGATCCCAGATCAGTCTCCTCCCCTGCTTGGGCAAACCGGTACTAACTCTGGGATTGGCTCCAACGAACTGAGCGGAAACTATGTCACCTGCGTGATACGCTGGGCTTGACTTCACATCGACTAGCACGGCGCCGAACTTCTTTCCCCCCGCAGAGTCAAATACAACACCAGTCTAAACAACCACGAGAAGCAACGGGAAAAGCCGAAATGAGTTCATTCGAGGGGGGGAATAAAGGAGAAGAGCGAACCTGCAAGGAGATCGCTTTCGAAGTCTGGTCCACTGGTGCAGGGTCCGTCGCAGGGGCACCACTGGCATTATCGGCGAGGAACGGAACGAGGCTCGAGTACTTGTCAATGTAAGCATCCAGAGTATCTATTCCCACACGAACGTAATCATTAGCGCCCAAGTCACAAGAATGATCACCCCGCGTCCAGAATAGCGGCGTGCCAAAAGTGGTAACTTTGCACTCACATTGGCCAAAGATGGTGGAAGCGCCTTCGTATCTCTGGACGCCATATTCTTCGCGAGTTGTCACATAGTGCGCATATGTGTTTGCCGGGCCAGCAACGACGACGTAGGCATCAGACCCGAGGACTCCTGAGGAAATCAGCTTGGCCCGAAGCGCTTCGCTGCAAGACACACAACAAATGCGACGTGAGGGAAGTCGCGAAGAAAGAAGCGGGGCAGCGAGAGGGAACAGAGATATTTTTGGTCAACAAAGGGAACCCGCGTCATTAATTGAAGGACGGACCGCATTCTTCTTCCCGCCATCGTTGTCAGCTCACCTAAAGCATAGACAGACACGCCATCAGTTCCATCACATGCTCATCTCAACATGATGGGGAAGGCGAACAACATACCGGGCATGATCAACATCACTGGATTGTTTTGACAGGATATTTAGCAGAGAAGACGCGTGATGTTGGGGCGACGCACCAAAATTGCCCACACGCAGCATCTGGATGTCAACTGTGCTCGGAGACCATTCGTACGGACTATGAGCGAAGCCCTTCCGGACGCCGGCGTAAGCAAACAATTCGCATTGTTGGGATCAGGTGACTCACGGTGTTGAGTAGGATTGGCTTGGGATCCTGGCAGGCCTTCTGTGCTGCGGAAGGAAGAGGGGTTACGGCGCCTGGAGAAGACGAAGACCGTTAGGATCAAGAATTGAGGGTGCAAAGTTGACGGCTCAGTGATATTAAGGGCTGAGAAACATACAACCCACCTTTGACAATCTCCCAAAACGGATTCCTAAGAGCATGCGATCTTATCCAATGCACGAAAAAGGTATACAGTTTGGTGCCAGGAATAACACGCACTGTGGTGTTGAGGAATTATCGCCTTGGATAAAATCGAGCGCTCCAGGACCATCCCTGATGGCAAGATTTGGAGTTCATGACAAAAAAGATCTGATGATGCGGAGTTGAACTTACGTTGTTCCACCCGCGAACGAGAAACCTGCGATTCACGTGCGGTTAGCAAATATAAGTCTGGAAGCGTGCAACGCAGTACAACACTACTAACCCATTGCGGCAGGACACGTCGAGACTTGTGTGCCATTCGGCAGGTTGAAGGTGTGTGTCGCCCTGAAAATATCAACCGCATCAGCCTGTGGATCGAAAACGACAGGCGAGAACATGATCCGTACATGTTCATATACACGTGTACGCTTCTGACAGTCCCACTCACAGAGCTCCTGGCCCCATTCATGACAGCCTGGGCACCTCTAAATTGTTTGTCACCAATGATCCTGTTGGATTCGAAGTCGGATATGCGGAATCCGGGTCCACTTGAGAACGATGTCAAAAGACAGATACAACATATCGACCAATACTCGGGGAATGGACGTACCGTCCATGACAATCCTGGACGGTGCCACCACAGGTGGAATGGTTCGCCTCGCATGGAAGACCATCATAATCTTTGCCGGGGCTCTCACAGAAGGCGCCTAGACTGGTGACAAAAACACACAAGTTAGCATGGAAAAAATGAAGCGGTCTTGGAAGGTGGAGATAAGCGGGACTGACGTGTTTGGGCTTGTGTCACCAACATTCGCTGCAGGAAATATCAGATAAGTCGCAATTTCGTCTGTCTGGATTTGTGGAGGTGTCTCACTGACATTGAGTAAACCCAGCTACGAAAGTAGCATTCCCAGGCATGGTGGAAGGTTCTACCGACGCTGTCGAAATGTCAATATTCGCATCCCCGAACATGGTATGGTATGGTGCACACCTTCATACAGGTATGCAGCCATCCCCTTGTTATCAGTGCTGACAAGGGTATTATTCTGCGCATCTCAGCTGACATCTGAACGCACGACAAACATTCATACGTACCTCGTAAATGCTTGTGCCATGAACAGCGAAGAAACTCAACAAACCCTTAGCATTCCCGTTGTTATCATCGAACCTCAACACCGTCATCTCTTTATCTTGGTCAAACTGATACCTTGCTCTTTCCGAAGCTGGGTTCGCAAGGTAAGCCGTGGGTGAGCGATTGATATTAGCGTCCAAGATCGTCGTATTGCCAACGCTCAGCTTGCCCGGTGCAAGATTTGCATGAGCGCGCTGCACTGCGCGCACAGTCCCTGCAACGATAGCGTCCGCGGTCTGCTTCACGTATCCCAGAGCTGTTAATTGTGGGAGGAGATTCTCGAGGTACCCGCCGACACCAGAGTGCTGATGTGTTCCGACGAAGGCGATATTCTCATTGGTATACACGCCAGGGAATTGGGACGAGAGCTGAGACACGATGGAGCGCCGGACACCGGTGTCCCCCATAGCGATATCTAAGTCGTATGAGCTCCCGATAGGTTCTATGGGGGAGAACACCGACCGGCGTTGATGAATACAACTCTGTTCGACGGGGAGGTCGCGTCAGCAATGATGAAAGCGCGACTACGTTGACGCATGTGCAACCCAGTGTCGGTTTGGGCCAAAGAGGCGTAGCCCTGCATGCACCTTCATGAATCAGGCCCGTCTGATAGAAGACAATATGCCTCACCATCATGTTCGTCTCCACGACAGGACTAAAATAGATACATTTAGCTGGAATCGGTGGGCGAGCATGCTAAATACCCAGTGATATCACCAGTTCCTGCGACATTTGTGATCAGACTGTTTTTGGACCTCGGGAACCACTGCCACTCACCAAGACCGAGCAGATACTGTGCCGACACAGCCTGAATTCCCATTGGTGTTCCGTTGAATAACGAGGTCGAAGCCACAAAGGCTGTTAGATACCAAATCACACCCGCCATCGTGTCGTACAGCGTTCGCGGCAGATTCCACAAGTCAAGCGGCAGCGCGCTGTGGTACGAAAGTAAAGGCATTAGTACATGTGGTCTTATACGAGTTTCCGTGTTGACGATGAGGATGGAAACTGATGAGCCAGGGTCGGGGTTAAGACCCGGAAGGCGTCATGCCACATGGTCGATCATCACACGTCTGGTCAAGTGCTCAGAGTTTCTACCCAAAATCCCCGAAGAGTGCTTCTGTCCTGCTCTAACTGACTAAAACTTATGGTATATGTGAAGCAGAAGCCCAAGAGGCGAGCAAGAAGCAAAACGAAATTGTTTATATTCGGTCGGCGGAATAAATAGCTCACGGGAAATAGGTCACTACTAGGGGGCTACAGACGTGATAGGGGGCCGCATCTAAAAGGCTCCGACATCGAAACGTTTCTATCTCTGTTTTCTGACCTCATGAGCTACCATCGTGAATATTTGCGAGGGGACGGACGCCTGTGAACACATGCACCGATCCGGGGGGGTCGAGGTGCTCCATATGCATGAGAGCAATGTGCGACTTCAAGGACAATTGTCCCTGGAATCAACTATATTTTCTCGCGTCCCATAATAACACATGAATGTCGAAGGTGCACCTGATGATAGGAAAAATCCGAAGTCAACAATCTGTCACTGGAGAAGAACGAAGGAGAGAGATGGTCAGAGATGCATCGTTTGGCTGTGCTCTGCCGATCGTCAAGGCTCGAAAGCTACGACTGGGGCGGCAAGAAATCATCACCCAAAGGGAGGAAGAGAGGACTCACGCATTAGGGTTGCTGGTTGTTGGTGACCAATCATGAATTATAAGATGCTACAACTCCACTATCGGAAGAGGAAACTTAGTGAAAACCCAAAAACACCTCACGCACCTTGGACGTTCTGATTCCAGGATCAAGGGGCACCCGCCAACTGCTTGGCCTCGATTGACATGCAAGAACGGTATAAGATGATGGGAAGATGATGCAGGACGACAACGCGATAAAAATATGGAGAGATCGTAGGGATGTCAGCTAAATGGCACGAATTGAGTCGTTTGAGCGACAGTCCAGGAACTTTGAAGAGGACAAAAGGGAAGAAAAAAAAAAAGCTGACGCTGGTATGGACCAGGCACGTGACCATAGTCATGGTCCGTGCGCCACAATTTTGTCCACTACTAGGCCGCCAAAGAGTCCCATTGAAGAGTAGACCATGAACGATTCGCCTCACCCACATCGTCTTCTACGTCCTGGCTAAAATTGAGCGGCAGATATCCATCAATGTTTGGCCTTCGGTACTGTTGCGCGGAACACAGCCGTGATCAATCGCAAAGCAGGAAACTGAACATCCACATCAAAAGCTCGGCGCTCATCAAAAGCATACTGTACCTGCGAATGTATCAATGATCACCAACGACTTGAAAGTATCTTTAGCATCAGGTGAATCCATGACCTATTTTTGTAATAAGTCATAGACGACTAGTTGAACTACCTCGTGTCATTGCAAGAACTCTAGACGCCTTGAGGTGGTAATACTCTCCAAGAGTTTGTCTTCATCGGTATGCAATACTGACCAGCTATTGCCTCGTCTCCTTTAAACACCTGATCCGCCCTGTCAAGCGCTGCACAAGAGGCTGTTTCACACAATCGTCGCGTCGCTTCTCACGGGGCGATGGCGGCAATGCACTTGTATCAGCGAACCTGGGTGGCACGTACATACGGCATCTCTTTCCCATTCTCAGCTTTGCTTAGCGACGTGCCAGTAGCTATAAATACTACCACGGGTATGGTGATTCTCCATCCATCCATCCTCCCCCCAGAATCACTATTGTCTCTCATTCGAAAATGCCTCTAGACGACATAGGAATGCATCGAGCTGGTCTCGCTTTCATTTACAGAATCACTCCCGTTCTCGTAGCAACTGTGCTCTTCGGTACGTCACATGACTCTTTATCGGAGGCATACTCACAGCCAATCGCAGGTGTATACATAACTCTTTTGTGTATCGTCACGCGTGGCTTATGGTGCGGCCCAAACGATTCATACACACGCGCCGAAGTCACATTTTAGCTTTAGCCAGCGTGGTCTGACCCGCCCCGCCAATGCAATCATTATCTCAATCCTCTACGCCGTCTTCGCTATCACCAGTGCTTTGTGGGCCCTCGAAGTCGCGCAGCTTATGGGCCTGGTTGCACTCCTCCTGCATCCAAACGACTTCTCCACGGACGCCAAATTCAATGTGTTGTACAATCTTATCGCGCGGGAGACGAAGATGACTGGCGTGTTATTCAAGAGCCAGGTAAGTTGCACAACGCGCGTCAAACGCCATGCAATTCAACTTCGCACAAGATGATCCTCGGCGATATTCTAGTGATGTGGCGCGTCGCGGCTGTCTGGTACGACCGCAGAATATATGTTCTATTCCCCGTTTTCTGGTGGGGATTGATGATCAGTTGCGTTCCCCTCAACCTCCAGGGCTTCTCACCTTCTTCCTACTAAACGTTCTGCCCTTAGTAAATATGATCATAAGCGCAAGCTATTGCAGGTCAGGAGTAAATAGCACGAACTACACCCTCTTGTGTAAGGCAACAGACGTCCTGGCGCCTGTGTTATCTATCATGACGAACGTGTCGGTCATGCTCCTAACCTTATGGCGAGCTTGGTCAGTAATCCTAACTTTTTGGTGTTTCTCGTTCTAAAAGCCGAATGCTATTCATCTTCAATAGGCTCTTTCGGAAGACCCTTGCTGCGTCCTTACGCACGTACAGAAAAAATAGAACGTACTCGCTTCTTGTCCTTCTGATTGAATCCGGCACATTGTATGTTATCATGCTGGTAAGCCTTCAAACAACGGACTGTCGTCCAGAGGAACACTCAACATGATGTCCAGATCGCTGATCTTCTAGTCACCTCCTTGGTGGTTGGCGGACCAGAAAGCGTAGGGCGTATGATTGATTGCATTTCAGGGTACTCCGCCGTCCAGTTTGTCGTGAGTGATGTGACGTCAGAATGGATTTGCAGTATGTTCACTGATACGTTTCCGTATTTTGATAGGGCATATACCCCACCCTGATGCTGGTCGTTATTCGGGAATCAGTCTGGAACGCACCCGACGACTCAATCGAGATGATGGCTGCAAGCAGAATGCATATTGAGTCTGGGATTTTGGTTCCGAGTTCGAAGCGCACAGAAGAAGCTCAGAAAATTGGAGGGGAACGCAGATTTACTTCGATTAGATTTGCAAGTGCTGGTGGTGTTTCTACTGATTTGACCAATAGCAGTGAGTGATTGAGATATCGCCATATTCTGAGTGGAGGACAGCGGTCTGCTTGGTGTGGCATCGAACCGTTCTCATTTTTCTTGGTTGAGCATATATTCCCTCTGCGGCATATACTTTCGCCACACATCCCTCTCGAAGTTGACCAAGCTGAGGAATGACAGGTTGTCACGGCTCGTGGGGATCCAAAGACAACCGGCAATTTCCGAATGGTGATCGTTACTCACTTGGTTGCCAGTCCATTGTTCGACGACGACATACACAACCTCTCGTTCGCGAGGTCTATATCATTCTAAAAGATAGATGACTCGCGTGGATATAAATTTTGCCTTCTTCACACCTCTGGCTTCCTACGATCTCCTTGGATTTCTTTAAGAGTCTGGAATTGTGCGTTGGGGAGATGAGAACTTGTTGCTTTCAGGAATTTGGTACGTAGGCGCCACTTCCAATTGGCCATTGCTTCCTCACCCGATGATTTGTTGCTGACGATACCATTTCCTTCCAGTTGTTCCATCCCATACTTTGGCTAATGACTCATCTGGAACTTCTTTCCCTTCACCGGTCCGGTCAAAGGGAACGTGCATGAAGTCGTGTTAAGCTTTATGGTGTCGCCAATACTTTCCGAGGGCACGAGTCCATGAACAATCAGAAATCTGGTCGTTAGGAGGCCAAGTGATCCGGATTAACCTCTTGAAAGGGAATCGTACCCTCCCAACATTCACGGCTACGGATGGCCGTGCCACCTCTTTACATAACTTATGTCTAAATAATTGGTAACTTTGAGCCCAGGGAACTCCGAACACAATATCTGCATATCATATCCAGTCACCCAGCGCGAGACTATGTGATCGTAGAACTGTCGGCTTCGATAAGGCGGTGCAAGAGTACAATAAGTTAGTTCTTTGGTTTATCTCATGACACGACGTTGACTCGAAGACCCCAAGGCTTGCTTAGTTACGCACAGCCTTTTTAAAACTGGACATGATCGACGTTACAAAATGTGATCTACTCCGTATCCGTCAAACCCTTCTATGCTTTGCTTTTATAAGCCTCCTCGGGCAGGTCGCAACTTGGAAACCCACATCGTTTGTTTAGTATCGACCTGGGGTCGGACGTCGTAAATTAGCATCGTGGGCTCAAGTTCACAGTCTCAATTCCAAAAGATGTCTACCGCGGATGGGTGTTGTTTCTGTTGCATCTGTTGCTGTAAGTACCATGCCTTTCAGTATGTGAACCATTCCGTGCTAACATCTATTTCCCAGCAATATGCGGGCATAGTGATGCCTTAGAGCTATGTACCTATTGTACGTCTGTGGTCCCCCAAACGATCTTCCTTATCCCACCCCCCCGCCACCACACACTAACGCTTCGTTGTAGTTCCCTCAAAAAAATGGTGTTGTTGCAAATGGTGTGATAATACTGCCGAAATGGAGCAGGAGCGAGGGATGCAGATGGGTGCGGACCTGGCGCGTGAGGCAGAGCTCTTCCAGGAACAACCGCAAACTAAACCTGATATGAATGCGAATGCAAAGTATAGGGACAAGTCCGCGATTAACTGTAAGCCTCGTTTGAAACGGATCAGGCAAAGTAGGCTGACTTCTTTCCAGAGCGTTTGACGCCGCGTCGGACCTCCTTAATATTCATCAAATTCTGAGCGTCGCACAGGCGGCAAGGATCAGGGGGAGCCTGACTTGCACGTATCGAGTCCCAAGGAATGGTGGTTTGATTGGCCTTCGTGGTGCTGTAATATCCCAATCGGATTGATGACAAGTTCGTAGTTCGGGTTACATATTCAAGAATGGACGTACACAGACTCACAGACTTTCCGACGCATACAATGCCCTAAATTTGTTCTTCGCTCGCCTTCGTCAGATACTGTTCAAAATTTCGACTCCTTGTCTGGTGACGGTCATTTGTCGGGATAATATGCCTCGGCTGTTTCGGACCGACTCCACAGGGACGAACTACTGAAAACAAGTGAACAAGACTGTAAATCGATTTAAGCCATGGGCGAAACTCATTTGACCCTTGACCGGTCTGACCCCACATCTCATACGAGAAACACTCTTCTCTACTTGAGCAACCGCCTTTTTAAACTAATACCGACCTCCAGGATATCCCGTTCTCAAGATGATCATGCCCTATCCTCTCGTCACGAGTGTGTGTCGCGCGACATCCCGCAGCGCTCCAACCCTAAACGCCGCCGCTCGCAAGCTTCGAGCGCGCACGATGGTGACGACGAGCAACGAGACGACGTCCCGACCTCCAAAAGGAGAGGGCACAATTTCCGACATCTTCACCACTCTGACAGGGGAGCGTTCTGCAGAGCTGCCGCCTCGGTTCGCAGATCTCAAGAGGGAGTTATGGAGGGACGAAATGGTGCAGAGCTGGAAGGAGGTTCTGGCGGAGCTTGAGAGCGCTGTAGAAGAGGTAGCAACCCGGGGTCAGGATGTAAGTCATGTGTCGTATTTCCGGGAGACTTACGCGAATGGATGATACGCGGCGTGAATGCAGATGATCCCAAGGATTAGCTATGCTGATATCAAAAATGGCCTGTCAGAAAGCCAGATCGCTTGCGTGAAGAAGACGGGGACGGTCATCGTGGCTGGTGGGGTACCTAAAGAGGTAAACATATATTTGCGACGATAGACACACATTCATTCTTGTTCATCCGCCTTAGGAAGCATTAGCCTGGAAACAGTCTATCAGAGACTACGTTGCAGCCAACCAAGATCGTGTGCGAGGTCGGGCCCGTCCTAATAGTAATTGATCTCAAGCTAATATCTGCGTTCTTCGTTGCCCTCAGGTTTCCCCGCGGACAATATTCAAGTCTTCGAACTCTATAACGCTCCCGCCTTAGTGGCCGCACGCACGCATCCCGCGCTCCTTACGACACAGAAGGCTCTCCTCGCCTTCTGGCATGCATCCGACCCAACTTCCTTAACACGTATCGATCTGAATACCCCGATGTCATACTTCGACCGCCTCCGCATACGCCAGCCAGGGGACGCGCAATTCGCCCTCGGTCCCCACATCGACGGAGGCTCGCTGGAGCGCTGGGAAGATCCTGGTTTCCGCCGGGCCTTTGGAAGGATTTTGAGGCCGGAGCCGGGGAAGACATGGCGAGATCATGATCCGTTCGATGTGACCCCGAGATTGGACGCGAAGCAGGATTTATACAATGCCTCGTACGTCAACTTCGAGTATACTTCTCTGTCCCCGTTGTCTCAGATCCCATACCCACCTGCCATAGGAATCAATGCTCCATCTTCCGCCCCTGGCAAGGCTGGACCGCACTCTCCAGCACGGGTCCCGGTGAAGGCACGCTCCGCGTCCTGCCCATGCTCTCTCTCGCCACGTCGTATCTCATGCTCCGCCCCTTCTTCCGCCCGCGCGACCCAAGCTCCTCATCGTTGAGATTCAGCGACTGGGAGCCAGACATGAACGGGACATCGTTCCCAGGGAGCGCGATGGCCAAAGCGCAAGAGCTGAACTCTACGACCCACCCGCATTTGCAGCTGGAGAAGACGATGGTTTCGGTGCCGAAGGTGGATCCTGGAGATCAGGTGTATTGTCAGTGACCACTTCTACTCTTGTTCACTGTTTAGCTTTGCTCATCACCCTTCTAAAGGGCACTGCGATGTCGTGCACGCTGTCGAAGGGAAGCACGGCGGGAAGTCCGATTCTTCCGTTTTTTATATTCCCGCCGTACCGCTGACCGTCTCAAAGTACGTCGTTCTGAACATTTCTGAAGCGGTAAGGTTGTTCATCATCATACGTAGTGCAAGCTATCTGAGAGACCAACGCATCAACTTCCTCGCCGGGCTCCCTGCACCGTAAGTTTTACTTTTGCTTTCATGTGACCGGAAACTGGAGGCTCAATGTCGTGGGTGTATCAGTGACTTCCCCGGCGGTGAGGGCGAGTCGAATTTCGTGGGACGCGTGGGGTTGGAGAGCTTGCGCACGCCTCAGGCTCGCTTGCTGTTTGGGTTTGAGCGCGTTCAGGGTGACAGCGAGTTCGCGAGAAAAGTTAATGAGGCGCTGTTCCCATGAGTCAGGGCACTTCATGATAACATCATACTAGCTTTTATCTCTCATGCCTTTTGCGTGCATGTAACTGCGTGCTGCGGAATCTTTTAATGCCATAAGGATCGCTAGGAGCAATATCTATCGTCTGACTCGGCCAGCCCCGAATGATGCGTGAGCAATGTTCAGTGACACTATGTATTCTGAACTCTCGCTGTCCCCCATTGCGGTGCCTCAGTGTCCAATTGTTCACCGGGTATCGTGTTACGCGTATTTAAGAGGTATTGACTCGTATCAATTGAGGCAAGATCCTCGGCTAAAAGGTCCGGCACGACTACGTCGAAGGAAGCAAAATCATGTAAGTGGGGGAGAATGCGAGGACGACGAAGGCGAGAACGTGATAATTGAACACACCTTCAAGCGACTACGGCTGACACTAACCAAGGTTCACATTATGAACCTTCAGGGAACACGGGCGGCCAATAGCCCTCCATTTCTGGAGGATTCCATTGACGCCAATCGTAGCGCGGTGCACCATTTGGGGGCGTGGGGTCTCGGGTGACCACGATACCTTCGGAGGTCCTGGAAATGTAGGACGCACAGATGGTGGACCCCTCGGAGAAAGTCCGCAAGGTGGGGCAGTGAATAGCAAATAACACCGGCGACCAATCTCCTTCCTCGCAAAACCCGTCATCGCACCTTGCTTCAATCCATTCGCCCAAGTCTAACTTATCTTCCTCGGCGAATCCTTCTTCGAGGGAAAGCAGTGAAAGCGGGGAGTACGATAGGTCAGGCGTGTTGTTCCAACCAAAGTGTTGAAGTTGGGTGAAAGCAGCTAGGCGTTGTGCGTACTGCCATTCCGGATGTGGCCATTTGACGGACCAAGTCCTTCGTTGACGGTTACTAGCGCGGCGGCTCAATGTGAGACCTTCTAGGTTCGGGAAAAGTTGGGATACGGAGTTAAAAAATGCAAGGTCCCCTGATATGAGGCCATCAACAGAAAGGACCCGCAACGGAGCGGGCTGTAATAAGCGGAGGAATATAAGTAGCTCTCGGTCGAGGTTTCCCGAATTCGTGTGAAGCTTGACGTGAGTCAGCCGCAGTCCGGGTTGCTGTGCCGCAGTCGAGAGCCAGGCAGCAAAGGGGAGGGCAGTAGCGAGGCTTATATGGCCAAGATATAGGGACTCCAGCGTGTCGAAAAAGCGACATCTTGACCATACATCCGGCGGTGGTGGCGCTATATCGGCACCGAGTGAAGCTTGAGTTGAGAGGGTGCGAAGTTGTGGGCAAAGGAGGAGAGTGTACCAGACGTTGGGTACTTGATCCTGGGGTACCCATATACGGAGATTATACACGGGACTTGATGGCGCCATTTCGACGTTTGAAACCAAAATTCCCTGCACGTCGAAACTGAGGCGGCAGAATCTGAGGTCTAACGTGTGAAGCCTCGAAAGATCACATATAGAACGGACCATCGGAAGGTCAAGGGTGATATGCATCAAGGTGATTGAAGTGAGGTTGTGACTCGCCCCTACGATATTCCTGAATGCGGTATAGATCGGCGCGTAGAACCCTCCATCATCTAGGATTGAAGGTTGGATTGTGTCCAACAATCCTAACGACAGCTCGATACGCCACCCATCTCGGATGCCTAGATTATGAACTCGGTCCAGAAGGTCCGGGCGGCCGAGCAGAAACTCGCACGTACTAAGGACCTTCTCTCTTGAGGAATACGCGAATTTAGTCAGTAGGAGCCGCTGTTCATCAAGACTGGATTCGGCTAAATTTTTGCACCAATCTTCGGGCAGATCGAAACTCAGGCTGCGTTTCTACAATTCTGACCGTCAGTAAGGCTTTGCTGGGGAGGCAAGTAGCACGAACATGGTATATGAAACGTTGTCCAATTTCACGAAGTCTATGACACGTGGAGGACAAGATCCGTGCGTTCTCCAACGATGCATGGGAGAAGACGAGATCAAGCAATTCCGGAGGGAGATGCATTAAACAAAGCTGCTGCAAGCAAGGACGATGGAATTGGGACATTATTGTGACCGTTATGCCTGCAGATCGTCTGAGTCCAGTCGAATACATGGCGAAACATTGAGTTCTACGAACGGGTGTGTTCCAACAGTGATGCATAACCAAAGCTTGATGGTATTTTCCATTTTTTCTCGAAATCCGTGAATATATTTTCATCGTCGAAGGTATACCGCGCCACGCGGCCGAGGACACCCCTCCAATCAAGCTCCTCGGAGACGGTTGCTTTAACGTGACGAGATAAGTCAAAAAAGTCGGTCGCATATGCCAGCCATGTCGTGAGCAAAGGGAGGATCCGCTAATGAATGTGTAAGCAGAAGGTTAGGATCAGCTGAGGATGGTATATCTAGCATTTGTCTTTCACCATAGGATGTCGCCCCGAAAGGTCAAGAGATCCCTGGTGGTGAGCAATATTTAGGAAGGCGCGTCTCATTCATGGACAAATACCACTTACAGTGAAAGATCCCTGCACAGACTCGAAGAAACCATATACACGCCACCTCCTGACATCACCAATCACCGACGCAATCGAAGCGACCCTATCAGTGTCGACTTTCCTGGCACAGCGCAGACCCAGGCGGATTGATGTTGCCTGTAGTTCGTCGTATGCATGGAGATACGGCCACGAATCCCATGCCTGGAGGACGTCTGGGTCGTCAGATACTAGATCATCGTCGGAGTACATTGGCAACCAGTGGGGACAATAATTGCAAGTTGCCTAATTTCAACTTGCAACTTAAACTTTGAAATAGTGCCTTGCATATGTAAGCTGATGTCGTCCCTTGTTTACCTGATGCCCTTCCAAAAAATACCAATTCAATTGCGAATCCTTTCGAAGTCCGAGACACATCGCTTTGAAAACATTTCATGGATCCCATAACTGCAGAAACTACTGAGTTACGCGTTCAGCTCTCTCTAGCCGAGAAGGAAGTGGAAACGGTACGAAAGGAACGTGACAGCTACCGAGGAAAATTGTTGCACAGAGTCGCAGAATTCGAGACTGCCAAGACAGATCTCGAGGTAAGGAACGACCAGCTCGAAACCGACAGCAGGAACCTGCAGCGCGAAGTTCAAGACCTGAAGCAAAGAATATCGACGTCTCGACGAGATACCGCACCCCCAGTCTCTCCGCCGCTGGAACGTGGCAACACGGACAACGTTGCACACGAGACCGACAATCCAGCCGACAGTTTACGATCTACAGCCCCTCCAAATGTATGGTTCTATCTGAAACCCTCTCTAATTTCTAACAATTTATACCGTAGGGTGCTCGAGCCTCCGCGTCTCCCGGATCTCCCCCAATTTTCAATGCTCCCGTGCGCCGTCGCGGTGGATGCGACGATGAGGCACGTTGAATATATCCTTCTTTCTGCCCACATCTCTGGTAACCCGTGGTACAGATGAGAACCTAAACAACACGATCTGTCGCAGCGTAGTTCCCTCTCAAACTCGTCGCGGAATCGGAACTGACGCGGAGGTACGTCATACATTTTCGCCGAAACCTCTAGATAACACTAAGTGATACAGTCGAGCACCTCATGCACAAGAACTGCTTCATTGCTCACCCTACTCGCCGCCATCAGGTCGGAGGTTCTTATTTCCTGATACTTCCCAAACACAGTCTCGTGAAACTTGTGGCGAGAATTCAGAATTTTATAGGCATGTAAAATATTGAGCACGTCCCCCTCTTTGCTAATATGTTTTCTTTGGTTGGATAACCAACAGCGAGCGAGATGTGGTTAGGTACAAATCTGAACATTGTTAAGAAAAAAAATAGAAAGCACACCAGAACACTACCCGATACCATTGTGAAGCTACTATCACAACTGTATGTCAAAAATGGCGTCCGAAGCCGAATTACGCATGCCGGATCGGAGTCACCACTATTCACCTGAGCTCTCCCACGAAAACAGGTTACCATCACCATGAAATCCCATATGTCTCCGCTCTACGACATTGTCCCGTTATCATGTCTACCTCAAAAAAGGCGCTACTGCTTATAGAGCTAGTCATTGCCCCCAGTGCTATCGACGGCACCGTCAATGCTTTGCGCGTGATCTTATGCGTTTTGTCCATGACAAAGGACACGACCCCGTACCAAAAAAACGATCGATAAAAAGGATACAGACCTCGTCACCATTGTTATGGGTGAGCCTCTGGTTGGTAATGACTTGGAGGTGTTGCAACAGGGGGTTGAAAACGTTCCGTTTTTCGGAGTAGCTGGAGGAACTTCGCGAACGTGGTGTGATTATTGGGGTGGTGTCGGATTTTAAGTAGTGGTAGATGATACCGTAACCCATTGGGCATGACCTTGCCAAACGAACTCGCTGCTTCTGAGGACATGGGAGGCATCTTGCTTGCGACGCTGGATCCTGTATGCATAAAATACAAGTGACCCGTACATCCAAGGGGTATCGTTATACAATATACCTTAGGGGGGCTAGCTTTGAGGGATAGAATCTATAATAACGATGATGTCATGAGACAATGATAGCGTGGTGGGGGGATGCAAGCCCGAGGCAGTGGTCCAGAATATATGTGTGTGGCTTTATGCATGTCTGTACGTAAGAACCTCTTTAAAGCAGGAAAACTACCAATTGACACACAGACACTTAGCGTCGGCGTCCTTGATCCTCAGCTTTTGATCTTCCGTTCAAATCCTCCTCTCGACAGCCGCCTGAACGTGCAGCACCACCGAACCCCGCATATGCATGTACACGCCCCAACGGCGACCCACTGCCCAAACGAGACCTTGTCGTCCCCTCCGTAGTCCTAGAGTTTCCCGTGACGACGTCTCCCAACCCCCCAAGCACAGATTCCGCAGCATGTATCGCTCCTCCAGTAACATGCAACGCCGTGCCGAGCAGCACATACGGGATGGCCAGCGTAACGCGTACAATCCCCCCCGCCTCCCGGAGAATCCCCTGTCTCATGGGTTTCGTCGCGCGCATGAACTTTTCCGCTCGTTTGTGCCACTCGCTCTTGATTTTGGGGTTCGGGTGGCGGTTCCCGACGTCCCGCATTGCGGCGGCGACGTTTTGCACTTCGTTGTGGGTGGGCTCGCGGCCTGCTTCTTCGGCGGTGTGGTAGGCTGTCAGGGAGCGGTGTAGGTGGTGGACGGTGTCGGTTAGGATGGCGGCTTCGTATGGCGGGGGACTGGCGTTGTCGTGGGATCCCCCGGCAGCTGGGACGGTGGAGGCAGAGGATTTGTCGATGATCATGGTAGGTAGTGATGTGAGGCGGAGATGGCGCGTGTAGTGACAGCATTCAGGTCTTTGGTGATAGGATATAAGAGGTTTGTGCTGGAGGCTGTGTGCGTTTCCGCAGCCAGTGGGAGTTTCTTACCCTGCACACTTGTCGCGTATATATTCGAAGATAACAGCGTGCAACTGCGCATTCGTGGAATCAATCCGCTTCTATGTCCGGTGCCTAAGCATGATTTCATAGGGTTTGACGACATCCCAGTTTCGGTCGTGCGTCACCACCCAGACTTCAGGTGTTCCATCCATTGGTTTGTCTTAAGTGCTAGGGGCGCCCCATGGCTGGCACCGTTGAATTGCTGAAAAGGCAACTCGTTAAGATAGGTATTTCTATGCCTAAATGAAAGAGATGCGCTGAGCCATCAACAGATTACGCGTGTAGATTGTTTTTTAATAGCTGAGGTGCGTACGGAATGCTGTGAAATGCTGTGCCTTGGGACCGGTCTACGAATTCGCTCCAGGTCATTTCTCTTCCGTAGTTTTCAGCACCTCAACTCATGCGTAGTACTCTACTCGAGTACATTTCTCCGTTCCGTTTCCTGTTGTTGGGCACCATTGGGCGACGCGACGCACCGCCAACAAAGGACAAGCCCCGAGTATTCCTTGATATGAGCCACTCTGGATCCATATCTATTTTCATCCTACATTCGCAGCCAGCAGTGTATAGTTCTCGTCATGTTCTCGTTCCTGTCACGGGTTCAGTCAACATCGTGCTTGGACAAAAGTTCCGTGTAGCGGCTTACATTGTATTACCATTCGATTATTCTGTATCTTGTCAGTCATTGAAAAGCGCTTTTGTTTAGTTTTCTCAACGAATGCATACTGCAGTTGTGTAGAGGGGAGGTTGGCAGAACGGATATAATTTTAAAATCGTGACTTGTTGGCAAATTTAGTGAGCCACACGTGCAACGACCCCAGTTGTTCGACCCCTGGTGATCACGGTGGCATTGAGCGCTCGTCTGGGCGCGATTTCCCAACACTGGTAACATAACATACTTCTTATCCCGACTTCACTCAGTCTTTACACTCACATTCCTTTGGCCTCATCGAAAATCAACACTGATGGCTCAGTCTCGGGGCCTCCAGCCACAACGCTCGTTCACCAGGAACCACGACCTCCTCCCTGCGTCTCGTCCTGGCACTCAGTATTCCAGCACCTACGAGCCCGTTCCTCATCTTCCCGCATACTCCCTTCTCTCCTGGACATTCGGTCGAGGCTCCGTGGTACGTGAACCCATCACACCCGTGATCAACATTCCAGGCAAAGCCTATCTACATCTATGGGTGCTTATGCATGATACGTCATTAGATATGGAGGATATGGCCTGCCGTACTGCTGCATACCACATTCGCCGCGGTGATCGTCACGCTGTCAATGAAGGAAATAGTCCACCTCGACATTCCGAGTGTCATGTTAACAGTACTCGGTACGGCTTATAATAAACCTTGAATCAAAAATTGGCCTTGTTGCTGTCACGTTCTGACGTTTGCGCTGCCGTTGTAGGTGTGGTCATCGGCTTCGTTATTTCGTATCGTGCCAGCAGCGGGTGCGTGCGTCCTTAATCGGATCCGGTGGGAAATATGCTGACGACTCGGTTCCGAAGTTACGACCGCTATTGGCTCGGCCGAACATGCTGGTCGGACGTTATACGGAACGCAAGAACTATGGGTCGTTTAATCTGGTTCCACGTCCCACCCCGGTTATCGGCCAAGACCCCGCAGGAGGTTGAGTCGGGGAAGATTGAACGGTCGTCGAAGGAGCTGTTGAAAGTGATGAGTGAGAAACGTGTCGCGTTGGATCTGGTAGAGGGGTGAGCTTGTCATTCTTAGTCGTCGTTTGGTGCGCGGAATTCCGTTTTTGATCAGGGAATGATCATAGATTTGCTGTCGCGCTCAAGCACCATATTCGAGGTGATATGATTTCGTTCTGCGATGAGTGCATTTTTAACCAAGGGTTTCCGTAGGCGAACTTGGTATTTACTATGAAGACCTCTATCACCTCATCCGACCGCTTCACGAGGTCTGTTCTCCTTTTTTTTTCTAAAACAAAACCATCCGGCTCAAAACGGTCCACAGCACGAACACACAACAGACAAAGCCTACGAAGAAGCCACAACCTCCGGCCTCGCCTCTCCTCGTCGCGCCCAACGAATCTCCGCCGTCCCACCCCTCCCACAAGCCAAATCCGCCTCCACATCGTCCTCCCCGCCTCCCACCTCCTCACCCGACCCCATCATCCCCCCCATCAACGCCTACGGCACCTTCCACCCCACCAAATCCCAAGCCCCAGCCCCTGCCCCTGCCGACCAACACCAACACCAACACCAACACCAACGGCACCAACACCGCCTGCGGCGCTCGACGTCGCAGACCTCCATCCTCTCAACAAGCTCAAGCTCCACCTCGAGCAGACACGTTCTCCTCCCGTCTGCGCTCCCGGAGGACGACACGGTGATGGCGAAGGTCTCGAGCGAGCTCATACCCTTCTCGGGCATCGCGGGTATGGTCAGACGGTATTTTTTGGGTATGCAGAGGCCGTTGGAGGTGTTGCCCCCTAATGTTACTGTGAGTGATTTTTATATCTGTTCATGCCTTAGAGGGGTTTTTTTTCTAATTTGAGGGACGTGGTGGTGGTTTGTAGCAGATGGAACACGAGTCGAATTTGCAGTATCAGCAGAAGCACCAGCAGCATCGGTGGCAGGGCCCGATATGGACGGAGACGTCTGCGAAGAATAGACCGAAAGTGGCGGGGGCTGGGGAGAATTTACCGCTGGAGGTGTTGAGGTGCTTGAGTGAGTGGTTGAGTGTTCTGGAGGATAGAGGTACGGTTCCGGGTGAGTGTTCCTTGTGAGGGGGCGTTCATTTCGTGTGTGTTTAATATTTTTTGGGGGCGTTGGGTGTTTAGGGACGAGTATGGGGACGATGATTGCGACTGTTGCGGGGTTTGAGGAAAGTCTTACTGGTGAGTTTCTTTTTTTGGCTTGGTGGTTGGTTTTGTGTCCCCCCCCCGTTGCTGTGGATTTGAACGGCTTTTGTAGCTCTGGAACGTATTCTTACTACACCGCTTCCTTTGTGAGTTTCCACCTCAAATGATATATCAAGAATATATGACTTAGATGTGTCTTCGTAGCGTTTATTCCGTGCACATTAGGTGAGCCTTTTTTCCGAGCCCCTCGCATTCCTCTACTCATGTATCTGTCACGCTCACTTTAGGCAGTACGTCTCTTCAATACCCTCTGCTTTATCCTATGGTCACTGACCCGATCCAATCACTAGCACCGTATGGCTCTACCTCTTCTTCCTTCCCTTCCAGCTCGTCACTCTCTTCGGGTGGTACACAATCCCCGGTGTCGCCATAGCCGCCTTCATCTACCTCGGCTTCCTAGCCGCCGGCGAAGAGATCGAACAGCCGTTTGGTTATGACGATGTGAGGACAACACACCCCGTTCATTCTTTCAGACCCTTCGCTGACTGAGAGAGATTTTGTGTAGAACGACCTGGACCTGGACCTGTTCTGCCACGAGATCGTACACGCCGACGTTGAGCACCTGAAGAGTTCGCCCTGTCTCAATGCGTACTTTGGACCATCGCGTCCGGTGCCTGTTCATCGGAAGTCTATGACGGTTGTCGAGATTTCTTCGCAGGATCATGATGAGCATGATCACGATCATCCTGATGAGTCATTTGGGATGTCGTTCTAAGAGCTGTGTAGCGAGGTATTTTTTGCGTGCTATAGTGGACATGGGTGTACAGCTGACCCTTCCCGCCGGTTGGTTTCCGATCCAGGTCGATGTGTGGGAATTTATTGTCGATTTATTTTTAAAAATTTTGCTTCCTTGCGACCCCGATCCGGACGGTGTGTTTTTTTGTATAAAATTCTGGGCTCGGCACGTCCGTGCCGGCTTACTGATACCTCGGAAGTCGGATAGCCATATTCGCCGCTCCACGATGTGCATCATCTCTATCTATATATTTTCAACAGCGCTACATATAAAAACAATCTTCTTTTTTTTTTTTGTTCACTTTGCGTGTGGGGCATACAATAACTTCGCCGCGGTTTACTCTCCCAATGTCCGTTCAGCGTGCAGCGTGCACGGAGGGCTTGGCTAACTCGACCTCGGTCTCCGCGGCTGAAGCGAGCCCTCGACGCTCAGGATCTGATGTGGTTCTGACGGACCAGACAAACCTGTTGCCGTTCAAACAAGTCATCGCCGTGTTCTCTGGCCTAGCTCTATGTATCATCGTCTCAACACTAGATTCCGTCATCGTCGCAACAGCACTTCCCACCATATCCACCACATTCAACGCAGGCTCCGTCGTGTCCTGGGTGCCGTCGGCGTATCTACTAACCTCAACGAGTTTCCAACCGCTCTATGGGAGGTTCAGCGATATATTCGGGAGGAAGGCGGCGCTGGTGCTTGCGATGTCGATATTTATGCTGGGGAATTTGGTCGCGGGGTTTTCGAAGAGTATTGTTCAGCTGATTGTGTTCCGTGGGTTTGCGGGGGCTGGAGGAGGTTAGTGTATAGGGAATTGTTGGATGGCTGGATGCTCTCGTTGAGCATTGCGGGGTGTTTCGGTTTTTGTGCTGTTGTCGTCGTTCGGTTGATGGATGTTTTTTTGACTTTTTGACTGTTTTCGACAGGCGGGATTATTAGTATGGCGCAGATTGTCATATCTGATATTGTTAGCCTTCGTGAAAGGTATGTCTGGCGGTGGTCACTTGGTATGTAAAAGCTGATCACTGTGTAGAGGAAAATATCAGGGTATTATCGGAGGTGCTGTCGCGTTGGGATATACCATCGGACCAGTTATTGGTGGTGCATTATCCCAGAAAGTCAGCTGGGGGGTGAGAGTTCACATCAGGCACTGACGATGCAAACTCCACTGACATGAGTGGTTATAGTGGTGTTTCTGGATCGATATACCGGTGTCCTTCGGCGCGATGTGTGTCGTCGTCTTTGTATTGCCTTTAAAACCCGTAGAGGGCGACATGCGACGGTGAGTGGGTTTTGGGGCATAATCCGACAACTAGTTTTTAATCTTTACCCCCCCCCCCCGTCAACAGGAAGCTTCTCGTGGTGGACTACCTCGGTGCAGGGCTTACCCTACTAGGGTGTTCACTAGTGATTCTACCCTTGATCTGGGTAGGCACTTGTTCTTCAGTCGAAGACACAATTTTCGCTCACTACATGATTCTAGGGCGGCGTAACGTTCCCATGGAAGTCTGCTGTCGTCCTGGCTCCGTTGTTTTCGGGGTTTATCGTGATTGTGCTCTTTTGTTTTTGGGAATGGAAAGGAGCGCAGCTACCGATCGTGCCGAGTAAGCAGACTTTTATCGATCGTTATTATGCTGTTAGCATATCAGTATCTGACTCAGGATCTTTTAGTGTACATCTTTAAACATGTCACAGTGACTGGTGTATACGTCACCATGTTCATCAAGTATGTGGTTCCTCACCAGTCACCTCTCGACAGTATCTGGATGTTAATATACCGTGTAGCGGTTTCGTGTTTTTCTCCTCTCTGTACTACCTTCCACAGTTTTTCCAGGTCGGCTTGGGTTACACCCCGATCCGGGCGGGCATCTTTCTTATCCCATTGCTCGTTAGTCAAATGCTTGCCAGCTGGATCTCCGTGAGTCCTTCACAACGATGTAACTGCCATTCTCTTAACATGGCTTCGCGGCCAGGGCGTTGTTGTCAGTCGTACTGGGAAATATCGCGTTCGTCAGTCCCAGTTCACTTATCAAGCTTATCATCTGAGTGTTTGCCGTTTTTTTTTCCTAGACGATTATTCACCTTGGCTTCGCCATTTGGGCGATTGCCTCGGGTTGTCTGTCTACAATCACTCCGACCTCATCGAAGGCCGTCTTGGTCATATTTATGTTACTCGCTGGGGTCGGTGCTGGCCAGGTCCGTCCCTATTCAATCACTTGCCACATGTTTATTCATTTAAATATCTCCACAGACCCTACAGACGACGACGATCGCTGCGCAAGCTAGCGTTCCAAGGAAGGACATGTCCGTAGTGACAGCTTTTCGTAACGTAAGAGATACAGTCTTTTCCAGTGCCTATGCGGAATTGATCGCTATATGCGGCAGTTCGTCCGTTTACTTGGAGGGACACTGGGTCTAGCCATAAGCTCCACCATAATGTGCGACTCTAACCACATACTGCCTTGTTCAATATGTTGAATAATTTGCTCTCAGAAACAACTCGCTTACAACATCCATGAAACGAATCTCCCTCCCGCCCTCCCTCATCAGCAAAATCGTCGATGACCCTGCAAGCCTTGCCTCCCCTTTTCAAATCGGATACTCTCCTTCCACCGCGACCTACATCCTCGACGCTGGGTACACGAGGGGCTTCAGATCGGTTTTCATTCTCAATGCGGGATTGGCGGGTGTTGCGACTGTGGCGAGTGTCTTGATGATTAGACACAAGGAACTTACTAGGGACGATGAAGAAGGCCTTCGAATGGCTGCGGATAGGACTGAGAAAGAGTCGGAGTCGGAGCGGAGTAAAGCTCGTCCAGCGGGGGGTCGTGATGTCGAGTTGGGGGACATGACATCTCACAAGTCCTGAGTGATGGATACACTTATATAGACATTTTGACGCCATTAGAACGTAAGCTTGGCCAGAGGAAGGGCACTTTGGGTCGTATAAGGTACTATAATATGTACATTCACCATTTGTATACTAAGTTCTGGTTCCACCTTTGCTTGAGAAACAATAGCTTGCGCGCCCTATTCACAAAGATGCCGGGCCGACTGTCGAGACTTGATTCTCGTTCGATGAAGTGTCCTGGCATGGAGCCTACATGCAATACAATCGGACGTAACAAGAAAAAACTGATGGACGACAGACCCACTTACCCCGTTGCTGAGCGGTGAATTTACCTACAAGACTATCTAACGCTATGAGTTGAGTTCTACCCGAGTCGTTCGCCTTTGAAACAACATAGCAGCTCCCAGGACGGTGCGAAATGACCAATCCCATTTACACTAGTGGTTCCTCTGACCAAAGCGACTTCGACGTAAATCCAGTTGTCATCGCCACTGCACCATCGACAGACCAAGTAATGGCCGACGAAGCTGAGTGGACTGGACAGTAAACCATAGTAGCAAGGCGGAAATTCTTGTCAGAAGACAGCTTTTCATCGTGTTCGAAACAACGACTATGTTTGCTACCGATTGTGGTACATCGGAATGCGGTTGATGTTATGGATAAATTTTGCTGGGCGGGTATGCAGAGGAAGGTTCCTATAATGTATAGATACACAGTTTAGATAGGGCAAAATAGGATAGGCTTGCGTGGGGTTAGGACAATAATTCTATGTGAGTGGGTCAAGCCGGTAGCACCGAGCCTCTCCTCGATTGAGGGAAGGATAGGGGTACGAAGGTGCAATACAGATCGCAAGTTCACTCGCAGAAGTGTGAGGAGAGGTGCAAGGATCAAATAGGTCATCCCACAGATCTCCCGATCAACAATGCCCTTGCGAGTCGATGTCGAGGGTCTCCATCTTGAGGGGCTCTGGGCTTCCCAGGCCGTATCAGAGTGGTCATGAGAGCACCTGGCCGGAAGCGCCTCTGGCATGCACAGGAGCAGCGGTCATTGGCGTTGAAGAACACCGACAGCTAGCAAATCGTGCATTCCGGATCTGACGCGGCTCGACCCAGTCGGGCCTCTAAACGGGCCCTGAGCGTCTCGTCAGGAGCAATATACGACGTGCCACTGTGTAAGATGAATTTTAGAAGGAGATCAACGTGAGTACCCGATTACACTTACGCGTACTGGAGGCTGGAGCCCATCGTGGTATCCTCGAGGGACACGACAATGGCGGCGCACTGTTTGTGGTTTTGAAACGCCGCCGAGGGTGCCACGAGCTGCTGTGGCGACTTGAGCCGGATGTCGATCGTCGGCTTCGGTTTAGGCCGTGCTTTGACGCGGTCCAATAGAGACGGCGATGTCGAGGGCTGGATTGGCGACTCCTCCGCGGTGGTTGGTGTGGGTTCTGGGATGATCAGGCGTGAATCAACCCACGTCGGTGGGCTGTGTTCGAGCAGCGATAGGGATATACACCACGAGCCCTGCCGCGGCCCGCCATACTGGGCAGTCTGCACGATCAAGAACTCCAAACGCCACATTCGGGCTGGCATTTATGTCAAAACGGGTTGTTCACATTGCGACGGAGTTCTCTGAGCGTACCTCGAGCAATAAAGTCAAGCTCGATTCGTTTCGAGACGAGCATCCGTTTCTGGAAATGGACAATGTGGAAGTTCACCGCGAAGGCCCCTTCGTCGCCGGGTACGTTCTCCACGGTGATTTCGTCGGGTGGGATCGTGGCACCGAGCAGCATCTCGTCTGTGCCCGAAAGCGGTGAAAATTCCGGGGACATCCGCAGGCGTTGGAAGAGCAGCTGGTCGGAGGTGAGGAGGCAGGCGTGCCGGATATCGGAAATCGTTTTGGGAGTGAGAGGGCTGGCGTATGATATTAGGGCGGTCAGAAGATCCGGGACGGCGGTCTCATCTTCTTCGCCGTCTGGTGGTCGCTTGACGATCGCCCAATACATCGGTGTGTGGCCCTCTATCGATTTCTCCTGCAGAATCGTGCTCAATGAAAGGTCCTGCCCCGAACAAGCCTCCGCACAGCTTTCGAGAATGCCCAGAGACGCCCGGGAATTTGAGTCCTGCTCTTTCACTAAATCGCGAACGAGTCCGAGAACAGTATTCTGTACGTCGCGCGTGGTTTTCGAGGCGGTGAAATTGAACCAAGAATTATTTGCCCGGCCCTTTCCTTTGGCGTTCGAACCCGAGGGAGATTTCACGATGGGGGAAGGAGAGGTGGAACTGGAGGGGTAATCATGAGTCGAAGACGAAGACGACGGAATAATCGGTTCTAATCGTTTACTGTCCCGGAATTGAACAGGACCACTGTCTAGACGGACGTCCTCATATGACGGGGGTGCCTCGGATGGTGTAGGATCATTGGGTAGCGGGTGTTTCTCGATGATCATGACCACGTTTTCCCTGAATTTGCAAAGGGATTTATCTAGTTTAGTACTCGTAGATTCAAGTTTAGGCAACTTACAACTGGGATGTGGGTTGTGGAAGCAAATCAAGATGCTGCGGCGGTACACAATGCATATGGGAAAGCGGCACGATATTACGCGGCACAGCGGAGCACGTGATGATCTCAAACGATCATGTGCTCGTAATCACGCTTGATTTACGCGTCTGGCGTGAGGACAAGTACATAGTAGAAGACTTTGGCATTGGTGGAAAAAGAACATTGAAGAGAAAGGTTTAACAGGGGACCGACGGAAACACTCCCAATAAGTGACTGGATTTGATTTCAGCAAAGACTACGCGTCTATCCTTGTTCGACAACAGGTTATTATTTATCATATCACTATTGAGTCGCGAGGCTACGTCGGTAATCTGAAGGCAGAGCGTTTTGTGTAAGCAAGCGCAGCTTTTGTGCTATCCACTGCGGATACAATGCGGCGATATTCAATTCAATTAGCTGCGGAAGGTGAGTACTTCCCATACCAGGGTAGCCTCAAGAATCGCTACGCGACGTCCTCCACGCCGTCGGCCTAGTACTCTACAGCGTGTTGATTCTGGACAGTTTCGAGCGACCGCTGGAGTTCCTCATATAATCGGCATTTGAGCAGTTCAGGGAGCAACTGCATCATCCACACCAACTTGTGACGATTTATCAGGCACGGTGCCGTTCTGTGGTCCCTGAAATTTGTCTCCATGCTCGAAGCAGTAGGTAGTAAGCTTGCTGAGAAGGCAGATGGAGTCGTGAGCACAGCTTCGAAGCTGTGCTCGTCCTCCTTGGTGTTCTAGAGCTCCATCGATCGACCTCTAGACAAACGATTTCGTGTTAAATCTGCCAAAGAAGGTCGCGGTAGCTGAAAAAAGTGCAGAAGATGCCACGGTTCTCCATCGTGGGCTGTGGGACGAGGGAGCGAAGCCGGCCATAGTTCGAGCGCCGAATTTTCATGGAACAAACGACGTCGGCACGATGGTCTTGGATATTGATGATGACAGGGCACAGCTGACGAAGTCGACGGAAAAAGGGCCGCAGCGAAATCGCATGAGGGGAGCCCTCGTAGCAAAGTAGTAAGTATCACCAGAAGCAGGCCCCGAACTTGTGCAAACATAATGTGAGGCGCTCCGAGCGCGATGTTCTTCTCTCCCAGACGGCGAGCAGGAGCGCGACTGATGATTCGCTCTTGGACTTTGGCGGCACATGGTCGAGCGACCTGGCGCTATATATGTATACGCACCATTCCTCGGATTTTAGCAACCAATTGAAGGGAATCACTGACAGAAAATCAGTAAGTTGTGATGAAATAAGCGCAAAATGGCTAAGTTTGTACCCAGCGAAGGAAACCCATTTCGCAGTGCCTCGCAGCCAATCTCCTTAGCCAATTAACGAGCGTAACTCGAGCGCTCCAATGGAGGTGAATTAGCATTTCCAAGCCAGGCACATACATATCAAATTTATCGATCGGGCCGCAAGACCCGAAAACCCGATCACATTTCTTGACTTCACACAGAATTTTTCATGTTGACCACTGCTTAGGAGGTTCAACCCTCCCCCCCTCCTCTTTCCCTCCTCGCTCCTCATTTTTTTTTTCTATAGAGGTAATGGCCTCCTTTGTCCGTGCGTACAAGTATGTGCACTCTGTCTGACTTCCCCGAAATCCTCGACTGACAATAATGTTGATCTCTAGCGCGGTCCTTATCCGCAGGCCACTCCTGGCCTCATGTAGTACCGCCGCCGTTCTCTTTGGCGCTGGTGATGTCATTGCCCAGCAGGCTATCGAAGTGAAGGGGAAGGAACACGACGTGAGTAGTTCTACATTCCACCGGGGGGGCCTGATACGAAGGGACGCGTGGCTCGATTTGAAATGTTGGGACGGATTAGTGATCGAACATTGAAATATTGAACATTGCACTCCGAGTTGGTGATTTCGCTTCCGTCATACTTACTACTTCATCATCCCTACTCCAGTTTGCACGGACGGCGCGCCTGACGTTCTATGGAGGTGTGTGTGTCCTCGTATCTCCCCTTCCCTGCCGCCGACGTGTCTGTCTATCTATCACTTGCTCTTCAAATCCCCGCCACTCTCCATTCCATAATCCTACTAAGCGTCTTGGGCTCGCTTTCGCGCTGACTTCGCCCTCGTTACATATCAGGCGTCTTGTTCGGCCCCTGCATGACCAAATGGTACCAATTCCTCAACACCATCAGGTTCACGACTCCTACACGTGCTGTTGTTGCCCGTGTGCGTCGACCTCCCCACTCTTTTTGGCCCTATTATGGCGTTGATATAATTCATGCCGCAGGTTGGGCTTGACCAAGGTGCCTTGACTCCAGGTAGTCTCGTCTTCGCGCCCCTGCATAAGCATCCGTGTTGAGAGCAAAAACTCCTTGACCAGTTGCTGTTGCATTCTTCTTCGGATCCATGAGCACGTTGGAAGGAAAGCCTCATGAGGCCGTCGAGCGAATCCAAGCCGTACGTCCAGTCGCATGCCGCTCTGTCCCACGTTGACTTAACGTGTTGTATTCCCAGGCATATGTCCCAACCATCATCCGCAATTGGTGGGTTATTACCCCTTCGTTACCTCTCTCTTTGGTGGTTGTGTACTCACCTGTGGCGATTCCCAGGGGTGTCTTCCTCCCCACCCAGGTCATCAACTTTGCGCTTGTACCACACCATCTGCGGTTCGTCGTCGTTAGCGTCGTCAGTTTGTTCTGGAGTACGTGGTCTCCTCTCATCTCCTCCCGCACATGGCGGTTCTTCATTTTCGTAAATTCGGTGACGGCGGGGCTGGTGGAGTCGTCACATCATAAAAAGCCCGAGACGGAACTGCAACGCGGCGAGTTGCAATGTAAATTGCCATCTGCCTAGCCTGGATGCTGTCCATCAACGTCACGACCGCCTCATCCCCAAAATCCCATCTTTTCGTTTTTGCCTTTCCGTTCTGCGATAACCGTGTAATAATAGAATGCTGATGTCCTTTTAATTTTCGGTTTCTGTTTATCCAGATACATACCTAAGCGCTGTCAACGCGCAACAGCAAAAATTAGAGGCTGCGCATGCGCTTGAGGTGCAGGAGGGGAAGGCCGAGTAGTAAGCCCTGCTAGGTATATGTATCGAGGTCGAGGGGCATGGAAGAACTACATGCTGGGCAGTGGGGTTCGTTCAAGCTGACTGACGGGGGAATGATGCCCGTTATATTTGGAATGAAGTTTAGAAGCCTGCCGTCAGATGTGGCTTCTGCCTTCATAGCACGGTTGCCCATAGCATATACCGTGTTGCTACATACACACTTGCTCCAAGTCTGTAATAAGGTGCCTCAGGTAGGCCCCAGGTATACATTCCACCTGCATGAGTTGGTGTATGTGTCTATATGATTGAATTGTCACTGATCTGTGCTATTTTTCCCTGCCGACAAACGCCATATGTCTATATTTGTGTCAAGTTCGGGTTCCTCACACCACAGACGTCAAGAACCCGTACATTCTTCGGTCGCACAGCCAGAGCCCTGAACAGATACATGAACAAGGAACAGATTCATGATGCGAACTGCCTGGTCCATGTGGGCAGAAATATCAGAATAAGATCGCCAATAACCTCTCACGCGATGGCGCCCCTTTTTTTTTTCCCCGTTCGCCCCTCCAGAAGATAGCCGACGGTTGTTGCAGGCAACGTTCGCCGTTCCATCGCTATCGTATCTTTTCGTTTTCCTTTCCTCACTTCAACGTCGTTCGTTTTGGTGACTTGACCGTCGCTGAACGTTGGGCTTGACTTTACCGCCGCCACCACCGGACAAGTACCTGCATTTGGGCGCTTGTGCTCACGTCCCAGTGCCAGGGGCCCCCGACAACTCGAAGACTCACTATTTCAAATTCGTTCCTCTTCCCCCTTGCAGGTGCCCTCCCCGATCCTCCTGTTATACCCTGCACTCTCTGCCCTGTATTCCAGGCCTCTCTCGTACGTACGTACGCACCCCCTCCGCACATGACAAGCTGAACCTTCTTGACTCATCACCCTTTGGCGCCAGCACATACACTTTTTGACTCGTGCATTTCCGACTCAGATTGGGCGTAACAACACACTGAGGTGCTATGAGTGTCAGCCTATGGCATCGACTCGGCGTCACGACTCCCTTTGACCCCGCACGCAAACACGTCACTTCACCCTTCGTCTCTGCAACCGTCCTCGCGGGTGTCCGCCTCCTTCTCGCCTTCTACACGTTCTTTACCCTACTGTTCACCCTGATATGGGACGGAACCCGAGATGATAACGCGTCGTCGTGAGTAGCCTCGTCTCTCTTAGGTCATTGACTTCCTCTACTCGTCTACCTTATCGAGCGACGTTCTTCATTCCTTTATCCCATTCATCCCCCGTTCTAACCAACCACACACCCCGCCCGCAGGTTCTTCTCCTACTTCACAAACCTCTCATACATCGGCCTCTGCGCATACTTCTTCGCGTCGGGCGTGCAAACCTTTGCTTTTGCCCGGTCCCTCCGTGCAGTAAGCGGGGCCCCCGACGTGGCTTCGTACCCGCTCCAGAGATGGCCACGACTCTTGCAGTTCTTCCATGTGCTGCTGCAGGTCACTATCGTGGTGTTCCGTGAGTAGCATCCTCAGTCCAACCGAATCGCTATGCTGATAGTTTCGTCTTTCTCCTTGGTATCTTCATTGGTGATTGCGCTGGGCCGGGAACAGCGATCATTGTAACAATCGTGTTTTGGGTCCTCCTCGCATCTCCTCACATCTTCGAAAGGACAGTAACCAGTACGCTCACTCTTTCCTCCTCCTACCAAAACGAGGCAGCTGACCCACAACGTTTCACTTCTTCCCCCCACCCTCATAGGCTGGACAAATGTCTCCGAACACGCTCTCAACACCGTTTTCGCGTTATCCGAAGTGCTGCTGACCAACATCCCGCCTGCACCATGGCTAACCCTCCCCTTCGGCTTCATCCTCCTCGCATGCTACCTCGGCGTCGCATACATCACGCACGGGACGCAAGGGTTTTACGGTACATCCTCCCCCCCCTCTCCCCCTGTGACTCTCAGACCGTGTTAATAACAAATAACCCCCTTTTCATCTCTAGCCTATGCCTTCCTCGACCCTCAAAAACAAGGAGCCCTCCTCGCGGCATACATCGTCGGCATCGCAGTCGGCTACGCGATCGTCTTCCTCCTCGTCCGCCTCCTCATCCTTCTCCGCATCCGGTTCGTGGCGTGGCTCCGAGAGAGAAATGGTGGTGGTGGTGGTGGTGGTGGGGAGGGGACGGCGGGGAGTCCGGAGCCTATGGAGGAGTGGGAAGAGGTGCAGCGCCCGTCGAAGGATGTGGGGATGGCGGTTTGAGTTTGGTGGGTGGTGGTCTCTCTCTCGCTCTCTCTCCCGCTCTTCCTCGATCCATGGTTTTGTGTTGGTTTTTTTTTTTTTGGATTTCGGGATGGAGACCTCAGGTGTACGGAGCGATGCAAATGTTGTTGTGAGGAGGGGTGCATATTGTATGACATGCGTATTACATTGGTTGTCACCTCGGACGCTGCGTGTGCATGCTCATCATAGGGGATGACTCATTACTTTGGTACTCGTGCCACTGGGAAGGGGGATCATCATGGATGCTTAGGTGGTGGTCATCAGGACAAGCAAGTTCGAAGTAGCAGCTCCATCTGGGACGTTTCTATTTCATCGTATAGTTCCAACCTGTTATCAAGCTACTCCATACTGCTCAGTAGGTGACCTATGACTGCTCTCAAAGTCGTTGAAACTACCATGCTCCAGAACAATCTGGCGTTACGTGAGATTCATTGGAAAAGTGCAACATAGATAGACAAATAGATAATCGGGCAAGGAAGTTGTTGTGTGGCTACGTAGGCGGATTCAAAGTTGAGGCGTACAGGGTAATGTCCGATGCGGGTATTGTACGACATGTAACATGAGAGAAGTCAAGATGATAAAAGTGGTCCGAGGTTAAAGTTGATGGCTCCATGACGCGGGTGCGAAGGGGGGACGAAGGTCGACGGAAGCGCACGAAGCCTAGAGACTCATCACCGTCGGACGATCCTGAAATAGAGGATAACGATGATGAGGAGGGTGATGAAAGCGGTCATAGCGCTAAGGACTATGCGCTGCTTGTACATTCTGCAAAGCGAAATGTAAGTCAAGGGGGTCAGTATGAGGCCACTTGACGTACTGTCTGATCATTTTCTTGACGGTACCGCTGGCTCGATCGATATTCGTGTCCGCGGTGTTAAGCTAGAGGGAGCAGATGACCGTTGAGTATTGTGTTCCGACAGGTTTGAGAGGCAGGAGATGAACAGGGCAAGAAGGGTAGATAGTGGTAGGCATTGATTAGAGAAGAACCTTACCGTATCTCTCGCAGTTTCGATCGTCTCCCTCTGGCCCCTCAAACTCCTCAAAATATCTGCCCCTTGCTCCTCAGTCTCGAGCGCAATCCTATGTGTATTCACCAAACGCCTGCTTCCATCTTCCAGTGTCTGTGTCCCAGCGAGTAGCCGCGCCCTGTCACTTTGCTCGCCATATGGGTCGTCCGAGGTCCGGCCTCCTCCAGTTCGAGCAAGAAGCTCGGCGCGCGACTGCTGCGCATGAACATCCTTGGCTAGCTTCTTGTAGCGCGTAAGGTCAGCCTTGGCCAGCTTCAGCCGTGAAAGATACTGAGATTTGATGGATTGCGGGATGCCCTGAATTTCGACTTCAAGGGCCGAGACCTGTGAATCCGTGACGAGGTCAAGAACAAATTGTATGGAAACGAAAACATAATCATTCAACGCACGATATCGTCTGCCTCGTCGAGCTCAATCTCTACTTTGCGTAGAGCGGCCTTTCGCTGCTCTGAGCAACCTGTGAGGTGTAATTCCCTGAGACAGGTTGAACTGCTGCGCACCTCCAGTCCCGCTGGCTTCGAGCTTCTCCTTGACGCCGTCGACGATATGCCGAAAGTCGAGCTCATAAGAGTCAAACAGCGCCGTCGGTGTCTGATCCATCGCCAAGCGGACTCTCTTTGCTGTTGTTGGCAGTGAGCAAGCAGTGCTGCCCATTGTGGGCAGGGTATTACGTAAGTAACGTGACCGGCTCAGTGCCTCGTGGCGCACTGATCCGGGAAACCGGAACGCAATTTCCCTTGTCGGGGGACGACTCTTTCCGTTATCATTTCCCCCCACATTTTTCTCCTTAAAACGGCGGTAGTTTTATTTATGATGATTGCCGAGCTGGGCGACAAGCGGGACCCACGTGGAATGGAATATAAATATAAATTTGTGATCCGGCTCTCAAATCACCGGCACAGAGGTCGCCTTTCCAGTGATGCATTCCAGTGATGAAAATATAAAACTTGAAGCGCACGAGGTTTAGCCAGCAAAATTGGAGACATCTCAGCCTCACCCCGCCTCTTCAGAACCCCAGACCCCCCAACACACGCCATGTTCACGTTCTCCACCGTCGACTTGCTGAACGCGACACTGATAGGCTCAGGATCCACCTCGTACCGTACGAAGACGTCTGTGGGGTTCACGGGGCGCAAGGCGACGAGCCTCACGGAAATCATTGGGGGACAGGAACGCGTGGTGGGTGGGATTGACTGGCGAGAAAAGGATTTGGTCGTCCAAGGCAAAACCTGGGATCTGTTTGAGCTAAAAAGCCGACCAGCAGGCCCGGCAAATACGTGAGTATATCTGGTTATGTCGGTGGGGATATACCATGCTGAAGCTGCCGATGGAATTGCAGGCTGAGAGTCTGGCACTGGGCAGATGAAGACTATAAAGTTAATCTATACGGGAAACAGTGGACGGTACAACTTCGCCTTCTACGTGATGTCCTTGTGCATTGATTTACTTGCGACATAGGCAACGTCGGGAAAACACCTCACACCTCTCGTGACCCTTACACAAAGTGTACAACGTATCTTCAAGTCCTCGAAAGCCGCTACGATCCAATTTCACACTGGGCTATCCGAAATCAACACAATATTCTTCCTTCTGGTGTTAATCTACTCCGAAGTCAGGTGGCAGGACGAAGACGTGCGTCATTTCCTAAAATTTCTAGTCCATACATGACAAAATTGTTTAGGTGGATGCCCATCTCAAGAACGAGCACTCTGATTAAAATATACCCCAAACAAAGTTCGGCTGCGTTCAGAACGATAGACGATTGAGAACTACGATCTATTGCTATGTCACTCGCTTTTCTCAACACTAATTTCCAGAACCCTTTATGACGCGTTCACGCCGCTATTTTCCCCCGCTGTACTACCCATACCCGCCGCAATACACGGTTTAAACGGTACACGGGCGCCGTAGATCTACCCGCCCGATAGACAATGATTAGCTTCCCATCAAACATCAACACCCAGCGACAAGATGATCGGTTTTCCGCGCTACAGCGAGGCGGAGAGTATGTATCTCACGCAATTCAGGAAGCCGCACTGAGGAAAGGAAGGCGTCATACTCGCTGGGGCGATATGTGCGCACAAACACGATATTCACGCCCACGATACGAGATTTTGTACAAGTGGGAAACATGGGGCCTCTGTGTACTACGTCCAGACCAATTCAGGATACTTGTTATTCGCCTTGACTGGACGGACAGGAGCGTGATATCACAACAGAGGGCTAACGGCATTCACCGCATCCCATGGGCCGACTGTCAGTCCGCTTCTCTTGACGGACGCGGAGCGCACGCTTCTCGTGTAACCTATGGAGCCATGGTCGGAAAGAAGGAATGGTTTTCGGGCGATATGTATGATCGATATCGTTCATGCTGATGATAAGGTAGAAGCGTTGCAGGTGCGGGAAGACGGGACCAGTGAGCATCACGTCCAGGGCGTCCCATCCTTCCCGCGGAATCTTTTCAATGAGAACGCGGTAGTATATAACGACTGTTATCTCTCGAAGGATGTTGGGATCGGGAACGGCGAGTAAGACGTGCCGTAGGTTATCAGGTAGAAGATCTGTTGGGGTGGTGGAGTTTAAGCGAAGTTTGAGAGAGTGCAGGTTTTTAAGGACGCTTAAGCCATTTGCGTACTTGAGATGATCTGGATTTTGAACGAAACTTTCGGTGTTAGCTTCACCCGGACGCCATTGCCAGACTCACCGATTAAGCAATCAAGGTGTTCTAGGGTGGCTTGGCATTTATGAAACAATTTTAGGATCCTCTCATATGGAATCGGCTCTGGAAGAGCCCACGATTCCACTTTCCTGATGGTAAGCTTTTGAACGGATGATAGGCTGAGACCCGAACGTGAACCAAAGCACCAATCGAGCACTGAGGAATCTGCCACAACCTCCAGTGCATGCGGGCGCGCAGTTCTGGATGCCACAACACTTCGATCGAGAACACACGCATTCTCTCCAATGTTCAACTCCTTCAGATTGGGAGAGGCATCGAGCAGGGGTCGATTGAATCCCTCCACATGTTTCAAGGTCAGGCTGGTGATGGGCTGGCACGCGGAGAGTAGAGCATTACGCAGATCTACGGATATCATGCCCCAGGAAAGTCGTCGCGTGGATGGACCGCCGCGACCCCTGCGTGTGATAGACAGCGACACTAGGCTTTTTAGCCGTCGAACGACGCGGTGTAATGTGGTGGAGTTGGCGATCCAGTAGATATTGCGGCAGTACTGGTGTTCGGATGGGATATGGAAACCCTCAACAATTTTTAGATGGTGGACGTAAAAGGCGATGTGAGGTGCACGGCGGAGGAGTGCGCGAAAGGGGGCAGAACGATCGTTGTGTGACGCATTCAGTGATCCTGGTGGGGCAAAAGTAACTTCAGAAAAAAGGTATTGTTGGCTGATTTTAGCGAAATATCGGCAAATGAGAGAAGCAGCTCGTAGGGTCTCTCTGTCTTCGCGGTTGTACGCGATAATTTTATCCCAGATTTCGAGAGGAAGGTCGTTCGATGTAGCCATGGATCGCGCTATTGAAACGTGAGCCCTCGGGGGGTTGGACTGATAAAATGGGAGAACACACTGGTCCATCGCGTAATTATAGGTATCATGAGTCGTGCAGTTCGGACCCGAAGAATGACATTAGACTCAAATCCGAACTTATTTACATCCTCGACCATCAATCATTGTGCGGCGCTCGCCTTGACAAGCGTCGGAGACCGCGCATCGAGTTTGACATACACAATGAGGTGTAGTTACCACCGACAGAATGTAGGGACGGTCGGGACATCTGTAGCAAACCTAACGGCATTCCCAACATCCTGCAGCCAGCCTGCCAACCCTCTCTACAGCGACATGGAGGGCATGCTTAGCGTGCAATCTAGGCAGCCATCGGCAGGAGACGGGTATCGAATGTGGGAGATAGGTGCGTTCAATATCATGCATGCCAATGATAACCTGAAAATGCTGAAAATGTGGGAAAACGGGGCCCGTGAGTAACGCGTCCAGTGCATCCCAATCGTCCACCGAGGTGTGAACTACGGGAAAGTGATAGTAAATCGTAAAACATATTTCTTGAATTGCGTTTGCCTCAGGAATAGCACGCAGGATGAGGAGCAACGAGGTGGAAGGGTGGTCTCCTAGGCTAGCAAGATCGATGCGAAGTCTGAGCGAACGGAGGTTGCGGAGGGTGCTCAAGATATCTGCACCGGCAGATTCGGAACTTGCGAGAAGATCTGGAAATCCTTAAGGGTTGAGGCTTCATAAAAGTATGGCTACACCCACCAATTGAGCAATCAAGATGTTCGATTGTGGTTTGGCATCCATGTAACAATCTTAGAAGCCCCGGAACCGCGCTGGTCTGAACGAACGATTGGGTTCGAGTGATTGTAAGTTCTCGTAGAGTTGTCAGCCGAAGACCTGAGCGCTGATCCAAACACCATTCGACGGCTGATGGGTCCGCGACAACCGTCAAAGCATTGAGATCCACATGTCTGGATGCGACGGCAGCGGGGCCGGGGAGGCATGTATTTTCCTCAATGATGAGCTCCTTCAATCCAGGAGAGGCATCGATCAAGGGACGACTGAAGCCGTCGACTCCCTTCAAGGAAAGGCTCGCAACCCTACACCCGTAGGCTGAAGTTTATGCTGATTTTGTACATAGTATTAGCTCAGCCTAAACCTACACTTTTCGGCGCATTATAGCAGCAGTGTCTGCACATCCGATCTTGAGCCTATGTGAGCCTATTCAGCCTATAGCATCTGCTGCACAAGCATGGCATTGCATATACCTACTAATCCTAATCAAGCCTACAGACCCAACATCACACCTTCGACGTGACCCCCCAAGTAACGCTAAGCCTACATAAGCATACACTCGGAGTGTGAAGCCAACTACTACCATCACCAGGATCACTCTGTATCGCGACAGTGCATCTGAAGTACAACATCAACCCACCCATGGAAGGGTCATGTTGTCGAGTGTCCCTCATGTTTAGTAGCCTGTAGTCGTCGTTTGAATACATGTTTGTATGATCGAAATAGGACAAACCTTGAGTGCTTTCTGCCAGATGGTGTTGCAGTCATCGGCCAACTTCTGATACATCGAGGCCTGCCTGTAGCCGTACACACCATAACCCACACACAGCTCCTTTGCAAGTTCAGTCCACACCTCAGACATCTGCCGAAACGAAGTTACACTGTGCCGAAATTCCTCCTCCAAAATTTCCTTCTCCTCTCGCAATCGGTCACGGGCTGCTCTATCACGAAACCACTTTACTCTATCCACTGTTTGGGGTTGTTAGGTAAAGTATGGATTGAAATATTGTGTGCGTACTTTCTAAACTCCATGCATCCTCTTCTTCGGCGGATAAACCACTTGGTCGGCCAGCATGCCAGAACCAAGGATCTTGCGTCTTCGAGTGACCCCTTTGGTGCCGCTCAGTGACATTCTTCATCCACAACTGTGTCCTATCCAAGGGACGCAGTGACTGATCTTCTGTAGACAAACCTAGGGCCAATAATGCACGGTATGCACGCTGGTACCTCTCCAATGCCACTAACTTCTCAGCCTCTAGCGTTCGAAGGTACTGCTGGGCACGAGTATTGGGACGCTGTCCATGAACTTGATTGCGCTTAAACTGGAGATTAGCATTACACGTCTTGATCGCCAGCCGAACCTCGGCCAACGCATCATGGGCTTGACCTTCACGAAGTTGGTATTCGATTTGGGCAAGCCTGTTAAGGCCAAATGCACCACGTTGATCGGGAGAGAATGAGGATGGGAGTAACAGTAGAAGTTCTTCTGCATGTGACCCATCAACTGACTTCTGCTCGCTATGAAGCAAAGGGAACCTTGATAGCTGTTCGTGGTGCCAATTTGTGATTTCCTGATTTAGTTTCGTGCGGGGGTTTGACAAGGTATCGGGTTGTGCTGACTTGGCCTTTGACATTAGATGAGCTCTATTGTATTATAAACGATCAATTCTAATATAAGAATATAGTTGATGCGTACTGTTTATCCTCAAGCTGGAGGCCAATGTTAATGAATGATGCCTCTGAGCCTGTGGCCTCCCCATCGGCGAGTCTCAACACTATCTCTTCCTGGACCAAGGTTTGATAGACACGGTTCAATGTTGGTGGACCTTCAACAATAGTAAGCCAATCATCGCATATATAAGTACCAATTTGAGCCCCAACCGTCTTTGAGTTGAACTTCGTACACACTAGTGACGACTCCGTTTACTTTTCTTGGTGTGGTATCCATTCCTTCCCAACGTGCGATAACTTCAGGTGAATGCATTGAGGTTAATTCGGTAAAGTCATCCTCTCGTATCTTAAGGGTCTTAATGCAGGCTATGTACATACGATCGAGCGTCTTTCCTGTCGATGCCAGTCATCAGAAATAAAACTTTTATTAGCAAATGATGATGCTTACCGATCTGATGGAGCTTTGTCCAGTTCCAATATCCAAAAAAGTCGTCCAGACTGTCATGACGATGCCCGTCATTCTGCTCTTTGGTACTACCCGCTGATTGGTTCTGCTCTGCCCAGCCACCCTCGATGTTCTCCCCCCAAGTCTCTCCCGAGTATATGATGTAATTGAAGGCGAATAGAAGCATGCATGCAAGGATGTGATTGATGATGTGCATCTTCGGTATCGCTCCACGGATTTTATCGATTATACAGGCCATTGTCAGGAACCACTTATTGAATCGCTGATGTAGATTAACATGATATTGACACCTAATGGTGATGACATCGTGTGAGCGACAGACTCGTAAATAGTGTAGTTTGAAACTGTACCAGATGTCATAGCTAATCATTATCCAGCGTTGTGACTTTGCTTCGCTAAGCGCGTATGCTACTGCGAAATCTGTGTTGGGGAACCTAGAATACGGAATGAGTACTAAACTATTATATCTAGTATAGGATTATGTATGCTTCACCCTTCACAAGATCTACTACTCCCTGTGGCAGGTAAAAACCATGACGCGCACATTGGACAGCAACGACACCACTAACAGCGGCATTCTTGAATTTGATGATGTTCTGCATTCTTGCTGCTCGAAGGTGAGGACACGTCGGATCCTGCACGTCGGTCATGAGGAGGAAAACTAGGGGGAGATAGCAACACACACACCTCATCAATAGTAACGCCGACACGTTTCAGATACTCCTTGAATAGAGGCATGGGAACAAAGTATCCCTTGCCATCGTTCAGTGCCACATCATCGGGATCATCATTCTTGTTCTTCCGCTGGAGACGAAAGTTTCCATCAATTGAAAGGAACAATGTATATATGTGGCTGTGATATTGTAATTAGCAACTGGTCGTTATATAGAGGGGTGAACGCACGTTTTGTCGCTACTTACGGCGATAATCACCGCCTCCTCCACGTTGAAGCCAACCTCAGGGCATGCAGGACAACGCACGGTCAAGGAACCATGCCGGCGATGGGTCAGGACTGTGTCAATCTTGTGTGCCTGACCACTTCGTCGAACTATAGCTAAGTGACTCCATACACGTGTAACTCGGTTGAACTCGCGGTATCGATCCTGAGTGAGGTTGTAGTCAGTGACTCTGGTCATTCCGCCACATGAGAGGTACGTACTGGGACTTCCTGTGGGAATGCATTGTTGGTGAGGCTTCGAAGCGATCCAAAGTAGTCGTATGCAGATATTTTCGATGTGAGATTGCTGATGTGGAAATGTTTCAGCACAGCAAATGTAAAAGCCGTTTCCGGCTGTTCGATTGTGGCAGGAAAGAGTCGTTCTCGCACAAGTTGGTCCGGTTTGGTGAGTGATTCGCAGTGACAATACTTGATATTTGTTTTATGGACGCCGTTGACATCAATAATGACGGTGGGACGTCCTTTGGATGTATGGAGACTGTTGGGGCATGGGTCGCCACCATGACCCAATGTTAACACGAACCCGAGATCAACCAAATGCGCACGACGAAAGAATGTTCCGGTCCACTCTTGAAGGAAGTGGAAGGGATGGTTCTTGTGCTGAGCGACAATACAGTCCCGGCAAAAGAGGTCTGACTGGAAACACGCAGTGCAACGAAAAGTTCCAGGGGCTTTACCACAGGGGCACGAGTAGCCAATGCGGCGATGGTACTCGGTAGACAGAATTGCTGCTTGGAGCACATCGAAATGCTTTGAGAAGATGTCCATCATAACGGAAGCTCCCTAAGCCTAGCCGTTGGCGTATACAGCGAGAAGATCAAACAATGTGACTCAACTTGTTTCCTGACGGCTTTTGGAGGCGCCTCTGGTGCTGCTGATGCATGGGGAGATGCGGCGGTGGCATCCCCGGCTACAGGGGATGCAATCCGTGGACGTTTGACAGGGGCGGTTTCGTAGAATGTGCGCGTGGCCTGCAAGCCAGATGCTGCAACGGAGACGTTCAGCTCAACATCGTTGTCGGAGTCGCTATCGTAGCCACCAGTAACTCCTCGACGCTTGAAAGCGCCAGACATCAAACTAATGGGTGATCGTCTAAGAAGGGAAGTGGAATGCAACCACACATCAAAGTGTTTAGAATGACAGGGCAATAATGGAATAAAGGAGCCCACGGCCCGGCGGAGGGTATGGCCAGAAGGGAACAAAAAAAAAACAGCAAATTTATCACATGAATCATCACATGGAACAAAGAGGGTGGGCCGTCACGAGGACAGAGAGAAGTGATCGAAAAAAAAAATCACAGGTGCCACAAGGGCTCTCTGTGCAGGTGACGGAACTGTCAGACCTGACCTGAAATCCGCACTTCGGTCAATACTCATTAGAGGGAAGCACCAAAATAGCTGAAAAGAATGCCCCAGTCGATCGGTAAAATCCACAATGGATGGCAAAACCTACTCTATGTTAGCATTGATCATATTTACATGCAAGATAGCTGCTGGATAATCGCACTGTATCAGCATCAAAAACAATAAGATGTGATGTGATACATACTACATAATGAGAGGACGTCTGATGATTATTGTTCCGGATCAAGGGCAAGCAGCTGTGTCATATCGTAGTACATGTTCGGCCAAGGGTTCAAGTGCTCAAGAATGGGGGGTGGAGGAACGAAGCCGGGGACGTTATGCGAAAGTCGACGAGGAATGATGGGAGCACGTCGGAAGTAGTTGAAGAAGGATTGCGTATAGAATGTGGCGACAGCAACCTCCAAGTCCTCGATGTCACGGGTCCTCCAAGTAATCTGGTCGACGTTAAGAATAGTTGGCTTACTTCCTGGCCAGTCTCTCATCAGGCGCTGGAATTCCAAGAGGTATCGACAACGCTCTTCATCATCGTAGCTAGCAACCCCATGATTAGCTTCGGATAAGGGAGCAATCAATAATTGTCTGCCCGGGAAACAGCCTGTGACAAGTTCCTGGCGATGTCTCGGATCAGACGTGGGGTCCGACGCCTTGATTCGAAGGTCCAGTGCAAGAAGCTCCTGGCGAAAATTCAGCTCCCCAATCTCCCAAAGAATTTCCTCCAAGTCTTGCTCATTGAGCGCCTCAAAAGGCTTTCCTTGCCACATCTCCTTCCCCCGAACGACTTCATCAAGACTTATGCCCTCGCCTTCCAGGCACATTCGTAGGAAGTCCGTCAAATGATCTCGGCAGGTAGCGCTTTTTGTCTTTTCGGTTGAGACCTTGCTGCGGCTCGTGTGCTCAGTCCAATCGAGCCCGAGAAGCTCACGCCAAGCTTTTCCTGACATTGGTCGAGCATCGGATTCCTCGAAGCTAAACCTGTGTATAAGTGGCTCCCGATACCGTAGCCAGGAACGGAGTGTAGAATCTCGACGTTCAACCTTCTCATATGCGACAAACGATGCGGGTTCAGGAAATGCATATCCGAAGTCGGAGCCAAGAATGTTGGGATCCACAAAGTTGTCCTCAGATTGATTGACATTACACAGTGCATTGCGCCATGCAGGGATAGCAGGCAGGAATATCGGACTGACGGGATCTTCAAATTTGCTGCGACCTTGCGGTCCATAGAGGGCCAACTTGTTCTTGGTATGCTGTGCATCTGCAGATTGCCAGATTAGATATGATACCGACAGAGGAGCATGTTACTTACATGGGGAATATCGTTGACTACGGGCCTTCCTATCAGTGAGGGATGATGTAGAGGGCAGCGGCTCGACTCGTGGCTGCACACGGTGATTGTTGAAAGGATTAGGATATCTATGGAAGAATCGCGTGAACTCTCTCATTGCCAGATATTTAGCCTGCATTGTTGCAGCTCCACGATAGATAGTTTGATGGGATGGCTGTGTAGCAGGTTCAACAGGTATGAATCCCTCCGGGCGACGCGCATCTACAAGTTGTTGAATGCATATTGTATTCAGGAGCTCACATGGCCGAATGAGATATACAGGGATTTTGGCTCGGTATAAGTCTTCACATAAGCCGATGTTCATGGTGAATGCACCCATGACGCATTCAACGCGAGCAGCGGAATCAACGACGACTCGACCATTCATGCGCAGTTCGTATATATCATGCCACTGTAAGCATGCCTCGAGTTCCAAGTACATCCGCTGGACTTCACGAACAGTAATTTGAGCCCTTCGAAAAGACATTGGGAGCGATATGAGACGATCAAGGAATTGAGGTAGAAGGTTGGCATATTCTTGGGCAATAGCATAATCCTTATACTTGCACTGGTGTGCCCGTTCAATGAGCGGATCGCAAGGCGCATGAAGATTCGCCACGAACAAGGGCTGTACATGCCCAAGCCCGGAAAGCACATAGTCCTCACGCATGAAGTGTTTCTCCTCCGGAAGCCACCACATGATGCAGAGCGGATCAGTATGATCACGAGGAGGATATCGGATGACGGCAAGGTGTGGAAGATTGTGGATAAAAGGCTGTGGCCACAGCAAAGGATCATCATCGGCATAGTGTAAGTTGTCGCGTAAGAACAGTGGTCGATCACTGCCGAGAGGAGGATAATGTATGTTTTTACAATTCGGCGTCGTAACTATGAACGCTCCATCGTCAACTACCGTACCGACCAGCCCATCATAAGCCTGAACATCTGTCAACCAAATTCAGATTGCCAAAAATCTACTCAAGCATGAATCGACGTACTGTTTGGATCGAATTCGCACTGACGGTGTAGAAGTAAGGAGGGGTTTCGATGGAGAGACGCGGCACATGTAAGGTCCATTGAGGCCATACCTAGGTGAAATATTGGTGAAAAGACACACAAGTTGCAAAACCAAACTAACCAAGGGGGACGAAAGAAAAACTGTGGTAAAAGGCGCGAATGACGAGGCGTTGAGGCTCGGAGATGTCTTGACGGTGATGAGAAGTCGGATATTCAGCTGATGTATTATCGAGCTGAACGAGCTACCAAACGGTAAGGCTCGAGGGAAGGGGGAGTGGGAGGAAAAGCCGTGTGCAGTGCTTGATGTGCTGTTGGCAGTTGCTGAAAGAGATAGACACTGTACAAAAAAAGTATGACTTACAACATTGGAAACGGGCGATGTCAAGCAATGGATATCGAGCCAAATGGTATGACCGAGTTGATGAGCTGAGGCATGATGTTTGAGTTGCTGTGAAAGATGTACAGAATGCAGACTTACCAGATCGTAAAAATAAGGGTGCTTGAGGCCGATAGAGAGCGGATACGAAAACACAGAAGCACAAAAGCAGAGGAGCGGGTTGTGAGTAATTAAGTATGAGTGAGCGTTGAACGGGCAGTGAGCAGAAAATGTTGAAGTCCAAAATTTGGTGTGTCAGCAAATCGCACGCTTGGACGACCCAGTCGCAACTTTGACAGGGCTAAACAAGGCGTTCCAAACATGCACAATTTGACGGCTCTCTTCCCACAGCCGCCACTGCGCTTGGACCATCACCTTCGGGTTCCAACTCAGCCAAACACGACAATTTTTTCCCAATGTTTCAACCTCCTCTTCCGCCGTGTTTCCACCTGGTCAACTTCACGTTAAATCAACCAACTTCAATGATTCCGTAAGTGCATTCCTCTCTTATATACCTCGCTGACACAAACTCTACCCGACTCACAGTGAAATTAGCATCTTCGGGTCAGACAGTTTGTCACCCGCCTGCCCGATCGTGCATCGGCAGGGGCCTCTACTGTCTTGCGCCTTCCCTGCCTCTCCTTCTGCTCCTGGTGCTTGGGTCAGACCGTAGGTCGCCCTACCTGCTGGATGTTGATTCAGCTGGTTCTGCTTCCGTGGAATCCTCGACTCGTTTCTTCCGTGTCACCTCATCGCCTGGTCCGGTGTAAGTATTATCCGCATATTATATTATACCGAACCCGCTGTATTCAAAGACGATATGGATTCTCTAGTTTTGCGACGGCTTATCTGCATGTATTGTTGGGATGTACGCTTTGATGCGTACCAGACCCGCCGCTTCAATGGGGTTGGTTGTCTAGCCGGACCGTCCTTTTGTTCCAATAGTCCCAATGATATGCTTTAGTTGGGCCTGCCGATGGTGGCGCCGGAGCCCAGTATCGACAACAGTCAAAGCTGTAGATCATTGTATAAATGTGCTACCTATCGTTCAAGGCAAGTACCCAAAACGTTCATTACTCCCCTAAATGCCCCGTCAAACTAAAGCTTGCGGCAGGACTCCTGCTTTACCTTATTCCCAAACTGCTCGGCCCGCTGGCAGATCGTTCGGTCCCCACACTGACCAAGATGACCAGTTGAGGGGTTTAAGCAAGAAAGCTGCTCGCATCTTGAATGAGGCTCGCATCAGAGGCGAAGTTGAGGATTTGGCTAGTCCGCGTCCTCATAGGTCTCGGGTCGAGGGCTGGAATTGTGCCGAGGTCAAACTGTGCTATGGAAAGAGCGCTTTCGATAGGGGTGAGGTCGCCGAGGATGGTAATATCGGGCAATGGTACCAGCGGGTATGTTACATCTCGTATTTCGTGATGCGTATCCGAAACCATGCCATAGAGGAACCAAGTCGGACACGACCGATGGATTACTGTTTTTCTTTCCGCTCCCTTGGACGGCAAGGATCTTACGAGCGAACCATTATCAACTTGGCTCGCAATTCGGGAAGAGCTCCGTCCCACCGCCCGTAACATGACTGTGCCTATCCCAGATGGGACCCCTAGTGGTCCTACTTCCCTCTCTACATCTGCCGAGGTATCAAGCGGAACGAGCTGCATCAACTCTCCATCTTCGTTGTCAACCCTGGCTCCCTTATCCCCACCCCGCTTTTCATCCCCCAACATCAATTTTGGGAATCGAAACGACGCCCTGGATTACACCAGAGGGGTGCGGCTCTTCATTTGGACAGAGGTATGTCTCAATTCCTTATTCTTCATGGCAAACGCTGAATAGTATCATTCAAGAATAATGCAAGTCATATTCCCGTTGTGCTCTTCCCTCGACAGGACGATGGCTATGTATACCCGTGGGACCACAAGTTGGAGCTTGGTGCGCACGGCATTGAGGCAGCTAATTCACTTGACCTGTATGGCGGGAGCTTGGCAGGATGGAATCCCCTTTCGTGGACGACACCTCTCGCTGTTGACTTTGCCGGCCAAGCCTATTTTATCAAGTACAGATCCGTCATGTCCCCTTTGCACTTCGAGCATACCTTCGCTATCAATAATACGACATGCAAGGGTAAAGAAAGAGCTTATTAGATAGTACACTTGAAATATGAATCACATTTGAGCGCCACACTCATGTATCGTGTCCAAAAAAACATCACCTCTTGAACCTTGGTACGTCCTGTTACGCTAATAGCATCCTTCACAACAATTGAACAATTGATGTGATAGGATTTGGACCGTGATTGTTGCCCATTACAATGACCATCCGCTTTGACCTGCAAGACCTGCTTTGGTCCATGGACAGGCCCAACTATCACAATTGAATTATGCGAAATGCCATGCACAAAGCGGCGTTCCATCATAAGGCCTCTTCGCTCGACTGTGACCACCTCTTTCCTCACCCCAACCAATGGACCAGCCATCTTTGCTCCCCGAGACTCCTGCTGCTGCGACTAGTGGTGATCCACCGTCCACCCCATCCCCACCCCCCGCCACATCCGGAAATGCGTCGAACACATCCGGATCCACTTCGACAGTCGTCCTAAATGTGCCTCCTGCCACCCGGCCCAATCAAGGGGCCTTCACCTCCGAGCAGACCCAATTCCTCAAGACCTATCTCTCCAAGTATCAAGAGATGGTCGACAAGCTGTCCAACGTCGCTACTGGTCCCCGGGGGACCGGCCAAGTGAAGGGCGAGAAAGGCAGATGGGTCTTAAATACGGTATATAAACCGTACACCGAGAAGTTCGACTCCAAAGGCCCAGACGGTCCAAACCTAGAATCCCTGCAGATAGTCAGTCTCAATTTCATCATCACCTCACGCGTTGCTCATTATACCTATACAGAAACTGAAGAAGTGGTTCTCGAACCACAATAAGTTTACCCTTCAGCCAGTGGCATCCGCCGCCGCCCTCGGGGCGAGACCACGCGCCAAGAATGCCGTCGAACTTTTCGCACATGACAAACAAACCGACATCAGGGCAAAGATGGCCGAACAGCGTGCGGAATCCGGACAGTCGTCGAAGGACAACTTGTCTCTTCACCGCAAGATCAAGACCGATTTATTTAATGAGCTAGACGAAGAGACCTGCTCAAGGTACGAAGCGGATGTGGCCGCCTTCAACGCGAGTCTTGAACAGCCACCCGACGCACCAGTCGTTTTCGCGTAAGCACACGCGTTCACCGAATCTCACATTGCTGACTCGTGTGGTAACAGTAAACAGCCAGGTCTCATCTCCGCCGCCTCAGAGAGCCTACGTAAACTGTGTGGCTGGGGCTGGAATGGCCACGGTGATGTCGTCTTCTTTGTACAAGCAGCGTACCGTGATAGTGAAGATCATCTGAAAACGTTCAAGTACGCCGACATTATTGACCTCGCCGCCAATTCACTTCAATTGATACACGCTCTACAGTATTACTGTCAGCCAAGAACCGAAGCCAGCCTCGTTCGTCAACGCATGCACTGACTTCAAGAAGGTTCGATCAGAATTTCGACAGTTTGCGGAAGACATGTTTCCGTGTAGGTTCACCACGAAATGTGTTTCATCGTGATATACTAACAATATTTTGCAGCCAAATGTAGCGAAGAACCTGTCTCAACAACCACAAATCTCGTCATCATATTCAGCAAGGAGGGACTGCCGATGCTGCCATCAGCGGACCCAGAGTCTATTCCTGTGGCGACGTGCCGACAACTACTCACACAGTACATAGAAAACACTTGGGGTGAGCCACTCATCTTATACTTAAACCTTGTGCTGACTCGTTTGCCTCAGATCAGTCTAATTCCGGTGACATCCCTTGGGACATCCTCGCAACCCCTGATCGAGATTCGGCCGGCCTTGTCGCACATAAGGAAATTGTCACCTTTGACAGCCTTGATCCTAAGTTCATGAAGGCAGCTGACGCGCTCAGGCTCTACACATTAATTTTCGATGCTCAAGCCAAGTCCGAAGGCATTATCCAATTCACGAAGGTCGCTGCCGCCCGCTCACCATTACCAGACGACGATGAAATTGTCGAGATTCTGGATGAAACCTCTAAGATACCGCCTGACCCCAAACGCCCCAATGCAGAAAAGCCCTCTTCTCCAACTACGATGGACTTCACACCACAGCTATTACGACCAGCTTCACCGCCCCCTCCACCCTCACCGCCTTCTCCACCCTCACCACCTTCACCCTCACCACCCTCCCCTCTCAGTAATATTACATCGTCAGCACCAGCTTCCCCTGCCGTGCAGAGCACGACTTCAGCTGCCGTCCTACCAGAAGTACCCTCTGATGCTCAAACCGCCACTGTCAAACACGATCAGCTATCTTCTAGTGGAAGGCGTGGGCGGGGTCAAGTAGGTGGGCATGGTCGCGGTCGTGGTAAACAAACAACGACTTCGGCAGCTGTGGCTGGCACCACACTGTCTTTGGGGCCTGCGACAGAGGACTCGATCGCTACTGAGGCTGTGAATACAGCCACGCTAGCAGGCTCGCAATCTGCTTCAGCAGTCCCACCCACCGCATCACCTGGTGTTCCCTCCACTGGCCCAGTCGCCATCGCCGTCACCCAAAATCCGAGATATCGGCAAAGCAGTCGAAAGCGCAAGGCATCTGGACCACCCATTGAAGGAGATTCAAGCGCGGCTCCAGCTCAGAAACGACGAGTAACAGAGCGATGGTTCTATGAATAGATCCGTCGAATTGGATTTCTTTCTTCGAACACTAAACTTAGGTTCATCCCCTAATAGGCTTATGGAACTAATCAATCCTAGGTTGGTTGACTTGTCACAGGTTTGAAAGGCTTCATAGGCTCAACATAGCCTAATCAGCATATTCTGTAGATAGACTTTTAGCTAGACTTCGTAGGCTGCGTTTACTTAATACTTTCAGCCTACTATTTGGATTGGCCTTTTGCTTGGTAGGATTACTGACATAGACCATGCCTAACAATCCTATTAATCATACAACCCATCTCACTTTGACCTGCGAGACTAACTTACCTAGTTGACTCAATCATATCCATAGACTTGTTATGTCTAGACTTACCCCTCACAAACTTACTTGTGTATGCTTACATTGGCTTGTTACACTTCCCCATAGCCTCCTACATTAAAATACCCTACAAGTCAACAGGTATGCTAAGCTAACCATGCCTACATCTCAAGGCTTTAACTCAGTGTACAAACTGAGGTCCCCGAAAGGCTCACGATCGACTGACACGCAGAGAGCAACGCCCCGCGCAGATCTTCCGAGAGCGAGTTCCAGGCAAGTCGGCCTAGCTCGAGGGCACCACGATTGCGTCCACTAAGCGTGATACACAGAGATTTAAGGGATTTTAGCACCCGAAGGACGCGGGAAAGGGTGGTGGAAGTGATGATCCAGTTAACATAACAGTCCGCATTAGGGCGCGGGGTTAGGGTATGGTAACCGTCTACAATCTTCAACCTGTGGACGTATGAGGCGATGTGGGGTGCATGGTGGAGCAACCTTTGAAAGCGGGCACAACAATTGTCGCGACGGGCCTTAAATTCGGGAGGGGAGAGTATAACTTCGGAGAACAGGTATCGTTGGCTAACTGCCGCGAAATCTTGACATACAGGAGCAGTGGCTTGCAGTGTCGTTTTGTTTTCGCGATGGTGGCGGATGATGTTGTTCCAAAGTTCAACAGGAAGCTTGATCGCTCTAGTCATGGGCATGGTCACTTCAAGGTGGGTGAAAGAAGGTATTAAGAGTCAGTCAACGAGAGATCAAATACCATTAGGAGTGTGACAGTCATGACATTACAGGAGATGAGACAGTCTGTCAAACTATATTCGAGGCGGTGCAGGTGACAGGTCATGGCAGCATATCGGGAATGACAATTGAATTTTTGGGTTTTTTAGGCGCCGGAAAATAGAACGGGAAGAGAGGCTTGAAAGTGAAGTTGCGATACCGATAAGATGAGGGTGCAGCCGATGAGCGGGTGAATGACGGGAGGTTAGACCAATGTACGGCATTCCGGGCATCCGGTTATTCGGACACTTGTATGCTCAATTGCTACGCAAAGGACGCGTCTTGAATGTAACCGAGGAAGGCATTGGCGAAAGAAAGGAACGGAATTTGGGCGGTAGGTAAGTTGATTCACATTCACGCTCAGGCGGAACGTTTTCAAGACTGGGAAATCGGAGCCTGTGAGCAAGGTGTCCAGGCTGGCCCAACCGTCTTTCGAAATCCGGCTTATGGGGAAGCAGAATGATATCGCCAAAGTAATCTCTTCGAGAATATTCGTGACAGGGACAGATTCCAGGATGGGCAGGATACGGTCGCAGACGCGGTCTGTCATGCCGTAGGATATCGTATGAAGTTTGAGTGAACGGAGCCTGTGGAAGAGATTAAAGATTCACGTATAATTTACTTCATCCCCAAGGTGATCTGAAGATGCAGTCAACATGCCAGTATCGAGGACTTGAAAATGATACGCGGACTTACCAATCGAGCAATCGAGATGTTCTACGGTCGATTTGCAGCGATGGAACAATTTCAGAAGCAATTCATGCGGGACCGATGTTACCCTTATGTGATTGAACGATTGGGGCTTCACAATAGTAAGGTTTTGAAGGAGCGCCAGGCTCACCCCTGAATGCGGATGCAAGCACCATTCGATGGCTGTGGGTTCCGCAACAATCTCGAGGGCGGACAATTCCAAACTCACGTGACGAGGTGCGGCGGTAGCGAAATAGCGACAAGTATTTCCCCCCGGTGCGGAGCTCTCTCAGATTGGAAGATCCATCCGTCATGGGCACGATAAAACCTTCCACACCTTTTAGAGAAAGTATGACAATGGGACGACAGGCGGAAAGCAGTGAGTCACACAAATCCGTGGGTAGGGAATGCCAAGAGAGTGGTTTAGTATAACGGAGGTCGTGTGCTCTTCGAGTGATTGATATAGACGTGAGATGTCCCAATAGTTGAAGGACACGAGGTAGACTGGTGGAAGCAGTGATCCATGTGACGTTACAACCTGGCGGGCGTACATGGCTTGATGGGGAGTGGAACCCCTCGACCAGCTTCAGACTGTGGATGTAGGAAGCAATATGAGGTGTACGGAGTAGTAGTCGATGAAGTCGGTCACACAAGTTGTTGTTCTTGGTTTTGAACACGGGAGGAGCAAGAGTAACGTCCGAGAAAATGTATTGTTGGCTGATTGCAACGAGATCTCGGCAAACGAGAGCAGAGGCTCGCAAGGTCCTTTTGTCGCGGCGGTGGTGGCTGAGGATTTTATCCCAAAGTTCAACCGGGATGTTGACTGATGAAGCCATCGAAAGGAATAGACTATTAATGTAAGATGGAGTCTTAGGGTAGATGTAGAAGAAAAAAACGCACATTGGTGGCAGAAAGTTGAATACACCGTCACAATTAAAGTATCCAATTTATTGACGACAACCTGTGCAGTTTCACAATCAGATATGATATCGTTCCCTTGAAATTTTTAACAAACTGTGCCTCACCTGTTCAACGCTGAGCCTTGCAATAGCCAATCGCCGCATGGCGATGGTGTTTGTTCACGTTGGAAAGTGAGGCAACCGTTAACACTGACAGCCGAGTGGTTGGTCACGTCCAAGTCGTTTGCCCAAACTCCAGCTATACATACAGATCTCTTGGTGATCTCCCTCCGCTCCTTCCATACTTTTCAAAGAAAGTAATCCAGGTTCCATATACAGGTATTAAGCCCAATCTCGGGTTGAGACTATCGAGTTATTCGCTCGTCGTGCCAGTCCAAGTGCGGTTTCGTTTCTCAAGTTTACTGTTGCTTAAGACTTTGACATCACCACCTACGTCGACCTTTTCGATACAATGAGCAATCTGATGTCAGTAAGCTGTGAGAGCGGATTTTTCATATATTCGCTGATCTATGTCACCTTCCGCTCTCCGGCGTCTTCCTGCTCAGATTCGCGCTGACCTTACTTATGTAGATGACTCCTGAAGCGATCAACTATTGACTATCCAGAGAGAAGAGTTGAGCCGCTGTGTTTTTCATTACTTGGAAGCTTACAAAGAATTTGTTTCTATAACCTGCCATCCCGCCTGAGTGCTAAGCATCATGCTCCCAGTAATGGCAGCTTAGCTTCCACACTCCTTCATTGTCCCCCAAAGGAGCAGCTTCACAGATCGTCAAAACCATTCTTACTGGGGTACCTTTTCTAGTGCTACCTGTGATCTAGGGAAACATGATGACCATCACAAAGAAAAGTAGGAACGCGCCAACCACAGGGAAGTTTTCGGTGTTAAGGTATCCTGATCACCAGGTTTCAACAACAAACTAAGCTCCGAGTCAGGGCATCCCGGCGACTCGATCTCCGCACATTTACTGCTACTTGCCGCCGTTACCAGTGAGACCATAAAACGCTTTCATGATAACAACCATGGCAAATGAGACTGCCGGGAAACCCGCCAAATGTACACAAGATCCGATGAGAAAAAACATGCCTAATTCAAAGGAAAGAGTAAGTTGAATGAAGCTTGTCGAGAACATCACTCACTATATCAGAATCAGAACCAGAGTCTGTTGTTTTGCCTGGATTGTTCCGAGGAGTCAGTATCAAAGGGTGATGAACTCGACCTTCCTTGATGACAACATGTTTCGTCCCAATGCTGAGCTCATGAAAAGCTGTATGGAGAAGGAGAAGATAGTACGCGCTTTTGGCGAAATCACATAAATGGGGTCCAATAGACCTGCAAAAATATATGTAGGTTCGCCGGGTCATCTAAGTATTTTGAGGATATAACACTTGAAAATGACTCCCAACTCGCATAGATCGTGAATCACAGGAACATGATTTCCAGGTGGGCGTGTCTGCCCCCGTCCATGCATGAGGTAATACAGCACCGATGTAGACGAATTCATCGTCTTTCGAGATTCCAAACCCACGGAGCATCGTGCGTCGCGACCTCACTCACGCTCTCTGATCATTATTCTGTACGTCATCCGCACTGAAAAACTGAACATATTATTCAGATGGTTCTACATACTGTATGTTAAATAGGGGACATTGAGGGTGGTATTGGGTAATGAACGTAATGAGGCGTCAAATCAAGATGATTAGTCCCATGGTATAACCCAAAAGAAAATAACAACAAGGAAGGACAAGGACGAGAACAACCGACTCATTGCGGTATCCGTCTACAAGCTGGTCACTTCAGGAATCTGAGATATCGCCGTTGCGGAGGGAGCTAAGGCGTCAAACGTCGGACATAGTGTTCGCCAGTCATCTACAAACGAGGATCAGACTGCGGGACGCGGTGAGGTAAAGAGTATCTGCGTGAACTCACCAGGAGGTTGTACGGTCACGTTAGTAGTCGCAGGATCTTCAGCAAAGACAACAGCGAGTCCACTGTTGGAGCAGCAGTAAATGAGGTTGTTCACATCAAGATGGACGAATATCACGTACAATTCGAGATGCCAATCGATATGACTGAATATCGATCTTCGTAAGCCATAGATCCAAGAAAATGACCGGAGAGACCCACCAATGCAGGAACCAAGGACCAGGATTGTCGGTGACAAATCGAATTGTGACGTTGCTTCCCGCGTCACCAATGTTGACGACATCCCGTCTCACAGGATTCACAAAATTTGCTTGGACATCCTGGCCCGCACTTCTGATCACAGAGAACGAATGCTAGAAGGGAAAGAAAGATTTCGTACAAAAAATCAACTGAACGAGGTGATGTACACGTACGCCATGCAAGTGGAAAGGGTGCTTGATACGCAGGTGAGTAAACACGACCTTGGAATTGGCGAACAGAGCTTACTGGTCCTGCTGCAGCGCCTCCAGGCATCGTGATCTCGATGACCTTGTTCCTCGGCAGAGTGAAGATCGAACCTGAAGGCAGGAGCTCCTGCGCAGTCTTAGCCCCAGAGAGAATTTGGAGGAGAACGGGGACCGGTGGCGTCTTGTAGGACGCTCCGTTTATTGTAAAGCTCAGTGTTGACAAGTCAACGTTGATGTCGAGATTGATATTTACGTCTGCGGCACCAAGGAGAGGGACACCGGGGGCCCTCGCGTCGAGAAGGAGAGGTCGAAGCTCGGATTCGTCCAGAAGCTTGGGATTTTCCTTCTCAGAGGTCGTGGGCTCGACATCTTCAGCACCTTTGTAGCGAAGGATCGCGGAGTTTATTCCACCATTGAAACCAAATGGCAAGTCGCCCCTGCCATTATTTGGCAGCGCACGGATGCGATAGTTGTCTACTTTCTGGTTGGCGAACAGGACGAAGGAATAGCGTTGGGCTGGTGGCACGGCCCGTAAGATATCTGACCGAGCGCAAGTGCAAGGGCTGCCACGTACCGGCAAATATTTGGATTTTGTCAGTCTGGTATGGTATAATGTTCTGTCCGTCGACTTCAAAAACGAGGAATGAGTGGCCGTCGATGGAGAACATGTAGTTCGAGTCGCAAGCGATGGAAATGAGTCGCATGCGGTAGCGCTTGTTTCTTTCGACGTTGATCACGGAAAGAGGGACCGCTGGTCCGTTAGTCGACCGACCTTTGCCGTTGATCAGGGTGGAATGTGCAAGAGGCACGGTGACGATCGAAGGAGCGGGAGTATGATACCTGAAAAAGATTAAGCGAGGTTAATGCAGCGAATGAGGTACAACTTACCATTCCCCGACAGTAATGACCGTGTTTTCGTCGTCAACTGACAAATGCACAGTATTTTAACGTCAACTCCATAATAGAAAATATTGACTAACCATCGTAGAGCCATCTGTGTGGATCATTATCGTCATAAACGACGAAGGGTCCTCGAAGGCCGTCACAATACTGGGTTGCTGTGATTACGATGAAGTTAGATGATTGAAAGGACAAATCGTTAAGCGACGAACGACGCACAAAAGTGGGAGTGATACCAGTATGTTCCAGCCTGGTCGTTTACAGTGAACTCGTACAAGAAAGAATCTTGAGGCGCAATCGGGCACTGGCTGACACCGACGGGTCCATCGGCGTAGTTAGTTCCCTTCTGAAAAAATCCATGCCAATGCTGAAAGCGGAGTCTAAACGTTTTAAGAAACTTGTCGGGGTCAATGAGACTCACAATGCTCGTCCCTCTCTGCATGGTGGTATCCGTCAAAGCATTCTCCACATTGAAATGGAATTTCGATCCCTTGAACAAAGGTTAGAGGAATTGGTAAGGAATTGTATTGAATATACCTTTTTTCCGGTTAGCAACGGAGCGGGGTGTTGACCGTTGACCAACACAGCTCTAATTTGAAATAAGCGTTAATTGAGGTCATACAGGCTCTGTTACGCACGAGCGATTGAATCCGTCTGGTGCAATGACACCATTGGCGACCCTCAAAACTTTCGGAGGTAGATTAGGCTGAGAAGGGGGTGTGATACCGAGCGAAGCCGCAGCAGCCAGGAATGGTGTAGATAGGCCAACAAGAGTAGAGGCCCAGTACATGGTCTATAGTGAGAACGAACGACTGAGGAAGAGAGTTGAAAGTTGTGCGACGCAACGACATTTATGCGACTTAAGAAGTGTTTCATGTCGCAGCTGTCAGGACGAACACTCGTATCCTCATCGTGTTTGATGTACATAAGACGTGCATCCGCATATGGCCGGACTCGTCATAGCCCGCAATGTATGCTGCCATAGTACAAATTCCAAGAGTCTTTGCCCGGATGAGTTTCAGGAGAAGAAGTTGCTGACAAATGTCTGTTGATGGATGAGCTGTTCCTTGTGTTGACTCATGGCAGGACCCCGGACTATCCCACCGGAAAGCGTTTCCGGATCCAGACAGATTTGGGGCTTTCGAGACGCAACAGCCATGTCCTAGTCCAGTTCTTTCCCCGAAGGCTGGCCCCTTGTCCAGACAAATTTGGGGATTGTGGGCCTCGTTGGGGGGCCATGTTAGGTTTTGGCAAGTATTTTTTTGACAAAACATTCACCCCAAAAATACTTGGAATAAATGATACCTTGTTTGTTGTGGGTTTTGAAGCCATTCGGAGGGCGTGGGCAGCGTGCAATCCAGACAAGAGTCCCCGAATTTGGGAACAGCCTCATAGAGGATAGTCCGGGGTCCTCTGATGGCAGATACATTTGTGAGCTTTCGACAGGTGTCGAATATCAATCTATCGTGATGGTCAGCGGGATGCCTTGTGTAGGAAACAGCCACTTAAACTTCACCCCTCCATCAGCGGACGATCAGATCTGACTGTCTATACCGGGTACGTACTATCAGGTCGCTGGGTTTCTAGATTCGATTGACAAAAAATATCCTATGCACCAAAGGCTCGAGGGGGGTGAAATTGAAGGGATGGCGGGCCTCGAGATCTTGTACACGTTGAAGTCCTTAAAATTGTAGTCCAATCGGAACCTCTAGGCAAAACACGTCCGTTGCCTTCACTGAGGTTAATACAGGCGAATGTGATGATAACAATTGAGCATGATAATTACAAAGGGAGCCTGCAACGACTACTGATGATGCAGGTTCTCACACGCTCGTGGTAGGAGACACGGTTTCACGCTGCTCAGAAATCACTAGTCTGCATACCCAAAGGTCTCCGTCTGCGTCCACATAGGGGCCGTCGAATGGCCACGCGCTTCACCCAAGAGGGGGACGGTGCCTATAGCGAGAGCAACAAAGGCCGTATATTCAGTGGTAGAAGGTATCTACCACCGCGACAAAGGAGTGGGCATAACGGCATCTCCATTGAAGAGCGAACAGGAAAGATTGACATCGATGGTCAGATTGTGCCTCTGAACAGGACGTGAAATCAGTCGCGATTCGTAGACGGCGTTAGACGTGATGCAACAAGACAGCGGTGATATCAAGCGTAAGGTGCCTACCTCAGACCTAATCGGAGATACAAGACTGCAAGTCTAAGCGCTGGGTCGAGCACGACGCCGATGGTAGCGAGCGTTTAGCTGGATGTATTGACGACGATGCGCATGAAACTAGTTGCACTCTCAGACGGATCGAGGGCGGTACACAGGGCGGCCGTACGCATCCAGGGTGAGGCCACGCGTGAAGGTTGACGCTTGAATGCCTATGCTTTACGGCGATCGAATCCAAGCGATGCCAAGGTAGGCATGGGTCAGGCTGTCATTTAGTAACTGGTCCAATTTGAAGAGACTAGAGCCATGGGCCACATGTACAGGTCAGATTTGGCGATAAACAGACAGCATAGATTGACCAAAGTACGGAAGTATCAAACAATCCAGAGTCACATGTGGCTCTGAACAGCAACGGCGGCACCAACGCGAATGGAGTACTTCACGACGGCGAGCCTGCAGGTGCAGGGACCGTTTGGGACGTTCCACGAGACCGCATCAACGCAGTAGGCAGCTAAAACTGTCAAATGCTGTTTCCTACTACGAGTCAACTTCGCTCGTAAGCTCCATCCATCTGGATGCACATGGCTAGCAAGTAGTCAAGGATTGGTTGGGCGTTACCCATCGTTCGGTACATCGAGCATAGCAGTTCAATGTGATTCGAAGGCCAGAGGACGGTTCGCCATCGATTGATGCTCATATTGATCACCTTGGCCGACGAGCAGGAAGTTGATTTTGTCGAACTTCGCTGGGAATGCGCCCACAAGTCCCTTGAGGAGGATGGCTTGGGATGGGTTTCTCAGATGATCTACAGAAGCTCTGATACAATCTATCAGAGGTTCGGCGGGGTTGCAGGAGGAAGTCCGGCCTTGCCAGCCTTTCGCGAAGACGTATGACCTACACAATAAATGATGATGAGCGGATGGATTGATCAGGTCGGATTTAAGTGTGCGAGGCTGGTACCCCTCTGAAGCTAAAGGCACGTAAACTCGTGGAGAGCAAAATCAGAACATCTGACAAACCTAGTTCGCGGTGTGCCTGCGTCATGCATTCTGATCGCAACCGTTCACTCGAACGACGCGCGATAGTCCAACGTCGGACTGGATAGACCAAAGGAAATCCGACACGGTTTGCTCAATGGCCCATGAACCGACACAACACGAAACCGCTCTGTGTCATGTTATACATGGGCTTAGAAATGGCAAAAAAACTAGTAGTTTATGCCAATTCAGTGCATTCAAAATTGCAAATGACCCGGACTACCTTGCCAACCGTCCGATGACTGGAACGGGCTTGCATGGCTGCCGTACAGAGTAGGCCGCGACTCTGTCTCTTAAGTGCTTCAACTATAACTCGTGTACAGGTCTTTCTCGCAGCTGGCGGCGCTCCACGTCGATGGCTGCTAAAGTTCAAGTAGCTTGAGCTGGACTGCTCAACATCGACCGCGGCCGTGACTCACAGCAACAATGCACCTCCAGAGCATGGACAAAACGTACCTGAAAACTAGTGTATGCAGCGTAAGCGTTTAGAGGCTCTAGCTCGAGTGAAAGACGAAAGGTAGAGAGGTAAGAATAAAATTTAGGGTTGTAGTTTGGGACTTGTTTTAGCTTGTGGTTCCTGGGCCGGTGATGTACGGGCCGGAAACGCCGGCACGGTAGTGGAATGCGCCCAACATAGACGTTGGTATATGCATTCTCCTGCAAATTTGTTCGTGTCTGCCTCGTAATGTTATGCTATTGCGTCATTGAGCCTATTGGATGGTATTACTAGTAGAAGTGAGTGAGGGAACTGATTAAGTCAAAGACCAAGTCCTCAGTAGCGTGAACGTAAAGTACCACAGCGCGAAATAATTCTTTAACTGATAATAGGGAGTGATAGACAGCCAAGGGGAATGTGCACCTAGTCATTGACTTCAGGTACTTGTGTGATAGCTGTTGCGGAAGGTGGCAGTGCATCGAAGGTAGGACATAGTGTTCTCCAGTCATCTAGAAGCGGCAGTTGAATAAAAAAAGTAAAGGGGACCTGCATGAGCTCACCAGGTGGTTGAACGAGGGTGCTTGTGTCTTCAGGGTCTTCGGCAAAGACGACCGCAAGACCGCTGTACAAGGATGAGTTAGACCGCTTTCACAGAATGGATTAAGAGATGGCTATGACGTACAAGTCGAGATGCCATTCGATATGGCTGTCCGGATCCAGTGGCTCATCAGCGACGGAATGAAAAAAATGCAAGGAAGGACGGTAGTACGCACCAGTGGAGGAACCAGGGACCAGGGTTATCGGTCACGAAACGGAAGGTAACGTTACTTCCGGCGTCGCCGATGTTAACAGTGTCCCGTCTTACGGGATTTATGTAGTTGGTTGTAGCGTTCGCCCCTGCACTTCGAACAATAGCGATTGTATGCTAGAATGGAAGCAGGGCTTAGCATAGGTCTGCAGCAGCTCACAAATCCACCTACTCCATGCAAATGGAATGGATGCTTCACACACGATCAGTGCAAGCGATTGAATTTAGCAAACGAAGCTTACCGGCCCAGCGGCAGAGCCCCCAGGCATAGTGATCTCGATGACCTTATTCCTCGGCAGAGTGTAGACCGATCCAGACGGCAGGAGCTCTTGGGCGGTTTTGGCGCCGGATAGGATTTGGAGAAGCACGGGGACATCGGGATTCTTATACGCTTTACCGTTTATCGTGAAGCTTAAGGTTGGTATGTCGACTTTCACGTCGAGGTTGATATTTACATCCGCACCACCAGGATGAGGGGCTCCAGGTGCGGGTCCGGCGTCAAGAGAGCGGAGCTCGGATTCGGCGAGAAGTTTGAAGTTTTGTTTGTCGGATGTGGTTGGTTCGACAGCTTTGGCGCCCTTGTAGCGAAGGATCGCCGAGTTGATTCCACCGTCGAAATTCAATGGCAGGTTACCCCTTCCATTATTTGGCAAGGCGCGAATGCGGTAATTGTCAATCTTCTGGTTGGCTGTTAATACGAAAGAGTAACGTTGAGCTGTTGGAGTGACATCAGTGATCTATCTTTTTCTTCACTTGAGAAGTGTAGACTGTACCAGCGAAGATTTGGATTTTGTCGGCTTTGTACGGTACGATATTCTGGCCATCGGCTTCGATGACAAGGAGTGAGTGGCCATCAATGGAGAACATATAGTTGGAGTCGCATGCAATCGAAACAAGCCGGAAACGATAGCGTTTTCCTCGCTCCACGTTGATCACGGAAAGAGGCACTGCTGGCCCGTTTATTGAGCGACCTTTGCCGTTGATCAATGTGGAATGGGCAAGTGGGAGCGTAACGATCGACGGTGTTGGAGTATGGTACCTGTCCAAAAAATAAGTACACCTGGTAGCTCCAGGGAAACAGTGACTTACCATTCACCGACGGTAATGACAGTGTTTTCATTGTCGACTGGATAAGAGTGCTATGTCAAAGGCAGCCATGTGGCGGAATGCTGAGAACTTACCATCATAGAGGTGCTGGTGTGGATCGTTCTCGTCGTATACGACAAAAGGCCCTCTGAGACCATCGCAGTATTGCACAGCTATGAGAGACGTCAAAAAATGAAAGAAACGCGGTTAGGAGAATTGACGTACAATAATGAGAGTGGTACCAAAATGTACCAGCCTGGTCGTTGGTAGTAAATTCGTACAAAAAGGAATCCTGAGGCGAAATCGGGCATTGGCTGACACCAACAGAGCCATCAGCGTAATTCGTTTTCCTCTGGAAAATTCCATGCCAGTGCTAGAAGCCCAGAGTGAGTGAGGCGGTCGTACATGACTAGCAAGATTCGTCAAGAATGAGGATACGACGTACTATACTGGTTGCCCTCAGCATCGTTGGGTCCGTCAACGCGTTCTCCACATTCAGACGAAATGCCATCCCCTGGCATACAGCTTAGTGTACAATACTACATGTATAATAACCGAGAACACACTTTTTTTCCAGTTAGCAACGGGGCGGGGTGTTGACCGTTGACCAACACAGCCCTTAGTCAGGATTGAGTTACATGCGCAGTTTCCGGGCTGCAGTACGTACGATCTGTTGAATCCATCTGGCGCGATGAAGCCGTTGGCGACTCTCAAGAGCTTGGGAGCTAAATTGGGCTGAGATGGGGGGGTAATGGCTGCCGAGACCACAGCGGCGGCAAGGAGCGGCGTAGATAGCCCAGCTAGAGAAGTGACCCAGACCATCGTTGATAGTAGGATGGAACGAGATGAGGGGGATGGAAAGTGAGAGCGTTGGGATATAAGAGGCTTGCCGGCCTTAAGTAATTGCGTTTTCCGGTATCAGGGCACAATCCTTCAATGAATCTGAAAGGGGCGAGTACCATAAATACATCATAGGATGGGTATATCTGATGCACGTACGTACGGCGTGATTCATTCGACCCGGAAATACGATCCGCATGAAGGCACCGCTGCAATGAATCGCCGCATTTCGTTCCTTCGATATGCGTGAGTAACACGTGTATGTTCGTGGATTCTGTGTTGCACCTACAATCTACAATCTGGTCCACAGGAACGGGAATCTTATCAGCACAAAGATGACATAGAATTAGTGGCTACATTGGCATCTCTCGACGCGTCTAAAAACATGTGAGTACTATTTATATTCTACAGTATGACTATGTTTGATGTACGTACAAGGTGATCTTGGAGACGAGGGCATGTGATCCGGTCGACCCCGTACATAAGACGCGATGTACCACCGATCAGCTGCCCGGTGCCGCGACAGCGTGTGTGTTCGAGATGCGAAGCCTTCGAATGTATTTTGGAGCTCTGGGCGTTCTGGGAGACGCCCACTGGTGGGGGAGATTTCATAGTGCCCCGAGTGGAACCTCCGGCAGGCTCGCAATGGATGCCTGACATGAGCATATCATGATGAAGTGCCAAACCTCCACCAGCTGTCACCACGGGGACCTTGGCTATAAAGGTCGAGGGTTCCTGGATTTATTGACGATGAAGGCAACACGCATTTAGGGCCAGGGCACGACCCGTTAAGACAATATAACCTGGAAGAATCGTGCTATGAGATTTTTACATACCAGCCCAGACGATCCGAGCATCAAGGAACAAAGTCGGTGTCCAATGCATTACGCAACAGTATCTAGGATCATAGGGTTATTCCTTCTGAAGTTGTTGAAACATGAGTTTAATAAGCATACCGATTCACCCTATTTTTGGGAAAGCTGTGTCGGGCTCGGGCACCTTACATCAGATATACAACGCAGTTGGATGGAGGCGATGCCAAGATCATGCCTAGCCCGGAAAAAAAGACGTTGAACATACGGATGTTAGGATTGGGACCATCGTGAGCAAGGGTTTCGTACCTGAGCCTGGCTATCACGTCAACGACGTCTCGATTGATTATCTTTGATAGTGTCGAGACATCGCGAGATGGCTCGTATGTCACTAAGATGAAATGGGATCATGTGGACCCGAGAAAGCGTGACAATGCTAGATTGGCGCCTCTAGGAGCTCCAGACATAGCAACCCGAGCGAAACGGTTACGAGCGAAAAAACAAACAAACACTGGCTTCGAGCTGGCGCTTGGTCTCGAGATTGTCAAAATGGTTGGATCAAGGTCCGCATTCATGCGAGGGTTTTAGGAAGTAACATGAACAAATAGCGCACTTTCCAAAATGAGGCGTCGTTAACCCGGCAAGGCACATTTCTCAACGCGTTCCGAAGCATCTTTGTACAGTTAAGCAGAGTTTACATGCAACAAAGGTACTGCTTCGCTCGGAACGTCGAATGCGTAATACGTCGTCGAACAAGAATATCCGGAGAACTGGGCTTAAAGTAGAGAAGAAGCATGGAGAGACGCGAGAATATGCTCAGAATGATGTACATGTAACCCTGGTGGTGTTGACTCAGATCTGTAGAAAGAACTGGTGGCAGGCATGACCAGCTTACACGGTCATGAAATGTAATTACATGGGCAATGCTGTCCGACAAGCCCGAACTAAAACAGAGTAGGGGATGTTCAGTGACTTCGGAATAGAACGACTAGCAGAATAAACAGGGCATCGGACTCAAACACCGGGGGTTAGAGCGTGAGCGTCACGGAACAGCTGCCCGAAGGAGCTTAGAATGGTATAACTTGAACTTCACCAACGGATATTTTTTGGGTGTATCACCGACAATCTGAAAGACCTTTGGATCACCGGTGGAGCCTAAGCTATGAAGAGACACAAAGGTAAGTGATATTCCACATTCTGGCATGATATTCGAACTTTACACGTCATTGTTTATTCTGATACAGCCAGCGGTGCTCGAAGAGGGAACTGCATCCAAACAGTCGAGAACTGAGATACTTACCCTGCTCCTTTCCCTTTGAACAGAACATCGTTGGCCTGAAGCTTCGATCCATCGATCTCCAAGGTTTTGTCGAGCCATCTGATCGATCCCTGGCGCCCAGATGGACTCTTCACTGTCGTGACTTCGGGCATCCGGTCGTCGCGCTTGGTAAACGTCGAGTTCAAAATATATGAAACATTCGAAGAACTGGTCGGCGAACGCTCAAAGTACTTGGCCTTGTTATCGAACGCAAAATCGGCGCTGATGACCGGACAAGTATAGCCGCTTGAACCCAGGTATCATACGCAGCATCATGCATTGCTCAGCATGCCCACAGCACAGGTTTGCCCCAAAAGTCGGATGCGTGAGGCCACATGCGAAGGATGAACACGAAACGGGATGATGGGCTTCCGGAGCCTAGTCACAACGAACGAAGCTTGTCTTTTGGAAGGTATACAACGGCGGTAGGGGTCTGGGACGGTTGCAGGAGAAGAGGAAGAACAGACGACTGGGAACATTCGGCTCGCTTTGTCCCGGAAGCAACCGAGTTGACTGCCATCACACTTTTTACGTGACTGGGTCATCCGACCCGGCCACGTCCACCTCGTAGCAAGTTGGACAGGCATGCTGATCTAATTTCTATAACCCTGTACCGTCCGCATTTGTAACCTCCAAGGCAGCTGACCATAGTTATGGCCCCAGGTAAGATTTTTTAAATTCACTTCAGCTTGATAAGGCATTTTTGACGCGCTTTGACGCGCCATCAACTTTAGAACGATGTGTTCATGCCCCTCTTTCGTGCTAGGGCTATCGTGGTCGAGAGCTAGCTTGATCCGTTCCTGTATCTAGGCCCAGGAACTCCCGCAACGTCTCGCATTTGTGTTGGAAACCAGCCCTCGCCATACATACCATCTCCCTCGTTTCTCTTGTGATAGTCTTGTCACGAATATCACGTGCTGCTTGAACACCTCGTGCCGCACACCCTCAGCCCCATATACTACGACTGAGGGTACGTACTTCAGCCTCTCCCTACCTTGCCTGTTCCTTCCTGATACACTCCTTTTAGTCACATATGTATCATTTCCAGCCTTTGCTTTCCCGGCTTGCTTTCCGACAATATGGTGGCATAGCAAACCTATCGCCCTGTCAAGTACATGTAAGTACACAACACTGTTGCAACTGCTACTCCTATCATCCAGGTCAGTCACTCTTACTTATCTCACCATCAACAGCCCGGTTGACACATAATTCGTTTTTGATAGATATCTCGAAGCGGAAAAAGCAAGCTCCACAGATTGTCGCCCAAAGATGGACGTCACTTTAGGACTGGACCTAAGCAGGACCTGTTCCGCGCAGATGAATCTGAGCAGCCCTATCGGAAACGGTCTGCACCAGGTGCATAATACGGCGCGGATCTCCCTCATGAATGTCCGGATCACGATCGATCCTACAAAGCATTGAGTCTAAAGTAGTGAGTTGCCCATGCAAGTACCTACTTCGCACTGAAAATGACGGTCGAAAGAGTCTGCGCAGGTGCCGCACGAATCCTGAATTTCATGGATCGAGTGATGATGAAGCATCCAGCGACGATCCCCGACTGTCAGCCACCATCAGTTCTAACACATCATCACAAGGGTGGCGGGGCCTGCCTCGCTCTCTGGACGATCTGCTTGTGGAACCTCGATAAGTTCTTTCCAAGCCACCGAAGCTCTTATTGCAGCGGAGGATCGGTGACTGAGATCATCTTTGAAAGCAGCTAGCGCGACAGGTTCGTGGTTTATAAGGATTTGAGCTTTGGAGGAGAACAGCGCGTCAAAGGATGGCTGGAAATCCGCTGCTGGCGCGGTTGGAGAGTATTCATATAAAGCTGATAGGCGAGCTTGCGCCCAGGACGCCAACGCTTCGCTGAAGCCGGTGGACATGGAGGTCGTGGACATTCTGGGGGAAAGTCATGACGACATCACTCACGGTATTTGATATAAAAGGAAGCCTTTGCCAAGCACGACCCTACAAGCTTGCACGGACTTTACATCGCTTTCACCCCATGGTAGATGTGCGTGAGCCCTTTCCCTTGCAACGCTCAGCTTTTTGCGATGTCGAAAGTATCTAAGTCCCCTGTTTCCTTCTCGCTCACGCGTAAAATTTCCTACTTTTGCAGGCAAGTGGTTGCTGCAGCTTGTGATAGCGTGAAGCCAGACCATGAAAATCCATATATGCTCTTCAACATGGGATTGGCGAGCGCTTATCGTGGAAGTGGCAGAACTTCTGCCTAGAGAGCACCTGTTCGAGACTCTCTGTCGACTAACAGGACCATACTTCCCTTTCACATAAAGTCTGGATCACTCATAGGAACTCTTTCAGCATCGTTAACAAATTGAATTTCTCTCGTTATTTTTTGTTTCCAGAATACTAGTCAGATCCATACCAGTGAACGACCCAGTACTTCAGCCGACACCCCGTGTCCCGTGAGGGCGAGACGGCGTCTTCAAGACCATTGATGGGTGAGCTTGGGTACCGCACAGTCCCGAGACATCCCTGGCATCGACAGATGTGGGTATTTCCCTTACAGAGCTCGTTCGGCAGGGTCCTATAGAGCCCCGAACAGGAGCTATCATACCAAGTGTACCCTACGTATTCCATCATTGCACCATTTTGGACATGAGCCACCACACCTGGAGGACGTTATCGTCTGGGGAAATCGTTAATTGTCGGGCATTCCCCACGAGGCTTATCCATGTCGACGCTGGAAAGACATCGCAGGAATTACGGGTCGAACTACGAGACTCTCTGCGTTCTGATAAGGGAGGGTCAGCGTAAGAATGCGAAGAGATAAGAAAACGAGCGTAGCACTCACCAGCACATCACTCGCAGAATTACAATCGTCCAATGTGGGGTTTCTTCTGAGAATCTTGGCAGAGGAAGACATGACTGTAGACGTCTCTGTCACGGTCGTAGTATCATACCAAGCGTCGGTAGCGCGATAGATAGCGAACGTTTGCTTGTGCAATTGCATTGACGTGCGGGGAAAGTATAAGCGGCCGATCAGGGTGATATGCCGATCAGGACCTTGGCGGGTGGATAAACCATGGAGAATACATTCAAAGTATCTGGGCGAACGGGCTGCCTGAGTAATTTTACGGCATTCCAGGATTGATGTTATGACGAGAGCTGCAGCTGGAAAGTGGACGATCTTCCCGGAAGCGTCTTCGACCAAGAAACCACATTCGGACTTCACGGTCCATCAGCCACTACAGTGCTTCTAACTCCGTTCCATGCAAACGACTATTGCCTACGGCAGCTTCGAACACGGGTTCCGAGGTGATGTCAGTGTGCCTGGACTTTAAAGAGTAAAGACTTCAGTGAGATTTTCCGCTAGGTAGGTAAAATTCCGGCTAGATTTCGGCGTTCTCTCACGTAGAGACGTAATATTGCAGAACGGGCCATGACTCGCACGAGAGTCTCTACTGTCGGATGCAGTCGATAGTGTGATTGTGAGGCCGGTCGGATAGTTCCATAGGCGAAAAATCTGGATGCCGCCAGCGTAAGTGCGAAAAACGGGAGTATCCAAGTAAGACCCTGAATGCAGCGGCCAAGAGTGGAGGAAAATTGCATCGAGACCATTTTCAAGGAGAGGTTCTGCTTTACTGGGATGCCCCACATGTTGAGATAGGCTTAAGTTGACGATCGTCGATAGCCCCATGGCAGGTAGCATGGCATTCAAAGCGACCTGTAGGCACGCGTTCCAAACAATTCTTGCATATCCGTCATTTGAAAGCACGTTAGGGAAGTCGCTTAATGAACGCATTAGAATCGGGAGAGGAAGGAGCGGGTGTGTAGGGTCAACAGTGTGCTTCATTTTTCATTGCCGTCGAGTCCGCCCTTCAAGAAATAAAACCATACGGCCCTCGTTTAAGACATGTCCATCACGGTGGTATCGTTGTTATTCGCGGAAGCTGATCTCGACTCGGCTGCGAAGTCCAAAGCATTCGGGGATTTCGAAGGCAGCATTGTACCATAAATAATGACGAATTAGTGGTGATGGACAGGAAGGGCTCACGCGTTCTTTAATTATAATTTCTTTCTATAATTAGAACAGATGTCTGGTGAGATCCCAGTAGCTGGCATGGACACGATTTGATGGATGGAAAGGCAAATGTTGCACAGCTGGACTCCGACAGGCAATGCTGTTGAAAAGGATCACGAATATCGAAGGCAAAATCTCGGTCAGAGTCATGATGTCATTTCTGGAGGTGCGATGCCCCCCATAAACGATGGATCGTCGCGGAATGAGAGTTTAATGAAACTTACTTGGTAGGGTCATGCTGCTCCTTCTCTGCGCAAAGGGTAGATCATGTTTGTTTGACGTGTATTGGTGCGGTCCGCGATGAAATTATTGAGAAATCAACCCATGATGTGGCAGAAAGGACTGTACAGCTGTCCTTCTTCTGAGCTCCGACACTCCTTTGATACCTGGGTGAGACACCCTGTATTTCTAGATGATGAATGGGGCAATCCACTTTCAGCTCTCATCCGCACAAGCCATCCATCAACGAATGGAATATCTGTAGCGTGTCTTGGCCTCCGGAGACAGCATCGCTACACCATGTGACTAAGGCAGCTCTCGTTCGTTATCGTGAATGAGTATCAGCAGCCGTTCCTCTTTTCTCATTCATACTGGAGCCATCCCAACGAAGGGCATCGAAGTCTCAACGACTTCCTTTCTCCAGCCAGACCCACTTGAGATTATGAGTACCGGAGATGACACAGCATATTCTAAGTGCACTCTGCATGTTTGGTGCTCCTTGACTTTGAGGAAGTGTTTGGTGTAAGAACGGGGCATCGGATAAGTCGAAAATCTTGCCTCGAATTTGGATCACATGATGGTCGATCTGCCACCCAACAAGTGGTGGCTGTGTCCCAGCATCTGACTCCGACTGGCGCGGACGACGGTCAAAATTTCCCATCTTCCTCTTGTTCCTCGACAGGAGGTACTGCAGGACTCAGAGAAGCTAGTTCTCTATCGCTATACATGATTCCCCACCATTCAGTGGTAAACGAGGCTTTCGGGGAAAAATGCGGAGAAATGCGACTTGGATAGCTTGACCCTACAATCGGACTCTTTCTTGCCAGCGCTATCCATCCATTTCAGGTATTTGGCGGGTGGTACATGGTCGCCTACGGTCGTCGTTCAGCAGGAAGGATCAGCGGGCCTCGGTAAACGGTCACCAGACCACAAATCGAACCCAGGAGCATCATGGATCCGCGTCAACTCATCTCGGCAGACTCGGATGGGATGAGTGACATGCATGAACCGATTCATACACATAACAAGACACCGAGTCTCCGAAGTCCAACCGTACTCTTCTCAACGCTTCGCACTGGATTGTACTCGGAGAAAAGCTACAGGCAGGTCAGGCGGACGCTCTTCGGGATCAATTCCAACTTAGCCTGACTGCCAAGGTCGCGTCACCATCATCTACCCTTTCCCTCAATCCATGCCGCGCAACCAAGCCCCTCAGTCATCCTCCACATTGGGAAGCCAATATGCGGGTCATATCGAACTATAGCGATTGCAAGCGACGCATTATAGAAGGATACCGGATATTCTCCGCACCAGGGATGTATAAAGGGTGCAATAATCTGCTCGATATCTTCAGCTCGTCCAACTCCCACAGTCGACTGCTTCCAAACACCCCTGTTCAGCCATGTTCCCAAAAATCGCTCTCACCGCCCTCTCATTCCTCGCCATCGTGTCTGCTCAGCAAGTCGGCACTAACACCGCCGAGACGCACCCCAAACTTCCCTGGCAGAAGTGCACCAAGAGCGGTGGCTGCGCCACCCAGTCTGCTGGTGCCATTACCCTCGATGCCAACTGGCGCTGGGTCCATACCACCACCGGCTTCACGAACTGCTACACCGGTAACACGTGGGACGCCACCCTCTGCCCTGACGGCAAAACCTGCGCTACCAACTGCGCCCTGGACGGCGCCGACTACTCCGGCACATACGGTATCACGACCAGCGGCAATGCTCTGACCCTCAAGTTCGTTACGTCGGGCGCCCAGAAGAACATCGGTTCGCGTGTCTACCTCATGAACAGCGACAGCAAGTACGAAATCTTCAAACTCCTTAACCAGGAGTTCACCTTCGACGTCGACGTTTCCAACCTTCCCTGCGGTCTCAATGGCGCTCTATACTTCTCGGAGATGGACGCCGATGGTGGCTCGGCCAAGTTCGCGACCAATAAGGCTGGTGCCAAGTACGGAACTGGCTACTGCGACTCGCAGTGCCCAAGGGACATCAAGTTCATTAACGGAGAGGTGAGTTCTGATCAGCACTCGAAGATAGTCGGAGTACTTATCAACGTCCTCTAGTCGAACTCCGCGGGCTGGAGTGGGTCTCCCAACGATCCCAACGCCGGCACTGGCCAATTCGGCGCCTGCTGTAACGAGATGGATGTCTGGGAAGCCAACTCCGTTTCCGCAGCCTACACTCCCCATCCTTGCACCGGCACTGGACTCACCCGCTGCTCCGGCACGGCCTGCGGAACCAGCGACCGCTATGCCACCGTCTGCGACCCCGACGGTTGCGATTTCAACTCGTACCGCATGGGCGACACCAGTTTCTACGGCCCGGGTCTCAAGGTGGACACTACCAAGAAGTTCACCGTCGTTACCCAGTTCATCACCAACACTGGCACTGCTACCGGCACTCTCAGCGAGATCCGCCGCCTCTACGTCCAGAATGGTGTCGTCATCCAAAATTCCAAAGTCAACATCCCCGGCATGACCGCCGCCGACTCCATCACGGACGCCTACTGCACCTCCCAGAAGTCCGTCTTCGGTGACAAGACTCAGTTCCAGAGCAAGGGTGGATTGGCTGGCATGAGCAGTGCTGCTGCCAACGGCATGGTCTTGGTGCTGAGTGTCTGGGACGACCACGCAGCCAGCATGCTCTGGCTCGACAGCTCCTACCCCACCGACGCTGACCCATCCAAGCCCGGAATCAAGCGTGGCACCTGCGCTACCACCTCCGGCGCACCTACCGATGTCGAGGCGCAATCTCCCAACGCCTCCGTCACCTTCTCCAATATCAAGTTCGGCGACATCGGCTCGACCTACACCAGTGGTGGCACTGGCACTTCCCAACCCCCCACCAGCTCGACGACCAGCGGCGGCAATCCCTCCGCCACTCAAGTCAAGTGGGGTCAATGGTAAGCTCTACCTTTAATCCCTTTGCGCAACCGATGCTTACTGTCTCTCTTACTAGCGGCGGCATCAGCTGGACTGGACCTACTGTCTGCGCGAGCGGCACCACCTGCCAGGTCCTCAACCCCTACTACAGCCAGTGCCTCTAAGTTCCGGCATAAGGATTCAAGGGTTGAGTTTGTGTTCGCTGCTCTGCTGAAAATCTGGGCTACTTCTCTTACGCTTGTGATACCTACATTGCATACTTCTACGACTCTTGTGCCCTTGTCATTATTCCACCTCTGTACACATAGATACCTACATCCTCAATACGATAGCCACGCGGGTTGACCCTCGTACTCAGAATACACGGTACAAAATAAAAATTTATTCAATCGCGAACACTCTGCCAGCGTTTTTAGTCAGCTCTTCAACCTATGGATTCTTCTGGTTCTGATTGACTTCAACGATTGCGTTCTGACTACTCGTTTCCTGTGTCCACATCTTCGACTGTTCCACCACGATGTCGAGCCATTGTCAAACATTTCCTTTAATGTTGTCTTATCTTATCGCTCTCGAAACTTTCTCAGGTACTGCTTACAACTTGAACCACAATCATGTTGTACCCGTTCTCGTCCAGAAGCGATAGTTCTTCAAAAGCAATGCTTGTTTTTCTCTCATCGTCAAGTCTTCTGATTGAACAATTTCCACCTCGGTACGACCACCGAATCTCCTCCAGCTTTTGAAACAAATAAAGCCTTGTTTCATTCAAAATTTTTCGTTCGCTAGGATTCGCAAGCATGCCATCCGTGAAAAGACTTGGAAACCGCTTACTATTCCCTCGCTACGGTAAGCACTTCTGGCAGGGACTAATTTTTCCTCTGAAAAACCTATTAGATAAATGTCTTCTTAGATCTAATTAGTTTTTCTTGAGATAAATTTCTGGTCTATATTTTGAAAAATAGAATAAAATATTAAACTATTTCTAAAGTCTTTCTTGAGAAAGACAAAGCCTTTTTCTTATCTTTATCTCAAGAAAAAGATGGGAAAGAGGTAAAATTTTTTCTATCTTTTTCCAAAGAAAAAGGTGACATTTATCAAAGGGATCCCATGAAAAACCTGTGATGTCACAATTTATCTCTGGGTTTTTCTGGAGATCCCCCTGATAAATGTTATCTTTTTCTTTGGAAAAAGATAGGAAAAACTTTACCTCTTTTTAATCTTCTTTGTAAGATAAAGGTAGGAAAAAGGCTTTGTCTTTCTCAAGAAAGACTTTAGAAATAGTTTGATATTTTATTCTCTTTTCCAAAATATAGACTAGAAATTTATCTCAAGAAAAACTAATTAGATCTGAGAAGACATTTATCTAATAGGTTTTTCAGAGGAAAAACTAGTTCCTGCCAGCAGTGAAGGTAGTAGTAGTAGTAGTATATTACCAAGGTGTTGCCTTAAAATGCGTAACAATAAGCGTCAGCCTCGGAAGTCGGTTTGTGTCTATCGCCAAGGCCAACTGATCGTATCGCCAGATCAGGTTTCTCAGGAACAAGGAACCCCGGTGTTCAACGATTGGACCATGCTGGTAATATACTACTACTACTACTACTACTACTACTACTACTACTTCCACAGTTCCACTCGAGACGATCCAATGAGATATTGCGGTCGTCGTTCTGCAGCTTGTTTCTTTCCTCATCATCTCGTCCTGTGACTGACCTCATGGCGACTGCGATATTTGCTGCGGATCAGCCATCGTTTCCTATCGGGTCCTGGGAAGCAGACTGCGGATAGATTCAAAACGTCCTGCTGCGGAAGTTCGAATGGTTCGGATAGACGCCCTACTGTGGGGTGTCTCGATGTGTAAATGATCCACTATGTGTAAATCATGAATTATTCCACAACAGCTCATTTTGTTGTCTACCAAAAATTCAGGCAGCTATCTATGACATATATAATGAAGCCTGTAGCCTCAGTTTATTAAAAACTGGAGTGGTTGTCAAATGGGAGACAGAAAGGTGTGAAATGTGCAGGTCTGCAAGCCCATCAAATGGCTCGGAGGAATTGTTGCAGACAAGAATTTAACCCTGCGTCATCCTTGCATCAATGTATATACCTAACACTTCATGTACCTAATTTTCCGAGGCATGCAGGTCTTTGCTATGCCTTGAAAATGGAGAATGTCTGTGGATGGAGGAGGAGAGCGTGACATTTGCGATGCCCATTGAAGCTCCGCATACCGAATATCGGCACTCAGCCAATTGCCATCACCTGCTTCGCCAACTCCCGTCTTCACATCATTATCAAAAGTGAGGGCAGTGCTTCTTTCGAGCGGAGTAAGAATTCGACCTGTGACCTTACGTGACCAAGGTTTACACATAGTGAACTTTTTGACCTCTGGTCTCGGTGGGTGCCCGATACCTTCCACACTCGATGGAAGGTTCTGGTATTTTTTGAGGGCCTTTAAGACACGTTTTTTAACAGGATTGTAAAATTTGAGGTGCGTAGGGTGAATGGAAAAAAGTACAAAAATCAAAAGGTCCAAATTTTACACTTCCCGACACCCCACAGTATCTTGTTGGGGTCTGGGACCCAGTCATCAATAAAAGGGGCGAGGGAGTATAACAAGTCTCATCTTCGCCTCATGGGTTCCCAACTTATCTACCTCGACGAAAAGTCTGACGAGCAGACGCCACTCCCCACCCATACCGATCCTGAGCCGGCAGCCACGATCCCCGATCGGTCCAAATGCAGGCGCAAGCATTTTAGATGCCTCGCAGCCATTTTTTTCATTTGGCTGGGCTTCAAGGTCTATACCGACTACTTCCATTTTGCCGGACGTCATGTGCTTAGCGCGGTGCTGGTGCGTAGTCCCATTTTCTTGCCCTGTGCCCGCAGTCGGAATGCTAACATCTCCTCTGAAAGACTTCGCTGGAGAACATGCACTCGCCTTTCCCCCCGGATGTCACGCTTGAGGACTGTGCCGACTGGGAGGCCGATGGTAGCCTCAAGGGGAGGTACCTCGCTCGTCACCAGCCGTTTACTTCCTATGCCAGTTTCAAGCTTCCCATTGCTTCGGACAAACTCTTCATGCTCGCGCGTGGCATGGCGACAGGATCCGTGAAGGTTCAGTACGGCAGCGGTAGCGACGACGTGAAGATCGCAGTACAGGCGAGTTATCAATTCCAGGAGGCTATCAACAGCGTCAAAGTGTGTACTGTCAAGAGGGGCGAGGGTGAAAATGGCCTGGGTATCTTCGTGAGTCCAGTTTACTGCGCATTGGAAGGAAGGGCTGAGTTCCTAAACCGAGACTCCAGGGACCGGTGTGGTCGAGACACAACCGCGTTCAGTTCGACGTCACGTTCTACCTCCCCGAGGCGGAGAGGCGCTCGATTCTTTATGTGAAGAGCTTCGAAACCGACATGCCGTTGTTCGCCCATTTTATTGGCGATCTCCAAGGTCCTGTATATTTCGACGCCTTCAAGCTTAAGTCGGAGCACACCCCTATTTTCGTCAAGGTGAGCTTAGCATGCGGTGGAGCTCATCATCTCTCTTATTGCATACTGCAGTCCTTGGGAGCGGATAAAGCCGTTCTGTCGACACGTAACAGCCCTATCACTGGAACCTTCAATGTTTCGTCATCTCTGAAATTACAAACCGCAAACGCCCCTATCGACGCCACCGTCAACCTCTTTAACGACGACGAGGGAGCTACCACCGATGTCGTCATGAGGACCAGCAATGCGTCAGTTCTTTAAAAGTATCATGAATCCACCTCTGACTCAGACCTCCTTTAGACGCATCATAAGCAAATTCAAGCTAGAGTCATCGAAGACGACTGGCGGCAAATACCGAATTTCCGCCTCCACCTCGAATTCTCCTCTTGAAGTCGTTTTCTCAGACGCACCAGTTCGCTCCACCCTTTTGCTCGACGCGTCCACCTCCCTTGGCCGCGCATCCGTCCAACTCAATGAGACCTACGAAGGCACGTTTGACATTGCGACATCGTTGCTGCACCCAGAGGTAACCTGGAGGGGGGGAGTGGAGGATCCTGAAGGAAGGGGGCGGAGACGTAAGGTCGACGTAATCAATAACAGATCAAAGGTCTCGGGGAGTGTTAGGTGGTCGGACGATGGCAAAGAGCTGCCAGGTGAAGTCAGGATCAGGACTTCCATGGCGCCTGTGACTCTGAAACTGTGATCCGTGGAACGCTTCGATGCTAATGCATTTTCTATGCTTCTGTACTACTTTTGATGTTTCTCTTGCCAGAGCGATCCTAATTTTTTGCTGTCCAAGGTAATATATATTTCTTAACATGGAGTCATAACTTCCGAGATACCGCTCCAGGAAATTCATCCAAGTATGGACCCTCTTTACGTGCCTCGAGGACACGACAAGCTACTCGTCATCCTTTCTCACGTTGATGGACAGTTAACTCGCGTTGCAGCCATAACATCAGCGTTTTCAAGTGTCGTCAACTCTCGAGCACAATGGTCATATAGCTTTCTATCCTGTCCTATCGATAGGTATATTCCTCCAATTTCGTTCCAAGTCATATGCATGTTGCTACTACCTCTTTCAAATTACCTATAATAGGTTCTTGACCTCTTCAAACCTACTGTCCTTCAAAGCCATCGCTTTTTTACCATCACTCACAAGGAACGTGGACGCATGGTAACCTAGCTTCTATCGTCGCAATGAGGAAAGACATTCGGTCCCGTGTCTTCCATTCTCCACGTGAAGAAGGCTGCAAATTCTCACCCTCTTTGAGTCAGATGGCCAGGAGTACAAAGACTCCGTTATCCATTCGTACATCGATAGCCAACATCCTCAACGACCATGGCCGATATTCTTTCCTTCAAACTGAACGACGGCACCTCGATCCCCTGGCTAGCCTGGGGAAACGGATCAGGCCAAGCTAACAAGGTCCCGGTCGAAGGTGGTCTGCAGGCTCTCGCCACTGGCATACGTCATATCGATACTGCTCAGATTTACGGGACAGAGGAAGCGACTGGAAAGGTCGTCGCTGCGTCGTCTATCCCGAGAGATGAGATATATGTCACCAGCAAACGTAGGCCACACTTTTCAATCTACCCCAGATCATTATCTGACGCGACATCACTGCGTTTGAACACAGTTTCAGCCCTGCCGGACCATAAGCCTGTCCCCTTAGATCAGGTCCGCGCTTCCATCGAGGAATCAGTCAGGAAGCTGGGTTTTGTTCCGGATCTTTTCCTCGTGCACAATCCCTTCGTGGCTCCTCCTGGACAGCTCAAGGCGCTGTGGAAGATCTTCGAGGAGCTCAAGGGCGAGGGAAAGCTCAAGAGTATCGGTGTCAGTAACTTTCGCATACAGGACCTGGAGACGATCCTGGAGGGTGCACGAGTTAAACCCGTGGTCAATCAGGTGAGTCCCATTTTGAAAATCAAATCAAATGACCCTAACCCTGAGTTGCCGCTTTACTGCCTTGTTACCGCTTTTAGATCGAGTATCACCCCTACGTACTCGCACACCTACAGCCTCTCCTGGATTTTCAAGCCAAGCACGGCATTGTGATAGAGTCTTACGGACCCCTGACCCCCATCCTCCGACACTCAACAGGCGGCCCTCTCAAACCCGTCCTCGAACGCATCGCCGAGCGTCTGACAAAGGCAACTGGCAAAACGGTCGATGTTGCGACCGTGTTACTTCTATGGACTCGCGCGCAGGGTGTGGTAGCGGTTACGACTAGCGGTAATCCCGACCGCATCAAGGCGCTAGCGGATGTGTCGAAGTTGCCGGAACTTCTTGAAGCGAGTGAAGTGGAGGAGATCACGCGTGTTGGAAAGATGGTCCATTTCAGGCATTATGTGCGTGTTTTTATACAAGTATAGCTCTGGCGTGTCGCTAATTGCTGAGATTCTGGTATTCAATCTTCCCCAGACGGAGCATATGGAGATTGACTTCCCCTTGCCGAACCTCCCCAGTGGACTGCTTTAGTGTGGGCTCTGGAGATATAGATAGTTGTGGAGTATTTAGGGCGATCGGCATGGCGCCTGTGTGAAAGACATCGACTTGACTTTGACGTCAGCATGTGCGAGTCGGAAACAAATGGTCCCTGTTGTACACAAAATGTATTGGACGTTCGAAGGTGCAACTGATGTTTCGACAGTTCAAATCAGGGATGACAACGTGTCTCAGTTGTTTGGACTAGACCCTTCTGAGTTCCGGTCATGTTCCGGCTAGGCACTCGGCGACAGCTTGGCGAAGCTCAAGTGCCGATGACATGCAAGGATAATTATAACACGTTTGGCTTGAGTGGTGGAAAAACAAGCTAGGTTGACCTAATGCCGAGTGAACGTGGGTCACCCCTTCAGAAACGTTATGAGTATAGAAGCGTTAGGCCCTGGAAGGAAAAGGATTTGGGGAAGTCAAGAGAATTTTCGCAACATTGCATCATACTTCCGAAATACATACACAAACATTCATAATGATCATGACTCTGCACGCGATGCACGGACGGACCTCAATGTCCTTAAAAGCCCTCGTTCTGTTCATTCTACGCTACATTTGACAACTGGTTGTTGCCCAGGTTCGACACAGATCACTCTACGCTTCTTTCACGGTTTATTGCGTTGTATTCTTTCCACTTCTTCGTGAGTTGTCCAAGTCCTGCAACTTTGTGCCCCCGTTACATGATTTCGCGTGCTAATGTATGTATCAATTTGCAGCACGGTCCTGTATATATATATTTTGGACAAGAATGAGTTCCATCTTTCACGAACTACCCAAGGCGCACTTCGACGCGACGTGTACGCAGGCGCCATCATCACCAACTCAAAAGGCACATGACATCAATCTTCCTGTCGAACTCTGGTTAGAAGTTCTATCATACATGGCGCCACCGTCCATTCGAGCCGTTGCGTGTACCTGCAGTACATTTCGCTGGCTCGCTCAACCACTTCTCTTCAAACTCTTTGTCGTTCGCCTCCACACCCCGACAACAAAACAGACCAGTATTCGGCGAGACGCCTACCAGGCGGACACACTCGAACGTTTGGCCGTATTGCGCGCACCCCACCTAACGATCGCGATGACGGAAATGCGCTTGGTTCCTTCATCGCCACAATCTGATCATTCACATGAGCAAGGGCCCCTCACACCCTTGGCCGTTGACACCCATCTCGTTGACATCATCTTCACGGCCCTCCCATCGTTGGTCAACTTGCGTCGACTCGTTTGCCACAGTGTGGTCTTCACTAAAGACCATTTATGGGCTCTTAGTCGTCTCCCCCAGCTCAAGGATCTCGAATTGCAGTCATGTCTAACGAGCTGCGCGCCCGACGACTTTCCGGACTTCTCCTCTATACCACTGGAATCATTGATCTTTGATTACCCGTACAACTCACAAGACTACTACAGGAATACTCGCTTCTTGGCCCTCTTCTTACAGTCTCGGAAACTCAAGCGAATTTTTGCGGGACCTGCGAACGATATTCTTTCCGCGATCATGGAAACACCTCCCCCTCTGTCTCTTTCGATTCTTGAGATGCCTGTCAGCTGCGTCGCATCGCCCCTCTTCCTTCCGACCCTGGTCCGCTGCAGTAACGTACAAGAACTCTCATTATACATGGCGATCGGCAACATCCACCTTCCTCCTCTGGAATACCTACCGCCGGACGTCCTTCCCAATCTTCGATCCTATCATGGTCCCCGGACGTATGCACCCTGGTTCACGCGCGACCGCGACGTCACCAACGTCGACTTCTCCCTCCCCGCGCAGCCCAACGACCTCCGCACGACCCTCTCTGGGCTCGCCAACGCCATCGAGTCCCTCTCCTGCAAAGTCAACAGCCTCGACGGCGCATTGCTTCAGACGATTCACACGGCCTTCCCCTCGCTCAAGCACCTCGCCATCTCCGGCGCTGCGGTGGACATCGACTGCCTCTCGTCCGTGCTCGCCATCGCCAAGGTGCACCGCGGGCTCACGAGCATCCAGATAACCGTGCACACGGGTGTGCCGCGGTTGACGGACAGCTGGGGCGCGACAGTCGCGAAGATGTTTTTGGCGCTCCTCCTACGGGCGTACCCCGTCCTCGAGCGCGCGAAGCTGGTGTACCAACCCCAGGTATCGGTCGTGTGGAATCGCCCAAGGGAGAGGAAGTTGAAGCATGTGGTGGATGCGTCCGAGCTGCGGATTGAGAAGCGGGAGGAGGCGATGAAGACGAATGCAATTTGGGATATGTTGAGGTTCAAGTCGTGAGGTTAAAATTTTTCCTGTGCTAGTTTGCTTTTGTTGCGTGGATGGACGCTGCGATGTAATTATCTTTTGTATCTAGTGTACGTGACCTATTAATGTGGCTATCCATATATTTACGTGTAAAAGTGACCTTGGGTTTAGCTGGTGACCTAATCCTCGAACAAGCGTCTAATAAGATGATTCTAGCAAGCCGTAAACCATGGATGATTGATCAAGTCCCGAGCCCTGAACCGCTGGTTAGGATCGAGCCGGAGAACCACCTCGAGGAAAGCAGCCGTTGCTGGCACGTCATCCGCCTCGATCCGCGCGTGGAGGATCGCCTCGAGCGTCACCGGGTAGTACGTCGTATCAATGCGCAGCGTGCCTAGCGTCCAGTTCTTGAGTAAGACTGTGCACTGTAGAACATCCTTATGGAGTCTTACCGGTGTCTGTAAACCACTGGTCGGCGTGCGTGCAGGCTTTAAGCATGTCTGGAGGAAACGGCCCCAGGATTTCGATCATCTGGATGAGATGCGATTCTTCCGGTGTGAGCCCTAGATCGAGCGTCTGGAACTGGGGATCAAAGAGGCTTTCGCCGGCGAGGAGCTCGTAGATCTGGAGCATGTGTTTGGTTAGTAGGAAAGGGTATAGTTAGGAGAATTAAACTTGCTAGGCATCCAAGAGTCCAGATATCGGCGCTTGGCTCGTAAGGGGCGCCTAAGATAACTTCTGGAGCCCGTAACGCACGCGCCTCTACCGTGCCTCGTTGACCTTGTGCGTCTTCCAAGAGGTCATAATCAGAACGATGCAGCCCACGATCTGGGAGGACCTCACCAGGTTCGGCACTTGTCAATACGAACACGGGTTGCGACGTCGAGGTCAACATGCTATTCACATCGAGAAACATCGTTTCGAACGATGTCTCCGAGCGATGTATAGATATCTGCGATTCTGCGGAGAGTTGCGACACTAGAGCCCGCATGTCGCGCGGCGACAGCATAATAGTACTGAGGCTGAGGTCTATATCCACGAAAACACAAGAGAAAGGAAAGGTCAATCCCACATCCGCATCAATGATCCGCACGAAGCTGCAAGGAAATAGGGGAAGGCTTACCACCATGCGCGATCCCACGTGCCTCGCGCAGATTCTCGAGCCCGCGAAGAACGTCTCGGGCAATAAGCTTCACAACTTGGATGGGAAGCGGGCCCAGCCCGATGCGTGCTCGGAGATCAGCCACAGAGACGTACCGCTCCTCTGCATCTGACGCGCTCCACGCACCGGGCGCACTTAATTCATCTTCGGCACGCACGAACGTTATGGGTGCGGTATGGCCCAGAGAGAGATTTTGACGGTGTGCTATTCGATGAGCGAAGTCTGTGATCTTGTGGGTCATTTCTTTGAACCGCCGCGAGAGGCGTGTCCAGAGTGAAGGCATTGTTTCAGTTGAGCAGAGCCAGAGGGGGCCGGGATTGGGCATGTCGATGGAGTATTTTATATAAACACTGGAAGACTGATTGCCATGGTTTCACCTTCTTTGAGCGGGTTTCGATCGAAGGCAAGGTGGAGTGGTTAGACTCAAGAAGCAGTGTTCGGACCTGCGGCTTTGAGTGCTAACGCGCGTCTTTCCCGCTCCGCTTCTTTTTTGTTTGCAGAACGCCGGAGTCGCCGGCACAACGATATGCAAAGAATCTGTGTCGCGTAGGCCACGCGTCTGAGTTGCGGAATGGATGTACAAGCGACATGGAGTAGCACCCGCGTACCAGCCTTCCTTGAAGATGAGCAATCCACGGTCGTGAAAAGCTAGGGCAGTCTATCGGAGAGCGAGGGAACAAAGGCCCATCTTCATCACTATGATCGTGATCCACCTAAGACGTAAAATTGTGGTCCGTCCCAGCCTAACTGACGGACATCACAACGTTGGCGATGCTATGGCCGGATATGGGCTCAAGCGTGCAGTATCTAGTAGGAAAGCATTATCAATCTGCCCTCTGGAAGTATAGAGGGCGTCCTTAAGTGAGCTGTGCATTACGCGTGCCAGTGACAATGGCTAAGGTACGAACAATGGACGTCGACATGAGGCACGTTTCGACTCAGACTTGGGACTGTGTGGTTCCCTTCCGAAGGGAACCATATTCATGGCCTAGCGTAATGTTCGTCTAGCACGGGTTCCGCTATAGCATGTCTAGGAGCACGACACATTAGCTTGGAGGCAAAGACAAGAATAATGAATCTCACGTCTCCTTCAAATGCCTCTTCACATCCCCGACAATGAACCGCGTGTCATCACCGCAAAGTCTACATACCATGTTCCTGGGTGGGTCACTGGAGGGTTTCCGTTTCCCCGGAGCCCGTATAATCAAAAACATGGACGGAATCTGGCTTCGCCGCATTGCAGGATGATGCAAGGAGTCAGCAGTCTCTTGTGGTTCGGATATATCATGTCCATAACGGTATCAGGGTGCTGTAAATTGAGAATTTTCCGGGCCCGTTCAAATGTTCTGTCCAGATCCGTTCGCCGGAAGCACTTTTGTTGCTGATGTCAGACGCAGAGCATCCAGCATAAGCTACCAGTCTTCTCGTAGGTTCTCCTGTCAGTCCACAGCAGACGCCCTTGCAGTGCAGCAGTGGCGAAGGCGCTGGGAGGGGCTGGTAGGATGATAGGACGTTGTGACTGCATCAGAATAATTCCTTTTGATCCAGGAAAGGCAACGTTCAAATCTCAATGAAACATCGAAAAAACTGCTCACTGATCAGGAGATGTTGGATACAGGTCGCTGTTACCACTGACCTAGGAAACGAATTAAAACACCCCCCGGATCCCTAGAACTGTTCTGTCCTCGATTTTCGATCCAGATCGCGAAGCTGGACATGTAGAACAGACATCGTATCGAAGCTTATCGGCTCATATTTGTAGATTAGATCTAGTGAACTTTGATGGCTGTCATGGTTCCAATGACTTTCCTTGTTCTGACCAACATCACCCTTCAACGACACCTTAACATTCTTGTAGACTGACTCACACAGACCTTTGGCCACAAGCCGAGGCGGAAATCATGACTATCTGTCCATATTTCCTGGAGCAATTGACGGCCATAGCACAACGTATCATGTCTTCAGTGCCAAAATCTCGGATAAGCCTACATCAACAGCTAGTCAAATCGCTTCCGACACAGCATGATGAGAGCACTTGCGATTCCTAATCGACAACTCTACGTCTGTGGCACCTCTGCTACCCCGTGTTTGTACTCCAGTTCTATGAAATGCTGCCCTTACCTGTCAAGACCTTAGATGTGGCGGCTCGTCGATGAGGATCGTGTCAAGTCAAGCCAAGGATAGTCCACGAGGATGTATACCCCATCTGCAGGAAGGAGGTTATACTTCACGTCTACTAGCCATAGCCCGCCTCACTGTTGTTCGCTCGCTTCTCGAGTTTGTTGCACGCCATTGCAAGCACGATCGAGAAGCATGCATCGCATACCTCACCGCCCTCTGGAGCTGTTGTTGTAAGGAAACCGAGAGGGTAGAGCGGGGAGTACAGCACCGTTCAGGCCGCAGTAAACGCGCTTCCCAATGTCAACTCCGCCCGCACAATCTTCATCTATCCTGGTCAGTCCAGTTTGTATACACAGCCGACCGAGCTCTGAATGCCCTCAAGGAACGTACAACGAACAGATCTACATTACCCACGCTGATAAAACCACCGTACATATAGTCTCCGCGTCTCTGGTTCCTGGTGTTGACGAGGGTACGTTAGATTCTCGGATCTACTACGGATACGGCGGGTTATGCCGCCAACACCGTTACGATTACTCACGCTCGTTCCAGACAGGAGGAAACAACGACCTTACGGCCGTCCTTCGGGTTCAAAAGAACAACTTCTTCCCTTACAACGTAAACCTGAAAAACACAGTAAGTTTGATAATCCGCGTGCTGTTTCGAATCCGGGCACGTTTTATTTTCCTTAGTTTGCCCCACATCCACCCTCTGGTGACCAGGCTTTGGCGCTAAGCGCTTGCGGGACGAAGCACGGATACTATGGAGTAGGGTTTCATGGGTGGGACTTCCTTCAGTATATCCCAATTGATGTTCAACTGACGATCGAGCAGGAATCAGGATACAGTTCTGGGGCAGCAAGGAAATCAGTTCTACGGCATTTGCTATATCGAAGGCGCAGCCGATTACATCTGGGGTCAGCATACACGTGCATTCTTCCACCGGAATACCATAGCATCGGTCGAAGCAGGTGCGATCACTGCTAACAGACCAAGTAGCTCTTTGGATAACAGTATCTGTGCGTGCTTTTCGTTTTTCGTTCTTTACGATCGTTGAACTTTCGCTTCTCTAGTTGTCATCAACCGGGCGACGATCACCACTAGTTGAGCTACCACAAGATCTTTGACAGGCCTTGTCTACCTCGGTCGCCCATGGACGCAGTACGCTCGGTGATATTTCCTAAACGAAACAATTGTTAGTCGTGGCTGACGATAAAACACCCGGTAGCGTCGTCTACCCCTCGTGCAGCTTAGGAAAATTGATCAGGCCTGCTCATTGGTCGGTCTGGTCATCGCCCACGCCTAACACCGCAAATGTCCTGTTCATTGACTACGCCAGCATGGGTGATCACCATTCCTAGACTCTTGAGGATCCTAAACTAACGAACGTATTGTAGGCGCGGGTGCGGCTGGAACCTGAGCACCCTTCTCAAAGAAACTTTCTTCTGCAACTGGCTATAGGGCTGCGGACGTCCTGGGAGGCAATCGGATGTCTTTGGTCGACCAGGCGTACGCGTGACTGCACTGAGCAAAGTCTGTAACTTTCCATTCTGCTGGTCCCGTACGTCAATCCAAACATCAGAGATCCTTATATATTGGCTAGGTCTGCGCTTTTTCCCATCGGCTTCATTCGCAGTGTGTAATTGGTCGACTGCGGTACCATGTTAATCTCACGTATGACGGGAGCAATAACGCACAAACTGTTGTCTTACGACTTGTATTTTCGTTCTGGCATGACAGTTCACTCTTGCCCAGCAGTCGCCTGGGTTGCTCCCAAGTTATTGAATGTCTTCCCTAGAAACAAAGCAAGTCACGACTACACCTAAGCGCGTGCGCACGACCATAGACAAACACGAAACTGCAGGGAATACTTGGATCTTGTCCGAGATTTCGTGGCTAGGTGAGCACCCTATTCTTCAAAGTCAAAGATTTATATCTCTGGAATTGCTACTGGCATTAGCATGTGGCTCGTCACCGCGAACACTGCTCGCGGTGTTTGGTTCATTGAGTAGATTTCTGCTATAAGGGGCGACGCGTCGTGCCCTGTGCGATTCGAAACGCCAAAACACTAGTGGACGTTTTAATTGCGGACCGCCATACGCCTCGCGACGGAGTAATATGAGACCACATGTGCCCTCTCGCGTCACCAGCTTAGCTAGTGGCCTATTTTTATACCTCACCATCCGAAAATTTGGTGCGGTTTTGACCTTGCCTCTCCAGGACCTGGACATCCCGGCCCGCTGACTGAAGGAGCTGCTTCCTAATTCAGAGAAGGAAGAATCCATATATATAGCCACGGACCAGTGGCACCCATCTCTGGACCATAAGTATAAGCGCACTACGTCTACTAGGTTCTCCTCCATCAACACTGGTAGCCATGGCTCGTCGAAGTTTTCCCCTTTTAATCCTCCTCTTTGTTTTCCTCTCTACGTTATTGCATGCAGATGCAAGGGCCCTCGAAAAACGCGCTTCGCGTACGACGCCACCTACTGGCGCCGTTGTTGTAAGACAGTCAGGAACGAAGACTGGGGAGTTCAGCACCGTTCAAGCCGCTGTAAACTCGCTTCCAAACGACAGTTCCGCCCGTATAATCTTTATATATCCGGGTAAGACCATTTCTCGTCCACCGTTGCTAGAAATTTGACCTGTCCGATTACCAGGTACTTACGCCGAACAGGTCTCCATCAGCCGCGCCGGCAAAACTACCGTCGGTACACTTCTCGATAGCCTTAGTTCATCAACTTGAACAGGAACCCATCAGATTTTTGGATCCACTACGGACACCAGCAGCTATTCTGCCAACTCGGTTACAGTCACTCACTCACTTTCCGCTGGCCAGGCCGGCAACGACGATCTTACAGGAACTCTCCGCGTTCATAAGGATAATTTCTTCCTCTACAACGTAAACCTCAAGAATACAGTAAGTTGTGGATTGCCGCGCTCGTTAAGATCTACTGACAGTGCCTTTTGTCGGGCTTAAGTTTGGACATACATCCTCAGGCGGTCAAGCATTGGCACTGAGTGCTTACGGAACCAACCATGGGTACTACGGCGTAGGTTTCTACAGGTGAGTATATCTACGACTCTCTAACGGGAGACTATCGCCTAGTGTCCACGTAGTTATCAGGATACCGTGCTAGCCGAGCAAGGGAACCAATTTTACGGTCTCTGCTACATCGAAGGCGCGGTGGATTACATTTTCGGCCAGCATGCTCGCGCATTCTTCCACAGAAATACCATCGCCTCTGTCGAAGCCGGTGCAATTACCGCTGACGGCCCAACCAGTTCTTCGGACAACAGCCTTTGTGCGTTGTGTTCCTCGACGGCTTAACAGCGATCGCTAAATATTTTCTGCGACAGTTGTTATCAATAGATCGACAATCACCACCAGTTCGGCTGCCACTAGAGACTTGACTGGCCTGGTATACCTAGGTCGCCCATGGACCCAATACGCTCGGTAACGATTCAGTGCCTACACCGGGTGTCATAATTGGCTGAAAAGCGTCGTTTAGCGTCGTCTACACTTCCTGCAGTCTAGGAGCCCTGATCAACCCTGCCGGCTGGTCAATCTGGTCGTCTTCTACGCCCAACACCGCCAATGTTCTATTCGCTGAATACGCCAACACGGGTGATTATCATTTCCAGACGTTTTCCGGGTCGGTAACTGACACAAATATTGTAGGTGCGGGTGCGGCCGGAACTCGAGCCTCGTTCTCGAAAAAGCTGTCCTCGGCATCTGGCTATGGGGCTGCAGATGTGTTGGGAAGTGATTGGACGACTTGGGTTGACCAGGCATATGTGTGATGTGCTCTTTGTAATCAACGCGTTAATGTGTGATCATCTCTTCGGTGCACCTATGCACATTAACGTCTGAAGACAGATGCGCCGCTTGGGTATACGATGCCTTCCTTCCTTTACAATTGGAGCGGCTTGAGGATAACTGTTCTGAACAAGGATCCCATCGGAAAATTTGATTCAGAACTGGAGCACCTCAAAGGACAATTGAGTATTGAGCAAAGGCGTATAACAACCTCATTATGGAACGTAGAGTCTAAGTAAATTAACTATCCAGTCGGCGCCTCTAGAGGTTCACGTTAATGGGGGTGCAACCAACAGCAACAAGACCGTTCTGTCAAAAAGTGCATGTCAGTATCGTATACGCATAGTAACAAGGAAGAATGCTTACGAATTTGTTGTCGGTGCAGCAAACGGGTTGAGATGTGCAAGAGTTGCCAGCGATAGCAATTGCCGAGATGGGGTTGCAGTCCACTGAGATAGAGAACAAGAGTAAATCAACTAAGAACAGAACAGAATAATGGAAGGAATGAGCTTACAGCCGATTTGACCAGTAACACCTTGGACGACGAGTCCCACAAGGCCAGCGAGGCCCGCTGCGTTCGCGTTCTGAGCCTAGGAGCACAATGAGTAAATCATTGACAAGGCAGAAAAAATAATGTTACATTCTGGAGGCTGTTGCAGCAGCGAACCTCATCGGTGTTGCACTGGTATGTGCCACCGGGCAGAGCAACAGCGAGGAGAGGGAGGGCGAGGAGGAAGGCGGAGGCACAAGCGAACATGGTGAACTGAAGGGAGTAGTAGAACGTCGGTGGGTCGTTAAACTGATTTTCTGTGGTGTTCTCACTCACCTTTTATGCCTTTCCTAAATGTATTTTTGCTTGTTTTCCGTTCTCCAACTCTAGCTTAGTGCCCACTTCCTGACATCCGGCGTTTCGGCCTTGTATGTTTTTTCATGTCGATGGCGTATTCGGCTCAAACCTCAAATTGAAAGGAGCCGGTTACATTTATGAACACGATCAACACATGCGAACCAGGGAGTTCCACAGGTTGAATAACAAGCCTACCCCGCAGTCAATACACATTAAGACGTCAACATCCTTTGGAGCATTCAAAATTGTTGAGCTACCCACCTCAGTTGCAAGACAAAACAAGACAAAATCAAAATCAATTTACTGCCCACAGGACCCTGATGCAGGGTTGGCATTAACCTGCCGACAGCTATCATGGATCCAGAAGCCATTTGGTGGCGTTTGGCAAGCGACGCGGGGCGGACGTCAACAGCAGGGTCCAGACAAAAGTAATACAACATTGATGAAATCTATCGTGTGTGGGGCAGTCGCATGGCTTCCCTTCTACCTGGTGATGACGAGTCCCATTTGCTAGCAAGTGCACATTTAAGAAACTAGTCGCCTTCGACTCTTGGCCACATCCGTTCCAGTGCGCAGGTGGGCACTGCCCATATAAAGGAATATTAGTAGCAACAACTCGAGGCGAAGCAGCGTCTGTCCCCGATGTTGGTGACAACTTGGCTGTATGCAATTTCTGATGCCACTAGATGGTATGACATTGACAGCGATGAAGGAAGACAAAGTGTTCATCTCGCCACTCATTATCAGACCCGAACTGCATCGTATTTGTCGAAGCAGCAAGCGAACAAGCCGCGATGCATGGAAAACGCGGCGAACTGTCCAGCTAGTCTAGACTTAGGAAAACGATGACATGCTAACACAACTGGAAGCGAGCCTGCAGAGATATAAAAGGTGAGTGAGTGAGAACACCACAGAAAATCAGTTCAACGACCCACCGACGTTCTACTACTCCCTCCAGTTCACCATGTTCGCTCGTGCCTCCGCCTTCCTCCTCGCCCTCCCTCTCCTCGCTGTTGCTCTGCCCGGTGGCACATACCAGTGCAACACCGATGAGGTTCGCTGCTGCAACAGCCTCCAGAATGTAACACTGTTTTTTCTGTCTTGTTACTGATTTACTCACTGTGCTGGTAGGCTCAGAATGCGAACGCAGCGGGCCTTGCTGGCCTCGTGGGACTCGTTGTCCAAGGTGTTACTGGTCAAATCGGCTGTGAGCTCATTCCTTCCATTATCTCTGTTCTCGTTTGACTTACTCTTGCTCTCCATCTTAGTGGACTGCAACCCTATCTCGGCAATTGCTATCGCTGGAAACTCTTGTACATCTCAACCCGTCTGCTGCACCGACAACAAATTCGTAAGCATCTTCCGTCGTTCCCGTGCGTATACGATATTGACATGAACTTTTCGACAGAACGGTCTTGTTGCCGTTGGTTGCACCCCAATTAACGTGAATGTCTAGGGATGGCTACAGGCTGGGTAGTGAGACAATAGTTAGATGCTATCGTTGATAAGGTGGTTATCATACATGTCTTTAATTGGCACTTGTTCTCCTTTGAGTGGGCCGCTATGTCTGTCTCGATTGCGCTTGCCTGATGCAGTCGAAAAGTTTACGAGGTTCACCCAAATTGAATGCTCGGCTGGAGTTGGGCTGGGATGGGTCCTAGAGTAGCCTATATCATCCTTTGTCCTTTCCAGATAACTCTCGTATATGGCGTGAGGCTAGTTGATGATTCCGAGCCTGTTGGTGGTATACCACAGTGCTGTATGCATGTTGTCAGCATGTATCACAGATGGTAAAAGTGCTAAGAGATATACAGGCTGACAACACGCAACTTCACGGACACTGTAAATGGTGATCAACCGCTCGTTGAAGACATTCAGGCGTAGAGCTGAGGTCGAAGTAGTGGCAAAAGTTGAGGTGCGCATGAAACGGGCGTGATCGGACCCTACCGGACCGCTTCGTCACGTGCCCACTACACCCTTTTTACTGAGCCTGAGCTGAGCATGGAGCCTCGATGCCACACTCAACCGCGACCAACTCATGGGATGTTCGGTTACTTTATACAATTTCTCTTCACAAACGGAAGCTCATGGATTGAAGATACCATCTGCAAACATGAACTGAAATCGGGGCAGAATCAACTGGGAAAATGGACTCGGAGTCATTACTGTAATTCAACTGTGCCATAGCTAAATCTACGCAGTATAGACTGGCCGTGAGTGCGTTTGACCTTTCAGTCCCCATTTTCAAGAGCTGATATACCGTTTCCGTAGCCAGGCAACTTGATAACGATATGTTTCAGTCTCCCAGAATATTGACTGCTCCTACATATCGTGAGTTTTCTTCAATGCTTTTTTCTGGCTACAAACGTCACTGTAATCCTCTCGAGTATCCGGGCTGAAACCTATGTGGGGCGGCGCCGCTCACGTCCGATTGGCCGACTCTGGTCTGACTTGAACTTGCTCCGTCATCCGACTCGTATGGCCTTTACATCCTGTGGTTGGATGTCTATGTCATCAAGCGTGGTATGCAGACGAGATCTCGGCATTCCCTACAACAGTTCATTCTACATCTTGTGGTGCACCGTCCGCTTTACGCTGAACGCCCTACATTACAGTCTCATCATCCAGCGTAGAACACAATCCCAGCTCCATTAATCTTCTAAATACCGTCCTCTTTAAATTAAAAAACTACTGTAGCTAGTGCTTTAAGTCCAGTCTACGTGTTCGTCCATATGCACGTCATGATTCCACGTTACGAAAATTAAAATATATATCCTTTACGGTCCGTAAAGCCCGTCCATTGAGATGATTCCGACCTAGGTGCAGATGCAGACTGGATAATCCAGCGCTGCAGACCGTATAGCGTTAATCGATGCGAAAAATCCAATCCATCCGGGATCGTTAAATAAGTTGAGACGAGGGGGAAAAAGAAAAGAAAAGAAAATTGTCCGTGTGTCCGTTATTGCTCTGGCGTATCGCCGTCTGTCGTAACTCTTCATTAATCAAAGAGCATATTCTGTTCGCAAACGATCTCGGTCAATTTTCTGGTCTTTTTTAGTCAGTTGAGAAACTGAGCACCCGTACCGTTGCGTCCTGCCTCTTAGTTTCAGAGTATATCATCGCCAAGATCAAGAAGACTTCGTCAGCTTCGAGGGCGGCTTTCGTCAAGTGTAAAGACGGGGGTTGGCCCTTGCTGAAGAGGGCAGGGCGTTCGGGGACTAAGAATTGGGCGGCCATTGACCGCTGGTGGTCAAGCGCCGTGACCTAATACCAGTAGTGCCGGACCCAGGGTGAGTCACAATCATGGATATGTGATTAGAGTGTGTGTACGACAGACCTTCCAACCTGCTTCACTGTCGTAAAAGATATCAAACTCTTTATTCTCCGGCGCCCACCGCCAATAACGGAATCTACCGAGATGTGTGTCAGAGCTCTTCAAAAAAAAAAAAAAAAAAAAAAACGACAAAGCCTCCACTAAGGAAGGCTAACATACTTCTTGAACACTCCCCACTTCGTTCGCTTAACTTCCCCGATAGTTTTCCTCTGCCCAAAAATCCCAAATGCCTTCTCCTTCCAAAGTATGAACCCCACACACTCCGCCTTGCCCAGAGGTGGGTTCTCGTCTCGCAAGATCGTCACCTTCCGTCCATGCAGCCCAATCGTCGTCTTCAGCGTGTATAGTACGGAATGGTCACGACGGATACGGATGCAGCAATTCAGGATGTTCCCGCTGTTGTCGAAGTAGGCGTCCATGGGGGGCGGAGGAAGGAAGGAGGAGGAGCCGCTGCGCTCGTAGAGAAGGGTCTGAGCGAGGGTCTCACGCGAGGATATGGGCGGTGAGGAAAGTGAGAAGTGAGGTGTTTTCGCGTTTGAAACAAGATGCCTTTAGTTGTTGGGAATCGGTATGTGACTGTATGCTTCGTCGGGGGAGCGGTGTAGGAGGTTGACTGGAGACGCTCCCATGCAGAGTCGTAGGATGAGAAAGAGATGCGAGAGACACCAAGCGAGGTCACAGCTTATCTGTAATTCAATCTGAATCATCTACACCACCGCAACAAGTCTAGCAACAAGTCTAGCAGCCAGCCTTGAGGAACGTCTAACAAAAGTTTCGAGACAACCCCGCTACTTTGCAATCCACGTGCACAGTGCACGCGGCCCCCGTTTGGAAATTTCTCGGTGTTGCAGCTGGGCTGAGACTTGATTATGGGTTATGGGCTATGGGCGAGGGCGATTATGCGTGGCAGCTCTGCTCTGAGGACGAAACTTTCGATTGGCGTGGCAAAGCCGTTCTCCGTCAGACATGAGCAGTGGCTGTGCCCAGTTTCATGAGTCCTGAAATATTTTTGACACGTGGTGTTTAAATTTAACAGGCTTTAGTCGCCGGTAATTTACCGGTTACTTTCGCCAACCGAACGTCCAGATGAGGGATAGTAATAATAGATGTCCGGGCTTAACTGCACCTTAGGAACATTGGTCAGACCGCGGTTTCGGCCCTCTTGCCCAAGAATCGAGTTTGAATACATTAACCTTCGTTAAAAAAAAACGTTTGATACAACACTGTTCGCGCGGTTACGCAGTCAAATGATGCGACCGCCCTGTGCTCTTCATTGCAAGCATGTCTGCTCGCCATATTACCAACCGACTCCTCCATTCGACGACGAGCTATTCTAGAAAGCATGTCCAAATCAGTCATACCCGCGTTTACGACTAAGGAACAAGTCACCACCTACCGTTCTATCCTGCCGTTTAATCTCCTCATATATCATCACCAGGATCAAAAACACCTCATCCGCTTCGAGTGCCGTTTTCGTCAGGTGCAACGAAGGCGGGTTGGCTTTGCTGAAGAGATGTGGGCGGAATGGGACGAGGAAGCGGGCTGCGATGGACATGTTCTGGTCGAGCGTCGCCTAGGTCATGGGATGGTTTTGGTTAGAGAGAAGCATCAGTGCACGGTATTGGGTCGGGAACGACGACGAACAGACCTTCCAGCCTTCATCATCATGTCTGACCTCGTATTCATGCCTCTCTTCTGACCATCGCCAATACCGAGTCCTACAGAACAACCCATCATTCAGTTGCGGGTCAAAAAAAACACACAAGGTATCAAAGACCACGAAATTCCGCACTTACTTCTTCTCAAAAAACCCCCCCTCCGTCCTCCTCAAATCCTTCACCGCCTTCCTCTCCCCAAACACCTCAAACACCTTCTCCCCCCACACAATCCCCGCCACACACGCCGGCCTCCCAGGACTCGACGGCGGGTTCTCGTCCTGCAGAACCGTGACCTTGCGCCCGCGCAGCCCGAACGTCGTCTTGAGGGTGTAGATGGCGGAGTGGTCGCGGGGGATGCGGATGTGCGCGTTGAGGATGTTGGTGTTGTTGTCGAAGTAGGTCTCCATGCGTTTAAGTGAGAGAGGTGTGGAGGATTTGTGGGGGGTGGTGCACGGTCGGAAGGGAGGGGAACTGGAACGGGGAGGGAGGGAGGTGGGGCGCGAGGGGTACACGTCACGGAGGAGGAACTGGACTCAAGCCGCGGAAGCTGGGTCGGTCGAGCCCCCCGAGGTCCTTCCAAAGTGTAATAACAAGGCCTTCAATTACGGGAATTTCTTTTTAGGTTTGGGGGTGGCGGGGAGGAGCGGTTCGCTAGAAGGAGGAGTATGTGTTGACCGTGTGGACGCTTGTATACATTGTAAGCAGCTGCACGGGAAGAGTACTGGACACATATGGAGGTCATGCATGATGATGATGATTGTGATGGCGGAGGTATGTGTCACACGATATGTTTTGATGATGGCTCAGTTGGTACATCGTTCACGTGGTCCTCTCGTTCTTCTATCTCATTGCAAAACCCGATCGAGGCCAACCCACGAGTTGACCCATCCTATTTACACATACACATAACACAACCCCGCCCTCCTCACATCCATAACCTCCCGTATCCTCACCCCCGGCGCCAACATCCCCATCTCCAACACATACTCCAGCGTCACATTCCTATACGGCGGATCCACACTCGTGCGCCCCGACACCTCATACAGCCTTTTCCCCGGATCCGCCGTCTGCCACTCCCACCATATCCGATCGAGGTTCGCGTGGTGCAGGAAGAACAGCGGGTCTATCATAATTATAATCCATTCCACGATCACACCACGTCAAGACCAAACGAACCTCCAGGACTAGAATACGTATCCCCCATATCCCCACCCACAAGTCTATGCCCCGCATCATGTATCCTCACCCCCTCCGTAACCGGCGCCCCCTCCAGCTCCACCCTGAACCCCTCAAACCGCCCCTCCCGCATCGTCGCGTGCACCCGCGCGGGGGTCAGGTACGGTAGAAGTGAGGCGTTTAAGCCCCGCGTGAGGGGGTGCGTGTGAAGGTGCGGGCCGGGACCGAAGGAGAGGGTGTATGAGGCGAAGGGGCCGTTGGGGACGGGGCCGGGGAGGGGGTAAGGGCTGTTGCCGAAGCCGGAGGTGGGGTCGAAGAGAGGGGAGTTGAGGAGTCTGTGGGGGGTGTTAGTGCAGTTGAGGGGAGAGGAGAGGAGGGGAGGGGAGTGGGACTTGTACGTTGTGAGGTTTTTGGAATCTTTGGTCCAGTCCCAGTACCTGTTGGGGAGACATGTGAGATATGGGAGAAGATATGGGCTTGGGGAAGACGTACGGGTTCGCACCGCGGTATCCGCATTCTTTGCGCAGCGACGATTCGTAGACGCTGACGAATCTGCGATGCCATGGGAGGAACTGACCCTTGAGAGTAAAACACAATCGGTCAGTGTATTTTTTTTCACGTCGCGATATGAGACCCTACCACCAGGTGCACTCGATCGGTCAAATTGATATGCAGCGCCTGAAAATCATCAAAGCGCGTTCTGACACCAGGAAACGAGCTGATAGCGGGTAAGCGTTGGAGACACTGCACCGCGTTGATGTATTCCTTTTTTTGGTGGGGATCTAAGGTGCGCCTACGCCGGAATATGCTATGAACACAAAGAGGGCAAAAGAAAAAAAGAAGGCTGCACGTACCACTCTTGCCGACGAAGCACAGTGGAACATCCACGGCCCTCCTCCGCGGTCAAGTTCGCTGCCGCCGCCGCTGCAGCAGCAGCGCTCGGCGCAGGGAGAGAGAAGAGGAGGGCGACGAAGAGGACGAACACTCCAAGCCACGATTGGACTTGGAACTGGTGGTGGGGGAGCGGAAGCAAACGCATCGCGGTGTCTGGAGCCCTTTGACCTTGACCTTGACCTTGACCTGGAGTCCAACCTTCGTCTGATGATTCCTTTTTACCTTTTTATCCAGACGCAGCCTACGAACGCGGATGTGCGATGTGCGATGTGCGCTTCTTGGGTGTGGCTTGTTTAGTCATGGGTGGCGGCGCGCATCGGCATCGGCATCGGTCGATTTGGGGGGTGGGCTTCTGGGCTGTTTACATAGGTAGGTAGCGCGTGGATGTAATACTGTAAGCTGTAAGTGTGAGTGAGGAGGGGAGGTTGGACATGTACAGTGGTTTGGGGATTTGGAATGGTGGATTGTTACGTCTGTGTTGTGTCCGTAGGTTATTGAGAGTCGAAATTCGGAGGCGTAGTATCTGTGGTAGGGAGCTCGGCTTTAGCAAAGTCTAACTTTATTTCATTGATCAGATGTTACCTACCTCGCTTTGAATTATTCGTTTTGCCAAGATTCGAGGATGTTTGACGGCTTCGACCGTTCACCATCGTATAGCCGTCGAAACTCAAATCCAATCATGCACGTGATGGGTGTCACGATCGCGTTGTTTAGGTCTGTTTCACCAACGCGAGACATGCTTAGACCGCGGTCAAACACGCCACTGCTACCTCCTCACCGCCACCAACGACCACGACCACAACCATGCAAGAACCCTTCTCATCGCACCCCAACCCCCTCCTCCCCACCCCCACCTTCACCCTCGGCTTCACCACCAGCCCCCACCTCACCTCCACCCACCCCCACCTCACCCACGTCCCCCTCACCGACTCCTCCCTCGGCGTGCACAAAGTCTCCTCCCGCACCACCCACACCCTCGTCACCCCCCCGCCCCCGCACCACCACCACCACCCCCCCGCCCACGACGGTCTCCCCCCCCCGGAAAAGGCGTGGGAGGCGGTGTACCCGAAGGGGAGTGTTAATCCGAAGGCGGAGGTGCCTGGCGGGTTTGGGTTTTATTTGACGGGTCCGGGGGAGTTTAGGAGGGGGTTGGAGGAGGGGGCGAGGGAGGTGGGGTTTGGGTATCGCGTGATGCTGCAGGAGGGGTGGGAGTGGGTTAAGGGCGGGAAGTTGCCTGGTGTTTGTAAGTCCTTCTCCCCATTTCCGTGCAGGGTTTTTGAGGCTGGTTGGATTTTCTTTTCCTTTTGTCGCAGTTGGTGGAATTGGCGATTTAGCGTATAGCTGTACAGGCGGGCGGCAAGACCACCGATGTCAATGTTTCGATCTACGACCCATGTGGAGGTTCGTCATCAATCATCCCTTCTCTCCTGTCATCACCTCCCTATACACCCCCACCACACACAGATCCAAAGGCGTCGGCGAACTGTACACCTACCTCCCCCTCACCGAACCCAACGCCAAAGCCCTCCTCGCCACCCCACCCGAATCAATAGCCAACTCCGACTACGGGTTCTCCGTCGGCCGTGGGTCCTTTAACCTTGATATTGCTGTCGGGAGGTGGGTGGCGATTGCGTTTAGGGTTAAGTTGAACGATCCTGGGAAGTATAACGGTGCGTGTGTTTGTTTCACCTGCATTCTTCGCGTCGAGGTTGGGGTTGGAGATTGACCTACCGTTGTTGGGTTATAGGGAGAGTGGAGGTATGGGTGGACGGTGTGTCTGCGATGACGTTGGAGGGTGTATGTATTTGTGAGCCGGGGGATGCGAAGATCAAGGGCATGCATTTTCAGACGTTCTTTGGAGGTACGGGTTCCCGTGGACTTGTTGGGGTTCGGCGTTGGTAACTGACTATTGACTTGCACTGTTGGAATGGCAGGGCATTCGCAGGACTGGGCGTCCCCGAAGGAACAGCGCGCGTGGTTCGCTGACATTACAGGTGTTATTATCGCGTGAATTGACTCGATTTGGGTTTCCGAGTGTGAGTGTATGCGCATGCGTTTCAGGGCGTGGGTTGAAGCTGAAGCTTTGAAGTCTCGCGGGGATGTCGGGCGATAACAGGGGCAGCTGCTCCAATTCGATTCGATGCTCCGGTTGTGGTCCTGACCATGATCGATCGATACAGTCGGGCGCTGGGGGGTTCCTTCCTTCTTCCTTTTTTTTTTGTTGGGCGGTTTATCGGACCTCGGGCTGTGATTTTCGTGGACGCATACCTAGGGCTAATTGCAATTCTCGTACGGACTGTTTCTTTTTTTTGGGGGGCGGGCTTTGTAGTTGTATCGTAGTTGTAAATTGTAGTGAACATTGGTGTACAAGTACTAGTTACTGGTCTTCTTCCCCTCCACGTTTATCACGTTTATAGTGATGGCTTTTTCTGAGTCTGAGTGCCCTCACTGGCACATGCATATACACACCCAAATCATGATGATAGACATCTACTCACCCCTCCCCTTGGATGATAGCGTACATAGGACCCGCAGAAGGAAACACAATCAACCCCATTGACTCCGATTTACGATTCTGGGCCTGCCATGGTCCATGGGTAGCGATCGATCGTGATGTTGATACTATCTCAAGCTTCGGGACCGCGGGGCCGCTATGGGGGATCCGAAGGAGGGGAGGTCTGGTTTTGAATTTGAGGGTTGACTGGGCTTTCGACGGGGTACTGGTGCTCTGATCCCTCTGGGTTGCTCTTGACTTGATTTCCTTCTCTTTCTCTCTTTTTTTCTTTCTTTCTCTCAACAGAAAGCTGTCAAGGTCATTGAGCTCCGTCAATATGCCTGTGGTCTGATAATATGTTTGTTATCAATGTCGGGATCCAACTCAGACGTCGCTTGGTTGACTTTTTATCTGGATGAGCATGGAGTGTGAATAGTTCGCTCTAATATATATTGTATATATATGCCCATCCGCATCCTACCCTCGCCCTCGAGGACGAAACACCTACGCCCAAACGCCACATCCGCGTGGGACTGGAGGCCGCCCATCGCAACGAGCACGATCGACGTTCTCGTCGTCGTCGTCGTCCTTCCGGTGGGTCGAATCACTGCAAACCGGCAGCGGCGTTCGTTTAATCATTTTTTTTTTTTTTTGAACTTCAAGTTGGGATCAGCTTTGGGGTGACTTGGGCAGCTGTTGATTGTCATATCAATTTGTTCGATGGTAGGCTTCGGTTGTTCGTGTGCCCGAGCTATCCCCCGTGTCGCCCATGCTTTCAATACACTCCCAGCCTAGATATCAGCTGACGGAGCGTTGTTAACGGATAATTACGAGCATCACTGTTTCGTCTATGTAGCAATGTCCAATTCACCAAGTCTTGGCACTCTCATGTGCCCTGCCCTATCCCTCGACGTTTTGCGCCGTTCAGCACGGTATGATCACATCCTTGGGGTATGTACATTATAGTACTAAGAGACAGAAAAAAATGTATATTACTCCAGTTTCTACGTGCCGGTGGATAACGAGTGGACGTTACGAATGATCAAGTAACTTTGAGAACGTGAAAAAAAAAAATGCCGTTATGAGGTGGGTCATCGTCCAGAGATGAGCGATAAATAAATAAACGACGCGGGAGGGGAGGAAATAACGAAGGATGAAGGACGGTCACGGCGTGTCCGTTCACAGGTTCGTGACTTCCGGGACTTGCGAGACAGACGTGGCAGAGGGCGGTAAGGCGTCGAAGGTGGGGCATAGCGTCCGCCAATCAGCTGCAGCGAAAGGGTGTTAGTCAGACTGAGAGAAAAGGCGGAGGGTGAGCCTACCAGGAGGAGGAGCGGTGACATTGGTTGTCGCGGGGTCTTCTGCGAAAACGACTGCGAGGCCACTAAACCGCCCCGAGGTGAATTAACATCGGTACGACGAGATTAAGGGGGAAAAAATGTTACGTACAGCTCAAGATGCCAGTCAACATGGCTGGAAAAAGACCAGGTGTAAGCGAAGGAGTAGGAGAGATGATCATGAGATTTTTTTTTTTACCAATGAAGGAGCCAAGGACCAGCGTTGTCGGTGACGAATCGAATAGTGACATTGCTTCCGGCCTCGCCAATGCTAACGACATCTCGTCGGACAGGGTTCATGTAATTCGCTACGGCATTCGCGCCTGTGCTCTTGATGACCGAAAAGGAATGCTAGAATTAATACAGGACATCAATACACGGCACGGCAACAAACGGAGTGCGCTTACACCGTGCAAGTGGAAAGGGTGCTTGATACGGGACACGCAGACAATCAGTGGATGCGACACAGAAAATCAGAAATACGGGAGGGGGCTTACTGGTCCAGCTGCCGCACCTCCAGGCATGCTAATCTCGATGACCTTATTCCTCGGCAGAGTGAAAATCGAACCAGTCGGCAAAAGCTCCTGTGCCGTTTTCGCGCCCGAGAGGAGCTGAAGCAGAACCGGGACCTTGGGTGGCTTATACGCTACGCCGTTCATCGTGAAACTCATCGTGGCCAGATCGACGGCGACGTCAAGATTAATATTAACATCTGCGCCCCCGGGACGGGGGGCACCGGGGGCCCGGGCGTCCACGAGACGAGGCCGGAGTTCGGATTCTTGCAGAAGTTTGCCGCCGGTGTCGGGGGAGGTGGGTTCGACTGCTTTGGCGCCCTTGTAGCGGAGGATAGCGGAGTTGATCCCGCCGTTGAAATTTAAGGGCAGATCGCCCCTTCCGTTGTTCGGTAGCGCCCGGATTCGGTAGTTGTCTGCCTTCTGGTTCGCTGTTAGGATGAAAGAGTAACGCTGGCCTGTTGGAAATGGAGGTTGGGGATCCCGACTTGTCTCGACAACGAAAATGCTATCGTACCAGTGAAGATTTGAATCCTGTCGGCTTGGTAGGGTATGATGTTCTGACCGTCGACCTCGATGACGAGGAATGAGTGGTTGTCGATGGAGAAGATGTAGTTCGAGTCGCAGGCGATTGAGATAAGGCGGATTCGATAGCGCTTTCCTCGCTCGACGTTGACGACTGAAAGGGGCACTGCTGGCCCGCCCGTCGAACGACCTTTGCCGTTGATTAGTGTAGAATGTGCGAGTGGTTCGGTTACGATTGAGGGGGCAGGGGTATGATACCTGTCGAGGGCTTAGTACGGTTGGGGAGCAATAAATGGCACTGATACCATTCTCCAACAGTAATGATCGTGTTTTCATTGTCAACTGAGGCATGTTAATACGGACTTCGTAACCAGGCATTGATGACCCACCATCGTACAGCCCCTTGTATGGATCGTTGTCGTCGTAGACGACAAAGGGTCCTCGGAGACCGTCGCAGTATTGCGTTGCTGGAGTTATCATACCGTCATGACACGGAAAAAAAAACTAGCCGTAAGACGACGTACAAAAATGAGAGTGGTACCAATATGTTCCGGCTTGGTTGTTGACGGGGAACTCGTACAAAAATGAATCGTTTGGCGCAATTGGGCACTGGCTGACGCCCACAGGGCCATCAGCGTAGTTGGTTCCCTTCTGGAAAAATCCATGCCAATGCTGGAAACGGCAACATCATCGGTTGGGGGAGATTTGTCAGGGTGGTCGTACATACAATACTTGTCGACCTCTGCATGGTAGGATCCGTCAAGGCATTCACGACATTCAAGCGAAATGTTGATCCCTGCGATGAGATTCAGCGATGTCACTATGCGATGCGATACACACGAACACACCTTTTTTCCCGTTAACAGAGGTGCGGGGTGTTGGCCATTCACCAGCACGGCTCTTGCTTCCACAGTTTAGTTTATGTATCAAAACACGAAAAGTGTGGTTGCGTACGAGCGATTGAATCCATCTGGCGCAATAACGCCATTGGCAACTCTCAATTGTTTGACAGGGAGAAGAGCTTCCGCAGCTGCAGCTGCTAGAAGAGGTACGGATAGGAGACCGACAAGGACAGTGACCAAGGCCATAGAAGACAGTGAGACGTAATGACAGGAAAGAAACTGGGAAAGCCAGAAAGTGAGACGTCGGGCTTAAGAGGTGATTCAGGGCGTATCTGTCAGGCTATCGTAACGTTGCCATTCTTCGGTGTTGAAAGGGGACAATATAATGAGAGATACTTGGATATCATTGATGTACAGATGTTTGACAAGGTCCATCGCGGGCAGAAAGCGTTTCGCACGTGGACCCCTGGCCTTGGAGTGTACTGGGCACTTGAAAGACATCATAGATCTCCAAGGATGGTCGACATCGATGCGAAACCCGCGCCTTGAGTTGGTCACTGCAGTATTAATAATCGTTCGTATGATATGAAAGAGATCCGTACCAATCGCTAGGTTGTGACAGGTGTCGAGTTGTCACGACATCACAACTGTCTCGGTCCTATGTTCATTTATAAATCCAAAGACTGTCTGCACCCTCACGATGCCGACAGCGGTAGGTACTGGGTAGCGTTGCCTCGGTGACAATTTGAAATTATCACACAACGCGGCATGCCTGGAGAGAAAAAAATGTGTTGGGGATGGAAAAGGGCTGGACAAATTGAAGGGCGTTTCGGAGATGAGGTTCATCGCCGCAAGGACGTGACTTCGACGGATAATAATGGAGAGAATGTTGATTCAGAACAGCCAAGGCGAGTTCTTGCAAACTTTTGGGTCCGCTGCTTTGCCGTTGTTTGTGCTTGTATAACCCCCTTTCGGCATGTCAGCCACTTGCAGTGCGGACAATCATAATGGGCCAGCAGTCACAGCAACTCCTGGAGATGCTGGTGGCAGTAGTTCTGCTAACATGCCAACCGGGGTAGGTCTATGGTTGATCTTATTACATTCGGGGCGACTTCCACATAGATGCACCCGAAAACTTTCTCGAAGACCAGGATACGGAGCTTTCAGGGGCGCGAGGGGGAAGAGTATGAATACACGGGCGGGGTATGGTAGACAGAAATGGGCAGATTAGCGTACGACTGGTCTATGGCTTATGGTGATGACGCCGAGGCATGGCAGATAGTCTTTTAAAGAGCTTTGTCGGGTCTGGATTCTAGTTTCGCGATGTAAATTACTGAATGCAGTTCATGTGCATCCCGTAGATGATGACGGTACAGCTGTCAGCACAGACCTATGTTCTTTGCAGTACGGGGCACGGTGGTGGACGGTGTTGTGTGGGATGGCAGGCTCTATTAGAAGTTCTAATTACGAAAGTCAAAGGTACTCTGTAAGGTCAAGGCCCAGCATGGACGTCGAAGCATACCACCTAAATCGCGGATATAGGCGCTCCACACTGCAAGTATAACCCTCAAAGCGCACAGATTCCCAGGACGAGGATCTCTGAAGACACGTCGGTTATTCGGTCTGAAGGAATCTGATGGAGGGCGTTCGAAGTACAGGTTCCGAGATTCAGCCTGAAGAGCGTCCGAAGTCGTCTGGATGGGCTTTGGCTAAGCATGGCGGCCACGGATATGCCAATAACGAGGGCGTGACCACGGTGCTAAACAACTGAGACATCAAGCCTAGATATCGACAGATAGCTGAGCACCAGACGAGGTGCGTTACTTTAGCAATGGAGGCAGACATCGAGCACCACCGTCAGACGGTTCGAGATGGGAGCTTCTTGTGTAATGGACGACATACAGTCTGCTTTCAAGCCCACTTCCGAAGCAAGATGATTCGAGAATCTATATGGTCCTGCACCTACTTTAACATCCTGTAGGAGACACCAGACCGGCAGAGCTGCTCGGTGAGTAGCCTGTCAAAGCAGAGGGTAGATCATGGAGCCCGGAAAGAAACCAGAAGATGTGGTCAATCCTATCAATGCACATTGGCCCGTAATTGGTTTCCGTTAACCAGCCCCAGCCAATCGGAAATTTCAACTCGAAATTCGGGGAGTACGGATGGTCTGTGATTCGTCGAAGGAGGGTTTATATGATGGACATGTGATGTTCATGATCAGTCGAATTTTGCCAGAAATCGCAAGAGCTCCCACGCCTTCGTGCCTTGCTCTTCAACATGAACCACCAATCCCAAGACACCTCCTGCTACACGGAGCGTCGCTGGGAATAGTTTCCAGGGGTCATGCCAAATTCTAAGACATATCTACGTGGTGTTATTTACCTCGGTCCTACTCGATACCGATACGCAGCATCTTCCTAATTCTCTTACCAACTGGCTTCACAACTTCAATGTCGAGTCAACATTCACCAACACTACCAATTAGGCAATGTTTTGGACGTAGTTTCGTCTAATTAACCTCTGCTCGACGCTGCGGAAGAGCGCCCCGCCATGATTATGGGATGGCAGTAACAGAGCCAGCACGCCAGCTGATGTCAGTTTACCCCAGGTCCGACGTGCCGAAAGGAGTAATCAAGTCGCCTGCGCTATTCCCTATCCATCACCCATTTCTGCCCCGGCTTCCTTATAATATCACTCCTTCGCATCACCTCCTTCACCCAAATCATCATGGCCCCCGAGAAAGAGCAAGAGCAAGACCCAGTCCTCCCACCCGTCGACGGCTCCATCACCATCCCCGAGTCCATCGACTTCCACTGGAAGCACAACGCCGACCTGTCTGTTTTCGCCTTCAACACAGACGGATCGGACGACGTAACCGAAATCACCTACCTCGAATTCGGGCGGGCCTGCCATCGCGTTGCGCACCACGTTCGGCCGGGGCGTACGGGCCCCGATCAAGAGGTCGTCGCGTTCATCGCGCTTGCTGATACGATCGTGTATCAGGCCGTCACTGTGGGGTTGATCACAGCGGGATTGGTGGTGCGTAGCATTTTCCTACCTATCTATCTATCTATACCCTATCCGATCTTACTGACGCACTCAAATAGCCCTTCCCCATCTCCCCGCGCAACACCCCAGCCGCCGTCGCGCACCTCCTCAAAAAGACCTCCTGCCACCGCCTCATTACCACCCCCCTCACCCTCCGCCCCCTCCTCGACGGCCTCAAAGCCGAACTCACCGCCGCCGCCGCCGACGACGAGCCTAATTATGAGCTCCACATCGAAGAGATACCCTCCCTCTCGGAGGTCTACCCAAGACTCGGGAAGGAGACCGCACAGGACCCGTTCGAGCGTTACCCGGCCCCAGCGACGCGCCCGCCCATGTCGGACACGGCGGTGATTCTGCACTCGTCTGGGAGCACGGGTTTCCCAAAGGCGATCTATCAAACCCATCTCATTCTTTCCCACTGGACCGCGTTCCGTACGTCCTTCCCCTCTCTCTCCATCCTCCCCGCAAAGCTAATTTCCCCTCTCCCCCTCCCCTTCACACCCCCACAGCCTGCCTGATCGAATTCCGAGACCACAAGCCCCGCGTGCGCATCGCGGGCATGATGCTCCCCTCCTTCCACACCCTCGGGATCTACGCGCAACTCCTCTACACCCTCTTCGGGATGAACTCCGTCGGTGTGTACCCCCCGCAAGTCACGTCAAGCGAGAAGACGCCGGTGATGCCGACGCCGGGGAATATATTGGACCATACGAGGCGGACGGGGGCGAATGCGATGATTACGATTCCGGCGCTGTTGCAGGTGTGGGCGCAGGATCGGGAGGCGGTGGAGGTGCTGAGGGGGTTGGAGTTTGTGGTGCGTTTGATGGCTTCCGTCCTTCCGTTTTTTTTTTTCTTTTCTTTGGCAGGTCAATGCTAATGATGGTGGATTCTAGGGTTACTCGGGCGGAGCGGTCGCGCCGAAGCTGGGCGACTTTATGATCGCGGCGGGGGTGAAGCTGAACCCAGGGTACGGAGGCACGGAGTTCGGGTCGCCGACGCATGCGATTCCGCGCCCGGGAGACGAGGCGGAGTGGGCGTATATGGAGTTTAGCCCGCGCTGTAAGGTGCGGTGGGTGCCGCAGGGGGATGGGACGTATGAGTGTCAGTTTTTGGTACGTCTTTTTTGGTCGTTGGGAATTTGTGTGAACAGGTTGTGTTGTGTGTGTGTGGTTAGACGACGGAGACGCATTCGTTGCCGATTGAGAATTTGCCGGATGTGAGAGGGTATGCGACGTCGGATTTGTGGGAGCCGCATCCGACGAAGGAGTATCTTTGGAAGATGTATGTGTCTCCCTTTCTTTCTTAGTTAGTTTATAGTGAGCTGATATATGCGTTCGTAGTGTTGGTCGTGTGGATGATGTTATCATTCATTCGTCGGGAGAGAAGACGGTGCCAGCGCCGATGGAGGATATCGTCATGAGTAGTCCGTATGTCATGGGCACAGTGATGTTTGGGCGCGAGCATGACCAGCCCGGGATTCTCGTCGAGCCCAAGGCTGAGCATGCCATTGACGTCGCGGATCAGGTGCAGCTCGCAGACCTAAGAAATAAGCTATGGTAAGCGTTGATCGTTGTATTCATGAGAAGGTACTGACTGATGCGGTTGGTGTCGGGTAGGAGCGTGATGGAGGAGGCGAACAAGGTCGCACCGACGTTCAGTAGGATTTTCAAGGAGATGATTCTTGTCACGTCAAGGGACAAGCCGCTCCCGCGTACGGGCAAGGGAACCGTGATGCGCAAGATGGCTCTCAAAGCGTACGATGACGAGATTGAAGCTTTGTACGTCCGTTTTCCCTCCCTCCGTTCGTCTAGAGGGGCTGATGCGAGTGGGATGTGATGCAGATACGCTACGGTCGAGCAAAGCGCAAAAGGCGAGGACGTCGTTCCCCCTGTGTCATGGGACAAGGATGATGTACGTGCCTGGCTGCTCGAGCAAGCCGCGGATATCCATTCCGGGAAGGTCTTCGCGCCGTCGGGCGATCTCTTCCACCAAGGCTTTGACAGGTGACTTTTCCACTCTTACTATTCCTCACCCACTCACCTTCTGACGTCACCCCTCAAAAAAGTTTGAGCGCGACGATCCTCCGCCGCCGGCTCGCCGGTGCCCTCCGTGCTAGCAAGGACAATCCGACGGTCAAAGCCGCTGAGACGATCACACAGAACACGGTGTACACCTACCCTTCGATCGAGGCTCTGACAACCTTCCTCGTCAGCCTCGTTTCTGATCCTGAGGGTTTCAAGGGTGCAGATGATAGGGAGGCACAAATTGAGGCTATGATAGAGAAATACAGCGCCGGTCTCGAAACGCCCCTTCCCTCCGTAGGTGCCGCGACAGCAGCAGAAACAGCTGCGCCGAGGAGGAGGAAGATCGTGCTCCTGACAGGTTCGACGGGGAACCTCGGCGCTGAGATTCTCGCTGCGCTCCTTGCAGACCCTCAGGTCGAGCGAGTGTATGCGCTGAATCGAGCGTCGGCGGGGGGGAAGACGATGCTCGAAAGGCATAGGGAGCGGTTTGTGGATAAGGCGCTTGATGTGAGGCTTTTGGAGTCGGAGAAGGTGGTGTTTGTGGAGGGGGATACGGCGTTGCCGGGGTTGGGGTTGCAGGAGGGGGTGTATAAAGAGGTGCGGGGGAATTCTTTTTGTTTTGTTTTTTTGTTTTGGTTGAAGCGGATGCTGATTTAACATCGCATATGGCGTTATGTTGTGTTGTCGTCAATCTAGATCCGTGACTCGGTTAGCGTCGTCATACATAACGCGTGGCGCCTCGACTTTAATCTCTCCTTGTCCTCGTTCGAGCCGAACATCCGGGGCACACGCAAGCTCATCGACTTTGTGCGCGCGGGGCCGAACGCCTCGTCCACACGGTTCTTGTTCACGTCCTCAGTCGCGTCGGCACAGTCGTGGGATCAGACGAAGGGACCTTTCCCTGAAGAAGTCATCACCGATGCTGCCGTCGCGGTTGGCAGCGGTTATGGTGAGGGGAAGTATGTTTCTGAACGCGTATGTCGCCTTTTTTTTCTGTAAACATGGAGATACTATAACCCCATTTTGTTTCGGTGGTCGTAGATCCTTGCAAAGAGCGGCCTGAAAGTATCGTCCTTCCGTATTGGACAGATCAGTGGAGGGTTGCCGAACGGTGCGTGGGCGACGTCCGACTGGCTGCCTATCCTCGTCAAGTCAAGTTTGGCGCTCGGGGCACTACCGGGTGCGACGGGGGTGAGTTTACTGCTACCTTTTTCTTTTGCTACTTTCTCAAACCGGATGGTTTTTTAAAATTTTGTGTTTGTACAGATGGTGTCCTGGCTTCCTATGCATGCAGTGTCCAAGGCTATCCTCGACATCGCGTTTGCGGAGGCGCAGCCGCCTGTAGCGCTCAATTTGGTCCACCCTCGTCCGGTGGAATGGAATGCTGTTATTGAGTCCGTCAAAGACGCTTTGGAGGAGGAGCAGGGGGGAGGCGGTCACCCCGCGCTAAGTGTCTTGCCGTTCCCAGAGTGGTTCGCACTCCTTGAGAAGCGTGCTAAAACCGCGAGTGACGCTGATATTCAATCCATCGTGCGTTTTTCCAATACTATGTCTTTACTTCTGATTCTGTACTGAATGAACGTATCCTTTTTGATTCGATGTAGCCCGCCATCAAGCTCCTCGAGTTCTTCCGCGCGACGGCGAAGGCTGATCAGGCGATCACGCAGGCTGGGAGGAAGGATGTGGAGAGCGGGGGGTTGACGAGGTTTGAGACTGGGAAGGCGGAGAGGGTTAGTGAGACGATGAGGGGGCTGCCGCGCATTGGGAAGGAGGATGCGAAGAGGTGGGTGGGGTATTGGAGGGGGGTGGGGTTGTTTTGAGTGTCAGGTCGCTGGTTTGGGAGTGACGCGTTCAACAAAGACCAATCTAGGTATATATAAAAAGACGACCCCGTAAATAGAACTGATCGATATCATGGATTTGAAAAAAGTTGTTCAGATATCTATATTCTCAAACTTGAGCTAACCACGAATCGAATCAAAATGTCAGACCAAGTATCCGCATTCAACGCTCTCCCTCGCCCCGCCCAAATATCCAACAACGTCCCGAACGACTGGGTGTTCACCATCCGGCATGTCCCCGTCGAGCCCCAAGGCGACCTCGTCATGCTCGTCAACTCCGCCTCTCTCGAATCGCACTGCGAGGGCCCCGTTGACCTCTTCAAGCTCCGAGGTCCCCGGGACTACCACGCCGTGGTCGCGCAGTGCCTTCTGGGCGCCTTCGTTTCGGGGATGGGCACGGGGGAGGGGGGAGGAAGGTCGCGCCGTGGACGTGGACGTGGAAGACGATGGAGGGGGGGTTGGCAAGGGGGGTGCAGGGGGTGATGCTGGAGATGGGGGTGAGGGAGGAGTTGGCGAGGGAGGTGGGGGTGGTGGGGGATGAGGATGAGGATGTGAAGAGGGTGGTGGATGAGCAGTGGGAGGATTTGTTGGGTACGATTCAGAGGTCGGTGGTGTAGGTTCGTGAAGGGCGAATGTAGAATTATTGCTTTGGTGGGCTTGATTCGTTTCTGCTAAGGCGTTGCACGATTGCAGGCATCTATGTATCTTGGCGAGAAAAGCCCCACGAACATGCGGCTGGGAATTTCAACAGCGCATAGGACCCTTCGTAATGCGTAACAGACGACGATTCATACTTTGATGTCGTGGAGAAACTGTGCCTTCGTGGCTCACCTGATAACGGTTATTAGATGTGCTTCATCGACCGTCTCCGAGTTAGTGCAACACACCTCTCGCATTTTTAGTTAGCTCCACCCAGGATAAACACGATTCATCGAACCCAGAAGCCGGAGGTCTTGCGGTTGCCTCGTACACGTCAAGACTGAGTCTCCTTGGTTGCGCGTCGATGACATCAGTCCATTTCTCGGAATATACATGTTCGGGGTCAACCACCTGACGCTTGCTCACGTCATTCAGATGCCATACTCTATCACTCTACCCAAATCATGACTCCCTTCCTGTCGGAAAGTAAGCAGGGGTGGATAACGAAAGGCTAAATAAAAAAGAAGTGTCCTCACTGATCACAGTATACGAGGCTGAAAACAATCAGCAAGTGTCTATAAGGAGTGTATCAGTAATGGATAGGTAAAGTAATGACCGAAATACGTACCTTCAGTCGTGGTAATAATGTACGAGACTGAAGCCTGCATGGCGTGAGGTGTTCAACTGGCACGTGACATTCGTGATCAGGAGGGAAGGTCTATCAGACTCTATCTACAAGAGAAACGAGGGACACCGTACTATAGCGAAGGCTGATATCCAACACTTCCTATGCAAAGCCTGCCTACCTCTGGGGAACGTTGCATGGAACTTGCAAGAAAACTTTCTTGATCGAAACAGAACCTGTCAACTTCCATTCACCCACATGCCCTCCTACCACACGCAAAACCACTGCGCGCCGAGAGCCACGGGACACCTCTTTTGCCTGCTTTGCCCATGGGCGATGTGGATTAATCGCTTCTTCGTTGATCTCACATAAAGGGTAAATACACCTTCTTGCCTATTGAGGGAGCATGTGGGCGTCATCAATCCAACATCGAACCCAAAGTCTGTCATGCGCAGCACCCCGTGAACACCTGCGCGGCTCGTTCTAGGTCTTATTGGGCCTTTTCTATCGCAGATCGCATACTTATATTAAACCTTGGCAGTTCGGCGGCGTTTGACATTATCTTTGCATGTCAGGGGCGGGGGGTCCCCGAACAACCGCGATCCCATGCGTGCCCCTGGCGTCTCTCCCTTTCGACTCTGATTTCGACGTGCTAGACGTACTTGCAGTGTGAACCATACCAGAATGGTCTTCGATTCTGGAGATTGGACAATTGAAGGATGTCACATATTACGGCCGCTTCAAAACCACGCCGGGTGTTCGATAGAAGCCTTACTGTAGGACCAAGCATGGTAATGTGCCGCGTGGAGAGAAATATATATCCCGTAATGGATACAGCCACTGTCCACTTCGGCACTCGGCCGCAATCCGAGTCATAATATGATGCAAACCGTGGAGAGGCGTCACCTTTCCTTCCTTTCTCTTACTTACATACTCGAAATATGCCACCCAAAAGTGGACAAGTTACGCGGAAGATTGAGATACCCAGTGCACCAGGCAAGTAACTTTGACTCGACCGGGTAAACTCGCTGATGATCTGTTGCGTTCGTGCAGCCCAATTCAAGACGGTGGGTGTTCGTCGACCTGATTTCGGGACGGCTGGGAGGCAATTGGCAATCCACGTCAATGCATTCGTGGCCGTTGTACCTAAAGATATTATCTACCATTACGATGGTGAGTCATATCTTAGTTCAACGCGATTGACCGTGTCATGTATCTTAACGTAGTTGGTAAGACATCGTTATCCCTCCTGTTCCATGCTGAAGTTGATATTCATAGTGATCCTTCCGGCGGTATCTGCGGCGAAGAATTTCATTCTGGTTCGGGCTATGCAGGACGCCAACAAGACCATATTCAGCAAACACTGTGTGTATGATGGCAGGAAGAACCTATATTCTACCCAACAGTTGGCTCTAGCCGGGACCGATTCCCAAGAAGTGGTCCCATTTATTTGTTTCGTGCATAGGCCCGGGTTCTGACATATGTTCTTAGTTTCCCGTTCTGGATCCTGAAATCCAAGGGTCCCCAGAGCGTGCACCCAACTATTTCCGGATTCGCCTTACAAAGGTTCAGGATATTGACATGAGGTGAGAGTTCATGCGCAGGATAAGGTCATCATCTATCCTGATGTACAGCAGCGCCCTTGAGAGCTTCGTACAGGGACAACGAGCCCAAGATGGAAACGTCGCCACAGGACTTATGGTACGATTTCTCTGCGATGCGATGTTTTACAGCGCCTGATCAAAGATTTAAGGCACTCAATGTTATCGTCAGGATGGCACCTATTATGAAGCCGTACCCATTCAACTCCCGTTCCTTCTTCACCCCTCAAGGATCTCGTGCTATCGGGGCTGGCCTCGAGCTTTGGCGTGGGTATTTTCAATCTGTGCGCCCTGCAATTAACCATGTGCTCGTGAACATCGACATTTCAACGGGCGTGATGTACAAACCCGGGCCCTTGATCGCGCTGTGCCTTGAGTTCCTGGATTGGTCCGCGAAACGCGCCCGTGATCTCACCGCTGAGCGTCTGGGAAATCACCGTATTCGCCTGCAACAGTTCATAGCAGGTGTGAGGGTGACGATCTCGCCTGCGAATTATACACGCTCCGTACAAAGGCTCACCAGGAAGAGTGCGAGGGACTATGATTTTGCATTAATGGATGGGGAAACGACGACTGTCATGGAGTATTTCCAGCGGCTAAACATGCACCTACTCTATCCCGATATTCTCTGTGTCGAGGTGTGTGACAGCCACTTCACTATTGATAGGAGCTTTTCTAAATGATGTACTTAGGTCGGGAAAGGGGCAGTCATTCCTTTGGAGCTTTGCATGGTTCCTGCAGGCCAATTAACCAAGAAAGCAATTCCGCGTGAAAAGATGGATGCTGTTCTGCAGTTCACGACTTCACGTCCCAAAGAACGCCTCCAAAGCATCACCGCTGGTCTACAGGTGGGCAGCCTGTTGTCACTCGTCGTTGAAACGCTAATGCTTCGCCACATTCCTTAGACATTGGCATACAATGAATCGGTCTATATGTCCGATTTTCAGGTTGGCGTTCTAAATACAAACAACAACCCCCTCCCTCTCTCGGTTCAAGCCAGAGTGATCGAGCCTCCCGTTCTTCAATATGGTGCTGACGGCAAACAGCGGACCATTGTGAGTACATTGTGATGTGTTTTGATTCTCAGAATGCTGTTAGTGATGAATATTAGAAACCCAAAAACGGGACATGGAACATGTGAGTGGTCGTCATTAAAAAATAGTCTGTGCTCATATATTGTTGTCTCCGATTCACAGGATCGACAAACAGCTCTTTCAACCTAAGGCTATTGATTTCTGGGCTATAATCATTTATGAGAGGCTGGATCGTTTTGATGACCGTGCTGTGGAAAGCATGATTCAAGGCATATCAGACGGATGTGACAGCCTCGGTATGTGATCTCGTCGGGACCAACCTATGGGATGACCTGACCACGGTTCCACCAAGGGATACGCCTTGGTGACAGGGAACCCCTTGTTTTGAGGAAGAATGGCCAAGGGGACATCGAAGACGTCAGCCCTCAACTGTTGGAGCGTAAAAACCTGCTCATCATTTGCTTTAAAAGCACTTCAATAGTACTGCCGCCGAAGTAAAGAAGTCTAAGGGCGCTTACCCAAATTTTCTGGTTTTCGTCCTTCCTGAGGGAGGAAACGACATCTATACGAAGATTAAACAGTGAGTTGCTATATCTGTCTGTTTTTGCTAGACTACTCATTTGGCTGTAAGCTATGGAGATGTGAAGGTTCGCAACCCGCTCATTATATAAGGGTCTCATTTACCTTCCTTGAAACTAGATCGGGGTCCCTACGCAGTGTTTGAAAGCTAAGAACTGTTCCTTTGCAAAGAAGCCCTTTTGGGCAAATGTCCTACTCAAGTAGCCCTGCCGTTTCCTTGTTTAATGCATACTCGGGCTAAAAAATACCTTGTAAAGAGTAAACGTGAAGCTCGGCGGCATCAACCTTATTGCGGCTGGTTCTTCAATTACGGACCCGAATATTCCGACTGTTGTCATGGGTTCGTCTGTTTTCTCCCTCGCCACCCTGCGATCTCATACTAAGTTCACCCAGGTGCTGATATGACGGATGCCCCTCAAGGGACAACTGACCGGCCCGCATTTGCCAGTCTCGTTTCCAGCATTGATCCAAATTGCTCCCTATACGTACCTTATATGAGTGTACAGCCCCCCCACCAGCAAATCATCGAAGATTTCTATGACATGTGCAAAGTAAGCTGGACCTTCAGCCTCTGTCTTGGTACCTCAAACACCTTATCTGCAGAAGGCGCTCGAAGATTTCAAGGATTACAGTATACAGAAGCTGAAGAAAACCATACCGGTTCTTAGTCGGATCATTTTCTACCGAGGTAGGGGTGATACTTCTCAGTCCTGCAGTGATTCACATACGTTTCCATCCGTCAGATGGCGTCTCTGAAGGAGAGTTTCAGCAAGTCCTTGATAAAGGTTCGTTACAGATTTGTCCTTGTCGTCGCAACACTTCTTAATGATTCGACTGTTTCGTAGAATTGCCATATCTCAAGCGTCAGTTCGATCTCCTCATGCTCTCGCGTACCTCGTGACGCTTAATTGGATATAGAGGCATGCGAGGAACTGCAACTTTACCCAAAGATTACCTTAATTATCGTTGGAAAGCGTCATCATATCAGGCAACGCTTACGCTCAGCTTCTGCGAAATGTGCTGACACTTTACCATCAGATTCTTTACTCAAATCGAGGCTGACGCCGATCGTTCGGGTAATTGCCCAGCAGGAACAGTCGTCGATCGGGATATATGCCACCCGACCGACTTCGACTACTATCTTCTGAGTCACGGCGGGCTCAAGGGTACCAGCCGCCCAGCGCATTACGTCGTGCGTGTATATTTTGTTGTAAACATCGTCATTCTTTCCTGACAACCAGCCATGTAGGTCTTACACGATGTGAGTTCACTTTGTTGCCTCTTCAACGTTTGGCTCAACAGGAAATGAATTTTTAGGAGAATCAATTCCAGTATGTTCCGCGCCAATAAGAGTCTCTTTACTCGGAGCTAATATTATACTAGAGTGAACGCTCTGCAAGCATTATCTTTCTCGCTGTGCCATGTTTATGCCCGAGCAACGCGCTCGGTATCCATTCCAGCTCCAGTTTATTGTTCGCTGTTACCCCGCTCATTGAGATCATTATATTAACATTGACCTGTAGATGCTGACATCGTATGCACCCGAGCTCCAAACCACTTTGATCCCAAAGGCAGATTTTCGCGCGACCAATCCGCCTCGGGATCGGATACTCATGATAGCAACGAAGACACATTTAAAGCGTACAAGCAAGCGTTCATGAAGACGAATGAGAACCAACGACGACGTATGTACTACATGGTATGTTGATTTTTCTCGACGATCCAGCTAAGTCCACTTACGATCTTGCTAGTAATCACTCTGCATCCTGGCTTTATTGTTGTACAGTGTACTTCGCGGAACTGTTATCACCCTTGATATAACTATTTAATGGAAATTTGGACCCCAGAGGTCACGCTATCTAGTGCTCGTTTCTTGAATGGAATATTGCAACAGCCACTCCAGCTCCGTGTCCGTCATCAAGACTCTGTCATGTGTCGAGTGCTCACTGATAATCCTCGGAATTTCGAAGCTTTTCGACGGTGAAATTACGCTACAATCGCATAAAAGCCAGGAGTAACCTGAAACTATTTTCCCCCAGCAGACGATAATGTTGGCATTTGCAAGGTAGGTGTCCAACAACACCCGCCGATTGCGTTTTGGCCGTGCTGACTCAAGGCATAGTCTCATCACTTTAACTCTGCCCTTGGCGTCCGCTGTCACTATCTATCCCCCACCTAACCCGCACGTCGGTGCGGTGATTGACGTCAATTGGGTCAATAGCCCGAGTGATCCACCATCCTGGAATCTATTCCTCATGAACATCAGCACCTCGTTCGACCTTAAGGCCAACTTTGGTGTAGTCAATCCCAAACCTCAAACAATTAAGGTTACCCTCCCAAGCTTTTTGCATCCCAGGTGAGTCATGTACGACGTAGTTCGTGGGAGGCTTTTGCTAATTCGACTCCATAGCGACGATTATGTTCTGTACGCTACTAATGTCTCGTAAGTGCTAACCGTAAACCCGGTCGAAGCGGTTCTTATGTTTTCCGATACAGGAATTGGGATTGGGTTCTTGGGTCGAGTGGTCGTTTTACAATCCTTCCTTGAGTTCAATACCGGAGTCAGGAGAATAACGTACTTTCGTATGAATAAACGATCATTTTCTTCTCCTTCTTCATTTTATTGCACGCCCAAGAGAGGTTATCTGCTGACCCTGCTAGCTGTCAGGGCGCTCTCTGGATTGGTGTAAATAACATCTCGCGACAACGCGACCTTCTGGAAATCAGAATCTGTTTCGATCATGTGATTGAGACTGACAAGCACCCTAATTTGACCACTGGCACGACCAAATGAAAACCACGCGGCTAGACTACTGATGCACTCCTGCCTCGCGCATAATCGTCTCCAAACAAGGAGGTCATGGGCACCGCTGCCTCGAGTGCTCGGCCTCAACGCGACTTTGAACTCCTAGATCTCTACGAGGTTCTTCAAATCGATGAGAACGCAACCAAGGAGGAAATCAAGGTACGCTAATCCCTTGTAACTTAGAGAAATTCTGCAAAGACGGAATCCTCCTGATCTAGAGAGCCTATTACAAACAAAGCCGCGAGCACCACCCAGACAAGAACCTGAATGATGCTGGGGCAACAAAAAGGTTTACTCGCGTCCTAGAAGCATACCAGGCAAGTCCTTATACCGCTGGGTAGATGCGGATGAAACTGAGCACTTCGCTTGAGTAAATAGATACTCATGGATGATGAGGTGCTTCGCGATCATCTACGATTCTCCGATAAGGCTAACCGCCTGACAGAAGCGTATTGTTTACAACTACACCCGCTCCCAGACAGTACAGGCGGAAGCTCGCCCCTCTCAGGGTCCTCAAGATATACCGCGCTCAGTTCCAAATGACTTGAAAACGCGGACGGACAACCAGATTGCATGGCTGGGTCTCATTTTCGGGTTGCTGTATAGCATCTTGGCATGGTTATCCAGTTGGTGGTCGCCTCGCGTTCGTTTCGTTTATAAGGATTATCTCGCCAATGCTTATAGTCGAGAGTTTATGGAAGAGCCGGGAATTTCGGTACAGGACATCCTAGATTTCATGGAATCTGTACCCGAAGGCAAAACGTTCAATATCAAAAAGGATCACGATGAGGATGTTCGTATTGTCATTTTATATATATCGCAGTTGATCTTACTTTATGTAACTATCATTCGACAGGGACTATTCTCGATTTTTGACAACTTCTTTCGATGCATTGCGCTTGACGAGCAACGATGGGGGTCCACGGTGATTTTTCCCAGGTTTGGTTGTGCGCACTATGTCTGGTCCCGCGCGGACTGGGACTGGGATCAGCGATTTGCTCCGTTCGTCCAGGGTGCACCTGAAGCCCAAGACTTTTATACCATGTGGTCACGCTTTGAAACATTGAAAACGTTCGAATGGGTCGCGCCTAATAACCCGAGTACGCCCCGGTGAGTTTCCGCCTCGTTCAAATTCTTGGCCTGACCAAGGCTGGCTAGTTCCGAAAGAAAAAGAAACAAGGAAGCTCAACACCAGGCTCGTCGAGCTTATAACAAAATCATTCAGGTTGGCTTCCGAAAATCTGATTCCGAAGGAGGTCCCTAAATCCGCGCAGGTGATCGTAAAATCGATCCTGGAGATCGATCCTCGTCACTTCACCCATCTGGCCCGATTAAGTGAGAAGGCTCAACAAGGCGTTCATGTGCCGACTCCCAGTGTCAATCGTGACAATAATCGCAATGGCGAACACAAGAAGAGGAGGAACAGGAAGAAAAAGAAGGCTTGATTAGACCCAAGTTACACCCTACCTACTCGATCTTGGCAATATCCTCGCATCTTAGCACCGGAAAACTGACCTGCATGTATCATCATTTCGAAATGTAGTATATAATGTAATCTGTACGACTTTTCCACCAATACGTCGCAAAGACATGTGTGGGAGCCGCGTGACATCGGATCGGTGACACAGGTGCCATACCGCATTTTTGGCTCCGAGCCTCTGGATCCAACCACTCACCCCGCCTGCATCGCCACCCACGCCCTCAACAGCAACACAGTGCTCGACTGTAACCTCATCCTTTCGATGACGAGAAGTCAGTTTTCTATATCACCCGCGCAAATCGAGCTGCTCAACAGAAGACACTGATGAGAAGAATGAGATAATAAATATCAGGCCTGATGAGGACGGAGTGGCTTTACCAGCATGTAAGTATGCCGTGCCTCCCACTGAAATTATATCCAATGATCACTTTAGGGACAGTGCATCTCATCGGGTCGAGAATCTAGACCGCAATTTCCCAACAGATAGTGGAAGGTAAGCCTCCGATTCAGCGGTCATTCGGGACGAAATACATAAATAAATGACAGGCGTCGTCCAGCTCAATGCTTGTGACTTTTACAGTCATCTCCAGCCCCTCAGAATCAGCTGGCACGACCAGATTCTCCTCAAGTTCGACTGCAGAGTGCAGAGCCTTCCTACTTTCACCATTGGCTGTTTCCAAGAGATGAAGGAACAGAGTCAGGTGTGTTTCAACACCCATTCGGCCATTGGCGATGCTGACCCAGGGGCCGTGCTGACCATAGACTTCTGTCAGAAACGTCAACAAGCAGCGATTGCCGCTGCGGTTTCAGCATGATCGGCTCGCCGCCCCCCTAGTTGCAATGCTGGACCGTCATCGCGTCTCCGCTCCGCCACTACAAGGTGCACTATGCGCAGATACCCCGTAACCTTGCGATACTGACACGCACCTACTCCGAAACTAAGACTGGTTCATAGAAACATCGAATTAAACTACCGCCCCATGTCCACGTTTACTTTCTAAAAAAGGAATATTCTGAACAGTACCCTTCTATCTGATGGATCCTCGGCCTTCTACGAAACAAATGCGTCTTGCGGGATGCGACATCGTTGACTCCTTCAAGCAGCGTTCCATTTCGCGGTGTACACGGCGCCATCCATCGGAGAAGAAACAAGTTTAAAATCGGAGGGGTAAAGAAAAAGCGGTTGAGCCTTAAGCACAGCAATGGCCTCTTTGGCATGGAAAACCCTCAGGACGGGAACCCGTTGGACGGCGAGCCCAAATGTAGCATGGGCGCACAGCGCCTTGCGATAACTACTGGCTCCTAACCCCTGGACTGAAAAATCCGCCTAGAATTCTTTCGCTGGTCAACGATAGCCGTAGAAGCACACCTGCCATAATCATAGGTCTTGGCTTTCTTTTTCTCTAGCTCGAGACTCCTATCGCCTGCCATATAAAAATCTCTCCTTCCAGGTAGGAACGTTCGCGGATTCCACCTCAGGGTATTGTTGAGTCGTTTTCCCCCACAACGTGCTTCCATCAAAGATCTTGTCGTGCCCTTTCTGAGGCCGTGCTTGATTTGATTTCTTCCGAACTACATTTCAGACCTCCGTCTCCCGCCATGCACGCATCGGAGCCCCCGGGCTCTACGCCCAAAGACGCAATAGAACCTCCTCCAATCAACATCAAACTCGCTTGGACGTGTCGTTGTAAGCACCCAATTGATGGACCTGGTATCCTCTCATAGGATTTCTTTCAACAGACGACGCTGGGGCCAGATGCACATTACCGACCGATATCATCTTGGAATCTAGCGACGGCAAACATTTCGGATGCCATACAACCATGCTGCAGCACTATGTTGGATTCTCAGGAATGTCCCGACCATGCGAAGAAATGTTCGAGATCCTCAAGATGGAACACTCATCTGAAACTTTGCTCCTCATTATCAAGTTCATGCACCATACCGAAAAGCAGCCGGATATAATAACGCTCTACTTCGACGAATTCGAAACGCTCGCTCACGCCGTGGAGTTACACAACGTGGAGCCGGCGAGGCAGCTCTGCAAGATGCGCATGATGTATGTGATTTTTCTTACATTGTCCGTCTAAACCTTATTATTGCTGCCCTTCCTGCACAGCAATGAGCTACCGCGCCACGCTGTGAGTGTCCTTGCATTCGCGGTGAAATACCATATGGGCGATCTTCTTAGCAAGGCGGCGATCTTCACGCTCGAAGAGAGTCTCTCAACGATGGAGGCCGCACTGGGTACGAATACAGAGGCCCTGTATAATTGGGTCCGTCCTTTTCGTCATCTCACGTCCAAGCGTTCTGAGAGGTGCTGACCGGAAATTTTCTTCAAGATCCGCTACCGCGAGCATTGGCTGAAGCTGCAAAAGCTCGTGTGGACTGATTCGCAAGATGAGACGAACCTAGAGTGTACCTGTGAATGGACAAGAGTCACGAGACGGTGGTACTTGTTTCATCACGCCGTCCTTCGGGAGCTTGGAAGCGATCTCTCTGCCCTGCCAAAGCTGCCCAGAATCGCGGAAGCTCATAAGAGGAAGCTCCAGGGATGCGGGGATTGCACTCTGAAGGCTGACACGTGGATGTTACGAACAAAGGTTGGAAGTTATACGCCTTTCTTTCGTAATTTGGGCGTGTATTCCGAGTACCCAGTGCAGCGTGCCTTGACCATATAATGTCAACCATGTGTTCCAGAATTAGCCCTAAACCACAAGTAGTGCCATCCTCGTTCTGTTCGACTCTCCCATTGGCGTGATGTAAGGTGACCAGACAACAAGGTTCCTAATTTGGGACGAGCAGTCAACTGTGCGATCCGGCAATAGCCGGCACCAGACGTCAGGTCACAGAGAAAATTTGCTCTGCCTCGGTGACGCTCCCAGCCCAGAGAGACGTTCTTTCCCTGAAGAAGCTGTGTTTCTTCATGTCTGTTCCTGTTCACATCGGTCTTTGCATTTGTCCTGCCTCGGAGAACCCCGCGCATCACTCTGTGCACGTCTGGGGTTCGTCGACCGTTGACCTCTATGGCTCGTGTGACGAGGAAACATGTCTGTTGTGTACGTCTATCACTCATTTTCTTGTCTTTATTATACGTTGTAGGATCTTATCTGACATGAACTCGTTCTTCGGGGACTGACATCACCCGTCATTGCGTGTGCGTCCGGTGATATGTATCCACTGTTTCAGATAACTCGAAGTGGTAGAAAACGTCCTCTAGACACTCTATGAAGCTATGGGTAAGCTTCAACAGTGATCTGGATCTTACCGGCAAATAGAAGTTGTATTGTTCGAATGTTGACGTTGATCACTTGTCGCGACTTGCGGATGCCTCCGAACAGTGAATTGAATACTGCCGTCGAGAAGTTGAGAATATTCATCAAGATTCTGCTTGATCGAATGTTCGACCAGACTGCCGTTGATCCTTGCTTGGCAGAATGACCAAGTCGCGAGCATGCCCCACCTCATTCGTGAGCGGTTTTAGCCCTTGAAATAGAGTGAATGGATGAAACCTACAGCCTATCCCATAACGCTCGCGCTGATACGAGCCCTAACTACATACAACACTCTCGAAGAATTATTCTTGCCCGTATGCCGTTCACATCAACGTTCATGACCGTCCTCCCCCTCTTTTCTTCTTTGACCCTCTCACTTGCAGTTGCAGTGCCCGCGCCGGCTGCAATGGAACTCAACACTAAATGACATACGACACTCAGTGTGGGTGGACACACCTGTTAGAGGGGAGATGTGCTCTATGTGTCAACATAATCTGCGCTTGAATCGTGTGAAACGAGTCGCTGACAATTTTCACAGATCTTTGATGGACGATGGCTGCTTTTCTAAGGGATTTGGGCTGAAGGGTACAATGTATTCTTCGAGTCGCACAATCGCGGGTTCACTATCATCCTTCCTTTTGACACCTGGACGTGCAAGCAAAGATCGACATGATCAGGCGGTCGCTGAAGAACACCGCTCCTTCTCGATCTCATTTCCTGCGTCTACAGAAATCTGCCATGATTCAGTTAAATCACCCGCACTCACCTACTTGAATCCGATATCCTTCCTCCTGCTATCTAACGAACAAACACTGCTGGTGTCTACTCCTCACTAACGTCCTGTGGTTCGCGATCTGCCAAAGACCTGTCAACTCCCTCTTCCACTTCGATCATCGACAGGCATGACCTCAATACATCATTGATGCTGACCTTCATATCACTAGTATATGTCTGGTGTTGCTCAACGGGACACCACTTATGCAATTGGTCTGGCGAAATACCGATCTTCTGATATGCTATCGCTACATCCCAACTCTCAGCATCGACAAGACGAGGCGATAGGACATTCAGCAATCGCGTTCATCAAGTCTGATCGTGGTCTGATCCATGAGGGCCGTATAATCAACGCACGTCCTCTGAATGAGGTGGTTTGAATGCACGATAGAACAAACACTGGCATACAATGTTTTCCGTCTCATCGCCATGTATTTTGACTTCCTGGTACTGGCTTGGCGGCCTCCATGTGACGAACTGGCAGTATATAGACCAGACGAAGTGGGAGGTGAGCCATCTATCTCTTTGATATCACCTCAAGTAACGCCCAGCAAATCAAACGGTTGAGCCTCGCCAACATGATCACTCGTCAAGAACGTATCTTACTCATCGCAACTGCATCGTGGTTCGTTACGAACCTTGCGGCGATCACGACTACCAGTTTATTATACGGTATGGGCCGTTCCAGTTTCATATCGTCGTCCAGAGCCTGAATTCTTCATGACAGGGGCATCAATCGTTTTATTCACCATCGCTGCGCGTACCGTCCTGTGAGTACGCTTTCTCCCCACACTACACTTCTTAACTTCGCTTTACAGGGAACGAGAGGTTAAGCGGCGTTCGACGAGGGTAATGATTTCCGCGACCGTGTTCAGCTTTCTCATGAATACGTTATACTGGGCTGCTTACACTGCGTTCATACCAATTCGGACCAGAAGAATGTTATCCACCAACGCAAGCGGCCATCTGGACAGTGCGAGCCAGGATATCAACGGGAAAATGTTCATGTTCGACCAAATCATGCATTGGTCGACACAGGCTGTTGTGGGTTCATCTTTCCCACCACGCACCCTCATGCAAACCAGGTTCTAAGCTCATAATGTCCTAGGTACTTATCAGCGACGTCATAGTCATTTGGAGAGCTTGGGTGGTGTTAGCGGGGCGTCGATGGCTCATTATGGGACCACTTGGGTCACTACTGGGAGCATTCGGTGCGCCGAGATCCTGTACTGCTTGCCTCCTTCATCCTCAGCCCTTCTCAATCTCTTCAGTAACGTCGCTTGCATTTCTGAGCATCACATCGAACGTGGACGACGCTGTGGCTTATAGCGAGGGTGAAAAGGTCACAGGTGGATTAATATTCGCAAGTGGGGCTCTATCATTGGCCACAAATGGACTTTCCACTCTCCTGATCGGATACCAACTATGGTGCGTGACCTACCTTCTCGTTCTCGCAATCTCGATCACGCTGAGATTATTAGGAACTATCGCAAGTTCTGGAACCTTGGGTCGCATAGTCGCTGGTCCCAAGGACAAAAGGTTCTGCTGATGTTTGTAGAGTCCGGCGCTCTGTACGTTACCTTGCAGGTGAGTTTTTGTTTCTAACGATAAGCAACAATCGCTCACTTTTTTTCAGCTGGCGACCTTGGCCACGGTTAAGCAGAAAACAGGAACACCCCAAGCCAACTTCGGTGCCGTTATTTGGGCTGTCTATGTTCACAGCACGGTGCGTTGCAGGGCGACTATGCAAGGTTATGATAAGGCTTCGAGCGCAGCACCCAGGCGATGTATCCAACCATCGTGCTTCTCCTCATTGAAAACAAGCGTTCGTTCGAAGAGATAGAATGCTTTGTTTCGCCGTCGCTCGACAAAGCGTTGCAAATGCAAGGAAGTGACGCCAGTCCCACGGAGCGTGTGACGGCCCCTTCCTTCCTATCGAGATTCTTCTCAACTGCCCTTTCTCGAAAATCCAAACAGGTATTGTGACGCTATTACACGAGATGATGATACGATATTGAAGACCACCGCGCAGTGAACAGTCACACCCTTCCTCGTTTGAAGTTTGGCCGCCATAGCCACGGAAGCATAAAATGGGTAGTGGTAGCGGTAGTTGTAGTAAACTTAACTATCCGGAATATTGACTTTATGTCCCAATGCAACCCATTGTGCCTCCATGGCGAGGAGGGCGTCGACGGTATCTAAAAAAGTCTCCTCTGGCGCCCTGAAGTCTCCCTTCCTAAGCCCCACGATATCCTCGATACGGCCGAAATCAATAGGAACGCGGTCGAACGTAAATGTCGGCGGTGTCTCTTTATTGAGCCTGCCTCTAAGTTCAGGCCGCTTATCGGCGATGAGCTCAAGCACGTTCTTGAAGTCATACCCGTGAGGGGAACAGAATATTACCCGTTTACGGCCAACGGAAGCGGTTGGAGGACTCTTGAGTGCAAGGATGTGGGCTTTGGCGCAATCGCGGATGTCAGCGTATCCAGGGAAGGAGGGGAATCTGCTCGAGGGCTTGAGAAAACGATAGATTTGGATATTCGTGGAAAGGGCATAGTAATCTGGGGTGGGTTGGGTGAAACCCTCAGGGAAAGGACCGTACAAGAACGGTGGATTGACTGGGGAGAAGTGATAATCAGCAGGATAGACTACACACATTTAAAAAAGACTCACTAGTTGTTATCTCCAACTCCGGGTGAGCTTCGTTGAACGCCCACAGTTCCTGTTCGGCCAACGTCTTCGCAGCACAATATACGTCCCATTTTGTCCCCTCTAGTGCTTTACCCTTATCGACATCGTACCAGTCTGTGAAATATTGAGGGTTATGGCAATGATACAATGGAGAAGGACCGACCGCTTTCGGTGAAGCAGGATGGATCGGCATTTATAAGAGTCGACACAGTGACGATAGAGCTTGTCACAACGATCTTTTTGATCCCGGCTTTGTGAGCTTGATGGACGATGTTCAAAGTTCCGTCTACCGCGCCCTACAACATATGACAAGGATTAGACGTTTACTGGAGCAACCTCAATTCTCACCTTGAGAATCTCTTCTGGCTCTGCTCGGTCTGCGAGAGGGGCAGCGGTATGAATAAGCCCGTCGACTCCTTCGAGGGCTTCGGGAAACTGATCAGTACTCAGATCGAGCACATCAATGACCTCGAATCTGCCGCCATATTTTTCATAGCTTCTGCGCAGTTCTGTGACCCTGCGACCGCGAGCTGTCCTGAATACCAAGAGTTAAAAAACGGGGACGGCAGCAGCGATGAATGATGTACGCTCGGACACGGTACCCGTTCGTCAACAGCTGTGTTGCAATATGAGATCCTAAGAAGCCGGAGGCGCCGGTAAGCTAACGTGATATTGTTAGGAAGATTTCAACTGAAGTGAGCGCGTCTACTTACAAAAATGAGCTGTGACATTCCGATGAGCGTATTCGATGGTCATTCCTCTGAGTGACTTCTTATGCTCTGTCCCTATACAGCTTGGTCATCATATTGGAGTGCTGGGAATAGTAGCGCGTAAATTACCGAGGATCTGATTTTCAATGTCAGTCCCAGATGACACTGACAACGATGGCCTGGCGTGATTAGCTTGTCAATACGGCGTACTTACGGCGGCCGTACAGGGAAGCATTCGAGGTCTCAGCTTTCTAAAAAGCCATAGATGCCAGTACATCGCAGAAACCTGTCGTTAACCTACTCGGGGTCGCGAGAAGTTGGTATTTTCTCAACAACATACTGTGAAGAAGCCAAATTCCGCGGGCATGAGCATTTAAAGACAATTTCCGATGGAGACGTCTAGTCTGGCCCGTAGCGTATCGCAGTGCTCGGTCACAGTAGTGGTAGGATTGATGTCATCTACTACAGAACCTCTGTCTCTACATACTGTATAATCACGTGATCGCGACACAGTTACCCCATTACATCATCACTATAATAGCATGTATATATACCTACTACTACACACTACCCTACTTGTCCTTCATTGATAATCATTGAGGACAACAATTTTCGGGCTTGCAGCTGGAGTGTCTGCAGTCATGTGATCAGGTCATGCTAACCCTCTGTCACACATTAGTCACAACACCTGACTTTGGATGGCGATGAATTGCCTCTACCTTAGCAGAAGCAGCAGCCGCATTTGAAGACCGTACCTGATGTTTGGGAAACCGACCTCAGTATTGGTGACGTGGCAAAAGGCTGGAAGCACTTACGCTATCCAGCCGCTTGGTCTCAGAGTATATCATGACCAGAATCAGAAAGACGGTGTCCTCGTCGGATACATCTGCAGAGACCGAGATATGTCCTGGTTCATCAGGATGGAACCAGTGGGATTTGTGAGGGGTGAATGTTACGCATATTGTATGAGGTGACGAGGTAGACGATGCCTGGTATTAGACGTCAGCTGCACACAGCAAAAACACATGTAAGTATAGACTCGTACAGTCCATATATTGTGATGGAATTTGACGGTGTATGCTTTCCGAGACCAACGCCATTCTCGAGAACTTCAGGAGCGAGGGGGGAAAAAGCCCTCAGCGGAAGAATCGTTCTGAAATAGGAATCGTACGCACCTGCTGAATATTCCGCCGTTCTTGTGTTTAAGGGTAGACCAGTCATGGCTCATCCCGCCAATCTCGAACGTATGCTCTCTCCAATGTATCGCAGCTGGAATTTCATGAGAAGAGTTACGGTCTGCTGTAGGTACCAATGTCGTCTTCTTCCGACCCCGGAATCCAGTAGTGGTGTCTATCCTGTACGATGTCAAACGACCAGCGGGGTCCTGGTGAAGATCGGTGTTTAAGATGTTCTGTTTGCTGAATGTGAAATTGGACATGAGAGGAAGCAAATTGATGAATCGAGGGGCCGGCAAGAGACACCGAGCACGGTTGGGAACAGAGCCTCTGCAGATATAGTGCTGGTAGGATCAGGTGTTATAGAAACGGCTACACAGTCGGGCAGTGCTCCGGCAGTGCATAATGCACTGAAGGATTCTTCAGATATGAGATACACAGGGTGACGTTGCTCTAGATCCGTGCAGGTATGCTTATTTCCTTACAGAACGCGAAGCAGATAGGTTCTAGACATCCTTTCGAGCTGCGGCTTTGCGATGCCTTCGAATACCCTCAGGAGTCGTGATTGTGAAGACGCAGGTGGATTCGAATCCGCAATGATCCGAAACCTTACAGGGCCGAATCAAACCTTCCCTCAATCCAGTCACGGTTGCAAATCCAGGATCGTTCGCTCCCATCGCTTCGCGCTATGTGCATACCGAAGACTTAGCCTTTGTCCTAGCAGGTTCTGGGCCGCATTCTAAGTAGTTCCGTCGCGACAGCCCCTCCAGCCGAGCTAACTCAGGACTCGAAGTTAGTGACTTGTTAGGCGTAAAATTTCGATTCTTGGGAACATAAAATGCTCCAGGCCAAATATCATACGAACGCCCACTTGACATAGGAGAGGGAATTCTGGTAATGGGCGGACGGCAGCTACGCAGTCGGGGGATACATAGCGTGCGTGTACTGGTTGTAGGGTCTGCGAGGCTATTTTGGATGTAAACTCAGGGTACAACCCGAACGCACAGCGGACGTAAAAGCGCAAATCAAGGTTGACGGCACACGCGATACATCCATAGAACGGTCGGGTCGAATTGGAGTTTGCTTGATACTCAACAGGATGGCACTGGCACATTTGGTGAATAATTGCCCATGCGGAACGGGTATGCAGCACGACAAAAACACTTTCTAGCACGCCGCGGCACTTGCGGCAGCTGAACTAGAAGCAGCGGCACTAGCAGAAGCAGCAGCCGCATTTGAAGACTGTACCTGATGTTCGAGAAACCGGACTCAGCATTGGTGACGTAGCAAAGGGCTGAAAGCACATACGCTATCCAGCCGCTTGGTCTCGGAGTATATCATGACCAAAATCAGAAAGACGGTGTCCTCGTCGGATACATCCGCGGAGACAGAGATACGTCCCGGTTCGTCAGGATGGAACCAGTGGGATTTGTGAGGGGTGAATGTTGCGCATATTGTATGAGGTGACGAGGTAGACGATGCCTGGTATTAGACGTCAGCTACACACAGCAAAAACACATGTAAGTATAGACTCGTACAGTCCATATATTGTGATGGAATTTGACGGTATATGCTTGCCGAGACCAACGCCATTCTCGAGAACTTCAGGAGCGAGGGGGGAAAAAGCCCTCAGCGGAAGAATCGTTCTGAAATAGGAATCGTACGCACCTGCTGAATATTCCGCCGGTCTTGTGTTTAAGGGTAGACCAGTCATGGCTCATCCCGCCAATCTCGAACGTATGCTCTCTCCAATGTATCGCAGCTGGAATTTCATGAGAAGAGTTACGGTCTGCTGTAGGTACCAATGTCGTCTTCTTCCGACCCCGGAATCCAGTAGTGGTGTCTATCCTGTACGATGTCAAACGACCAGCGGGGTCCTGGTGAAGATCGGTGTTCAAGATGTTCTGTTTGCTGAATGTGAAATTGGACATGAGAGGAAGCAAATTGATGAATCGAGGGGCCGGCAAGAGACACCGAGCACGGTTGGGAACAGAACCTCTGCAGATATAGTGCTGGTAGGATCAGGTGTTATAGAAACGGCTACACAGTCGGGCAGTGCTCCGGCAGTGCACAATGCGCTGAAGGATTCTTCAGATATGAGATACACAGGGTGACGTTGCTCTAGATCCGTGCAGGTATGCTTATTTCCTTACAGAACGCGAAGCAGATAGGTTCCAGACATCCTTTCGAGCTGTGGCTTTGGGATGTCGTCGAATACCCTCAGGAGTCATGATTGTGAAGACGCAGGTGGATTCGAATCCGCAATGATCCGAAACCTTTCAAGGCAAACAGGGCCGAATCAAACCTTCCCTCAATCCAGTCACGGTTGCAAATCCAGGATCGTTCGCTCCCATCGCTTCGCGCTATGTATGTGCATACCGAGGACTTAGCCTTTGTCCTAGCAGGTTCTGGGCCGCATTCTAAGCAGTTCCGTCGCGACAGCCCCTCCAGCCGAGCTAACTCAGGACTCGAAGTTAGTGACTTGTTAGGCGTAAAATTTCGATTCTTGGGAACATAAAATGCTCCAGGCCAAATATCATACGAACGCCCACTTGACATAGGAGAGGGAATTCTGGTAATGGGCGGACGGCAGCTACGCAGTCGGGGGATACATAGCGTGCGTGTGCTGGTTGTGGGGTCTGCGAGGCTATTTTGGATGTAAACTCAGGGTACAACCCGAACGCACAGCGGACGTAAAAGCGCAAATCAAGGTTGACGGCACACGCGATACATCCATAGAACGGTCGGGTCGAATTGGAGTTTGCTTGATACTCAACAGGATGGCACTGGCACATTTGGTGAATAATTGCCCATGCGGAACGGGTACGCAGGACGACAAAAACACTTTCTAGCACACCGCAGCACTTGCGGCAGCTGAACTAGAAGCAGCGGCACTAGCAGAAGCAGCAGCCGCATTTGAAGACCGTACCTGATGTTCAAGAAACCGGACTCAGCATTGGTGACGTAGCAAAGGGCTGAAAGCACATACGCTATCCAGCCGCTTGGTCTCGGAGTATATCATGACCAAAATCAGAAAGACAGTGTCTTCGTCGGATACATCCGCGGAGACAGAGATACGTCCCGGTTCGTCAGGATGGAACCAGTGGGATTTGTGAGGGGTGAATGTTGCGCATATTGTATGAGGGGACGAGGTAGAGGATGCCTGGTATTAGACGTCAGCTACACGCGCAAAAACACATGTAAGTATAGGTATAGGCTCGTACAGTCCATATATTGTGATGGAATTTGACGGTGTATGATTGCTGGGACCAATGCCATTCTCGAGAACTTCAAGAGCGAGGGGAAAAAAGCCCTCAGTGGAAGAATCGGTCTAAAGTAAGAACCGTACGCACCTGCTGAATATTCCGCCGGTCTTGTGTTTAAGGGTAGACCAGTCATGGCTCATCCCGCCAATCTCGAACGTATGCTCTCTCCAATGTATCACTGCTGGGATTCCGTGAGAAGAGCTATGGCCCGTGGGTACCAATGTCGTCGTTTTTCGACCCCGGAAACCAGTAGTGGTGTCTATCCTGTAAGATGTCAAACGGCCAGCAGGGTCGTGGTGAAGATTGGTGTTCAAGACGTTATGTTTGCTGAACGTGAAATTGGACATGAGAGGAAGCAAATTGATGAGTCGAAGGGCCGGCAAGAGAAGCTGAGCACAGTTGGAAACAGAACCTCTGCAGATATAGTGCTGGTAGGATCAGACGTCATAGTCTCATAGAAACGGCTAGGAGTCGTGGCTCTACAGTTGGGCAGTGCTCCGGCGGTGCATAATCATGCACTGAAGAATTCTTCGGATACGGGATGCACAGGTTATTGTTGCTCCGGACCGGGGCGGGAATGCTAGAATCATTACAGAACGCGAAGCAAACAGTTTCAAGCTGCGGCTTTGCGATGCCTCCGAATACCCTCCGACGTTTTCATTGTGATGACGCACGTTGAATCGCAATGACATGAAACCTTTCAAGGCAAATAGGGCCAAACCATAACCTATTTTGACGGCCGGATCATTTGCAGCTGGCTCCTGCTATGTGCATATCGAGGACTTTGCCCTCATCCTAGCGAGTTTCGGACCGCACTCTAAGCACTTACATCGCCACAGCACTTCCAGCTGAGCAAACTCAGGACTCGAAGCTATTGACTCGTTAGGCGATAAATTCGATTCTTAGGAACAGAAAATGCTCTAAGCCAAATGTCACAGAACATCTATTTGACGTAGAGTAACAAACACTTGAGGTCGAATATGCCAGTCCTGTCGGGCCCTAACCGCCTCACATGGTCTCAAAGTTGGTGATATCCTGTATGCCACCGAGGTTACGCTATTCACAATGGCGGCTACCGTTTTTCCTCATCCTCAAACACAAACATCTACGAAACAAGAGACGACCAAACGAGCTTCCACAATCCTACATTCTCTCTCTGCGGCAGTGGTACTGGAAGATGGTTACTGACGTTCGGGTAAAAAAAATAAAAGAAATCTCAGCATTGTTGACCTTGAAAATGGCTAAAAACCCACTCACACGAACTTGTCGTCTAATTTCGGAGTATATCATGACCAGAATCAGGAAGATCGTGTCTTCGTCAGATACGTCCGGAGAGAAAGAGATAGATCCCGGTTCTGAGGGGCCGAAAAAGCGGTATTTGTATGGGTAGAACGTCGCCCTTGTTAAGGAGTTCGACGATGCCTGCGTATCTAGATTCAGCTCTGCAAGCGGGCAAACTGACTAGGCTTACGATCCATTTATCATCATCAAAAAGGTATTCGACGGTGAACGATTCACCTGCCCATTGCCATTGTCGAGTCCTCGAAGAGTCAAAAACAAACAAAAGCATTCTTCGCGTGAGCAGGCCCGTAGTAGTAGTAGTGATTTCGCTCACTTGCTGAATATCCCGCCAGGCTTGTACTTGAACGTTGTCCAGTCACGCTTTACCCCCCCAATCTCGAACCTACGCTCTCTCCAATGAATTGCGGCTGATGTACCGCCAGCAGCGCCACGACCTATGGGCACCAATGACGTCGTTTTTCGACCCGGGAAGGCTACGGGGGTATATATCCTGTAGGATACGAAACTGCCGGTGGCAGGGTCATGGTGAAGATCGGTGTTCAATATATCCCTTTCGGTGAATGTGAATTTAGACATGATAAGAAAGAAGCAAACTGGTAGGCTGAGACGTCGGGGAGGAGAGGTTTGGGCGGGGTTGGGAGACAGAACCTTGACAGATACGGTAATCGTTAGCCCATCAGGCGTTATAGAAACGGCTGGTGGAGTAGCTCCACAGTCGGGCGCTATTTATGCGGTGCATGGTGCATCAACCTACCATTCTCCATAGGCGGCATTATCCCGAACTGCCGGAGCACTGATAGTAGGGCAGGTCCCAGACTCATCCGCCCTTTCGATGTGGCATTCGTTACAGCTAGGAGTGAGTAAGGGTTGACGTGGGTACTTGAGGTGTGGTGGGGTCAAGTAAAAGACGTACTGGGAACCGCTTTGACTAACGGGAGGTAGGCAAGCGGTGAAAATCGTCTTTGGTGTTGGAAGAGGGAGAAGCCGTCAACATGATCACCGTGACTTGGACATCCGCACTTTGGAGTCGCACGGAGAATTCGATGGCACCCACAAGGTCAAGCCAATAGTCTGTGTGCGTAACATTGGTAATACGATTGGTGGTTCTGAGCTCGAGTAGGTAGATACCGAAGAGGGCGAACTTTTCCATGAAAGACTCTTTTATTTTGAACGAGTTCGTGAAAACTGAGAAAACCAGGTTTTTGAAACAAGGGCACCAAAAGTCAAGAAGGATGCACGAACACGATCCAAAAAGAAAAAAACCGCGCATACATCCATCTCTCTCTGTCATCAAATGCTAACCAAACATAACACCAACTCAAAGCACCAGCCCAACGACACCCGCAACAATCGCACCCGCCAATCCCCAGTTCTCTCCAAGAACCATCGCAGCATTCGACGTGTTCGCAGGCGGAGGGGCCGTGCCGCTGCCTGTGCCGGACGTGCCCGAGGTAGTAGGCCTGGTCGGGGTGGTGGAGGGTGCTGCGGTGGTGCGGGTGCCAGAGCCGGTGGACGAGGAGACGGGGTGGGGGGTGGCGCTTCCGGTCGCAGAGACACCGACTATGATTATAATGATAATGAAAAGAAAGGGGAGTTCGTCAGAAAATGGGGACGATGAAGCGAGGGGGAGAAAAGCTACGTACTGGCACCGCATTGTTGGGCTTGGAGAGCGAGCGCGGCTTGCTGGTCTGCTTCTGTGCATTCACGCTGGAGACATGCCGCTGCGTCGGCTTGGAACTGGGCGCTGGCGCACACGCAGGGTGCGTCGGTGCTGGAAATCGGGTTGGGTTCAGTCTGGGTGTTGTTGATAAATGGGGGAGAGGGAGGGGTACGTACAAGGCGCAACCGTTCTGCTGGGCGGCGGGCTGGACACAGCCTATAATGCAGGCGCTGATGCCACCGGGAGCAGAGCCAGAGGGATCGACAGCACTGCTGGTGGTGTCAGTCGTACTTGTGGTTGTCTCGCTCTGGGCAGCGGCGGAGGCAGCGAGGAGGGCAAGAGCGAAGAAGGATTTGGAGAACATGGCGGGACGTTCGTAACGTGGGTCGGTCGTGAAAGCGTGGAGGTGGGGGGGGAGAAGGGAGGGAAGACAGAAGAGTCTTGTGGGGGAAGAAAGTGGCGTGATCCCTTTTATACAGTTTTAGATCTGACATTATGTTGTTGTGTGGAGGGGGGAACGTCACGAATCACGATGCAGGGTCCGTGGGAAGGTCGATCGAATTTGATCGAAATTGAATTTGCTAATATCTGATCCCCGCAGACGACTGTCACTTCTAGACCGCAAATGGAAGCCACGACGCTGCCTCGTTGGTTTGCGAAGCGATGAGCTCTTCTAGCTTTAGCTTACTGCGCAGCGGGCCCAGCCCTCCCGTCTTCGCAGTCTTGTCACCGCTCCAACATGCATGCACATGACGCAAGTCCTCCGCTCCACGTCCTGTCAACGCTCCAAACGCAAGCGGCGACCACGATGGAGGTATTTGATTAACTAATATGACAGGGACCGAACTGTATTTGTGACTGACAGAACATATTCATATTCAGGTCGGACCCGATGAAAGCCGACATGTTCTGGAGCGTCCATTCCACCTTTTTTTTCTTCGCTAGTGTCTCTTGCTCTCCCTCCAGCCCGAAATTCGCCCCACTCCATCCCAGTTCATGAGCATCCGTGGATGAACCCACCGTTTTGGGCACGGGTCGCCACAGTCACCCACCATCCCCAACGATCGAAGGATTAGTCATGCATTGGCATCCCCATCCAAGGCTTCGTCAACGTTTCGTCTGGAGTACGCGAGCCCATCGCGACCACGATTCCATCCTCACCACATCTAAAGTGGACCCAACATCTTGGAGTAGACGTTATCCACTGCCTCACAACCCCCTTGGCCCTCTTCTCTTGGTGAGCGTCACCTCGCGCTGCAACTAGGTCCGATTCTCAGGTGGTGTAATAAAGGTATGATCGTACACTCGTCTTCTTTAATTCCCCACTGCAGATACCACAATCAATCAAGGCGAAAAAAGACGCTCGTTCCTCCCTTTCTCTTCGGAGTCGCTTACAAGGCGCCCGAAATATGCCTCCGACTAGATCTCCATACACACGCCCGACCAGTGCAATGATCACAATCAGCCGGATGGCAAAGGTGCTGTATAGGGTTCGGAAAAGCGCTATACACCTCGAGATGATTCTCTGTGAGCTGAGCTGGGTTCGACCCCCTACCAAAGTATAATTGTGTAAACAGCAGCTATTTTTCTTATTTGCAAAAAAAATCCTGCGAGTGCTGGGCAGTCAAGCACTTGATCGCTTCGTGTGTACTGAGAGGGGTGACGTTGGGTCTGGGTGGTTCAGCGTCCCGTCGTCATAGGTGGGCGCGTGATGAGTTTGAGTTTGAACTCATGTCTTGGATTTCGATTCCGTTCAACGCTTATGGCGTACCTAGGCGTCTTAAGGAACACGCTCAAGTTACGGCAGCCCGTCCCGTTCCGGTTGAACGCTCTCTCCGCTGTTCGACTCCCCGAGTTGGGTATAGTGCAGTATTTCTTGGTAGAAATCATCATCAGCCGCACCAACTATTGTATGCACCGGGCTTGTGGTTTACTTTTCGCATAGGCAACGCTTAGGTGTCAACGATGTAGCTACCATTTCTGTATCGAAGCGCCATCAGCCACTGGTTTCTTTATCTGCAACATACACCTGGGCGCACTGCTTTTGTCTGTGCTAGTTCACTATTGTACATGTACTTATTCCGACGCTCGTTTGCATGACAATGCTAATGCATTTTCTCCTTGGTCTCGATCACTGGTGTATAACGGTGACCCAGACGTCGATGTACACGCGGCTATCTGAACCAATATCGTGCTTCCGCGTTACGTCCCTTGTACCCGCACCCACTGGTACACTGTCATTAGCCCATGGAGGAGGTGTTAAATGCGCAGCCGTCGCCCCCCTTCTGATCAATACGTACCTCTCCGATCTGGCTTCGACCCCCGGACCAGGAGAATTTTCAACTCGCCGTGCTCTTACCTATTTTTTCTTTTCGCACCGAGTGTCTGCCGATGCTGCTCAAAAAGCTTCGAGTTCGAATTGCTTCGGGAATCGTTTCGAAAGCTTCCGCCGCATCCCTGAACCACCAACACATTATAGCCGTGATGTTCGGCGTATTGACCGCGTCGTTTTGCGTCTCTGACATTCACCGACCTCACTTTGTGATGCTACCACCCACACGTCAACGCCGTTTTCGCTCGTGCATACACTCTGCGTCCCGATAACGTCGACTGAGGGTTTAACGGGCTTAGTAAGTGTATTTTGAGTGAATATAAGCAATACCGACACCAGAACTGTATCCCTCGACCCTAAACGTTCTAATCGAGCGCAGCAGCCTTTTTTAATTCTTCCAATTTATCCCAGGTTTGATTGTCGATCGATAAGGGAATCTTATCCCACACAACAGCCCTACTGTAATGCATGCCGGTAAGCACTTGGCAGTCATCGCATAGGCCCTTGATGTAGCCCGAAGCCGCTTCCAGTGGATCAGCGTCGTCTTCAAGGAAGATGTCATTCCACTTCTGTGATTGGCTAGACGTGCATTGCGTAGCGAGGCGGCATTTTTTGCCTGAACCACGCGTGGGACTCGCGTTGCAAAGAAACTCCAGCATTTTGAATGATCGTATAGCGCGGATGCAGATATCCGAATCTTCTCTAGAAAGACCAGAGTCATGCAGAGTGGTGAGCACCCCCTCCAAGGGCGTTGATACGTAACGATAGACCGCAATGGGTCGAATCCATGGGATATCAAACGTCCGGGAGAGTTTGATGGAGCCAAGATGATCCAAAGCTTGGGCGGATTCGAATTGCGGGTTGAGATCGTATGCAACGAGGGAAGTAGGATATATGATGGTCAGATGCTGGATCGCACGTTTGCGAAGTGATGGTACGTCATACTTTTCACTAAGACGTAGGATGGCCGCGACAATAGGAAACGGGGCAGCCAATGTCGGCTTGGGTGGAAGGAAGAAGCTGTTGCAGAAAATAAACGTCAGACACTCAATACTGACTGGCTATCATCCCAGAAGGTGTGATACGCACTCGGAGTCATGAAGAGTTTTGAGAAAATAGGAAACGTCCACTGCAGAATCACTGAGTTCCACCACTTCCTCTTCGGTATGCGGATTGAGCGTAAACATATCCCGAAAGACGGATGATTTTGCTGACAAGAGGCCACGATAGACTTTGAACTGGGTATCTTCGACCTTGATGATGAGTGACCCGTCGTCAAACCACACAGGTATGGGCTCAGAAAGCGAGACGACGCCGTCTTTGGGTGTTTTCGGGTCGCTGCGAATTTGGAACGGACGAAAAGCATGAGGATTTTAACCTACACGTTGAATACGCGATGTACACACCTCATACTGAAGTTCGAAAAATTCAGATGCCAATGAAGGAGGAGCAGGAGTCACAGCGTGGATTGACAAAAAAAATATCGACCGAACCTAAGGTGATCAGGGTATCCGATAACTGATAGGCAGGTGCAGACTCAAGGCTGAGAAAATGTTGTGCCTTATGGTATTCTCGACTTCGATTAGGTAACGCGACAACGTCAAGTAAAGCCCTTGTTATTTGAAATCTCAACCAAGGAAAGAGGAATTCGGCGTCCCATACTTTAGCGTACCAGGATTTGGAGATTAAAGAGCCGCTGAGCGTGTGTAAGAGTCAAAGCGGCCCGCGAATTGTTAGGAAAAGGACATTTGAACTGCTGAGAAAACCAAATAACTTGGCGCGCGTGTAGGAAGGCTAGCACTCCTGAATGGGCGCCTTTTCGTTGAATCTGTGTGAAAGATGATTTTGCAAGTTGTAATAATAATCCTTGCCTCCACCTTTTCCCACCACGTGCCGCGCCTTGCAGCGTTTGGTCAGGAGTTATCCCTTCTCCTAACTTCCTCGTCATGAGTGGTCACGGATCCTCAAACTCGGACACAGATATGTGCTTCTCTGGTCTGGGTTCGACACCCAAAGTAGAAGAATTTTCAACTCGCTACGCTCTTATCTATTTTTTTTCTTCTTTTTGCATTCCGACACTGGTCCAAAATTCTGGAATCCAATGCCTCAAAAACCGCTTCGAAATCTTATGACGGTGGCCCTGCCTGTCCTGCCGTACGTGTCAGCTCATTTCCCTTGCTCTGCGAAGATGAAGCAACTCATTACACAAATTAGATATGTACCAATTGACGAACGTACGCAAACCACACAGTCCCCGTTCTACCCCACTCGATGGCTTGTTTGAGGCCTTTGACTTGTGCTCTTCACTTATACTCCACCAGGCTATAACCTTGTACTCATGAACCTCGCTTTCGTGTCCAATCACACACTGCCGCCCAGCTATCACGTCCCCATGTACGAACCTCACCAATTCGTAGATGCCTCTCACATCAATTCCCAAGCGTCATATTACCAAGTACATGCACTATGTACGGATCATTCCTCGATGTAGCTCGCAGATAAAGTGGCAGTTCCGCGAGGGCATTGAGACACTTTTGGCGCTTCCTGCTGATACCTCCCCTCAGAAATTTCCGTGCTGAATCAATACCGCTTTAAGACAACAGAACATAAGTCTCCAGTGTTTTTGGTGAATATAAGCAACACTTACACCAGAACTGTATCCCTCGATCCTCGACGTTCTAATCGAGCGCAGCTGCCTTTTTTAATTCTTCCAATTTGTCCCATGTTTGATTGTCCAACGACGAGGGAATCGTATCCCACACAGCAGCCCTACTGTAATGCATGTTGATAAATCGGCAGTCGTCACATAGGCCCTTGGTGCACCCAGAAGCTGCTTCCAGTGGGTCAGCGTCGCCCCCCAAAAAGATGTCGTTCCACTTCTGTGACTGAGTAGACGTGCATGGTGTAGCAGAGCGGCATTTTCTGTTTGAACGTGTGGGGCTCGCATTGCAAAGGAACTCCAGGAGTTTGAATGCTCGTATAGCGCGGACGCAGATATCGAAATCTTCTCTAGAAAGACCAGAGTCACGCAGAGTGACGAGCACTTCCTCCAGTGGCCTTGACACGTAACGATAGACTGCGATCGGGCGAATCCATGGGATATCAAATGTTCGGGAGAGTTTGATGGCGCCAAGATGATCCGAAATATGAGCGGATTCGAATTGCGGGTTAAGATCGTATGCGGCGAGAGAAGTGGGATACACGATGGTTAGGTGCTGGACCGCGCGCTGGCGCAGGGATGGTACATCGTACTTATCACTAAGGCGCAGGATCGCTGCGACAATAGGAAACGGGGCGGCCAGTGTCGGTTTGGGTTGAATGAAGAAGCTATCGTAGAAGATAAGTGTTGAATTCTCATCATTGACTGGCCACTAGCCAAAAAGCATGGTACCCACTCAGAGTCATGAAGAGCTTTTAGGAAATAGGAAACGTCAGCTGCAGTATCATTGAGTTTCACCACCTCCTTTTCGGCATGCGGATTGAGCATAAACATGTCCCGGAAGACAGAAGATTTTGCGGACAATAGGCCGCGATAGACTTTGAACTGTACATCCTCGACCTTGATGATGAGTGTTCCATCGTCAAACCACACAGGAATGAGCTCGGAAAACGAGAAGACGTTGTCCATAGTAGCTTCCGGGGTACTATGAATTCGTTGTCAATGAAGCATGAGGATTTTGGACATATAGATGGGGTACGTGATGTACAGACCTCATACTGAAGTTTAAAAAGTCTGGATGCAGACACAATGAAGGAGGAGGATCAGTCACAGCAACAACCGGCGACGTTTGGTTGTGTGGGTTGAAAAAAAAATTTCGACAGAACGTAGGAGCGATCAGGTGAGGCTGAGAAAATGTTCCGCTTCATGGCATTTAACTTAAATCAAGTAATGCAAAAACGTCAAGCAGAGCCACGTTATTTGAATTCTCGACCAAGGAAAAAGGCATTGTGAGTCCCCATTTTTAGTGTGCTATCAATATGGAGACTACAAAGCCGCTGAGTGGGTGCAGAGTCGAAGCAATCCGCGAAGTGACCGCAAGATGACATTCAGCCGCTAAGAAAACCAAAGAATTTGGCACGCATGTAAAATGGTTGGGACTCACGAATAGGCACCATTTTGTCAGATCTGCGCCAAAGATGGTTTTGCCAGTTGGGATAATCCGCTTTTCCCACCACGTGCTATGCCTTGTGGCATTTGAGTAGAAGTCATCTCTTATCCGACTTCCTCATCATGAGCGGCCACGGATCCTCAAACTCGGACACAGACGAGAGTCATCAAAACCCACAGAAAAATGAAATCCGCGGTCAGTCTTGAAAAAAGGTCTCTTCACACGGATATAACGATATTGACCAGTTGTATATCCAGCATGTCCCAATTGTCAATTACGCGTCGACCTCATTTTAGAATCGTCCGATGGGATTCAATTCGCTGCGCACAGCCAGGCATTGGAGCAATACAGCGAAGGCTTTCCACCCGCTGCACTGGTCACGGATGATGTTCCTGTAGTTGCTGTCCCTGAGAACAGCGAGGTCGTGCCGCTTCTGTTGCAGTACATGCATCTCAAACCGCAACCTGATCTCAGCACCATTCAGCTCGGCGTGCTTGAAGCCTTGGCCGACGCAGTCGAGAAATATCTAATCTACAGTGCGATGCCTATCTGCAACATGTTCATGATGTGCGTTACATGTCGTTCGTACACCAGCCAGGACTGTTCACGCTGATGTCATTCAGGGCGAAGGTGGACAGTTTTCCCATTGCAGTCCTCTGTTACGCTGCTAAGCATCAATACACCACGCTTGCTAATAAGGCAGCCGTGCATAGCATTGCGCATGAATTTGAAGCAGTGAAGGAGAAGTGTGAGAAAGGGTCTTTGATTCCCTATTTTTGGGTGCGCGTATCGTCTTCAATGGCCGCTAAGTTTACACTTATCGTGCCCTCGGGTACTAGTTGGAGTACAAGGAACGATTCGTGACAATCCTACGCTTCTTATGCACCGAGGATCCTCCCACAGTCCTCCACAAGGGTGGGTTAACTGAATGTGGATTGTGGAGACAGTTCCATGGGGTAGTTTTAAGGAAGGTAGCATCATCCCTGGCGCGATTGACTCAATTCGAGAAAATCGTCAACAACGCCATCGATGACGAACTCGAGGACTGCTCACACTGCATTAATAGAGCGCGCAGGTGGGGTAGCACGGTTAGGGCCAAAGTCGAGAACATCCCGCCCTTCAGCACTTTTCTATCTTAAAGTGGCGATATCATGAGCAGTTCGACATTTATCAATACAGCTTGTCATTGTGCACCAAAAAATACTTTGCCAGCGTGCTCTGGTGTCAGAGATGTATGGATCTATGAACGGCAGGCCGACGGGAACATGCAGCACCTCGAGAGGGTGTGGAAAGTCAAAGACGGTGGCTATTTTATGCTGGAACTTGAACCGACGTATAGCAAGACCCATCGGATGCATGAACCTCATGGAGAAGCCCGATTCGGTAGAGCGGTGCGGATTTTGCGAACGGAAATGGGACTTATATACACCTGGTAGGGATATGATGAATTTCTGGACGAGATCGGCTGTCAGAAGGATGCACCGTACTGAATTGAAATTACAGCAAGAATAACTTTGTACATCTGACGTACAGGAACTCGGTCCTTGGGTCGAACGAGACTCCCCGCGACATCGCAGCCCAAAGGAAATGGCTATATATTCGCGTGGTTATGGGCGGTCGAAAAATTGGAGACAAGATTCGCCAGACGTAGAGGGGTGGGTGCAAAGAGTTAGCAGGGTGGAAGCGAAGAGGCCCCTGGAAGCAGGATATGTTCTGCCCCTGGGTCGGACGGGGCCTCTCGTGAGCGCCACGGCCACTATGTGGCAAGCTGGAATAAGACGGGATTGAGGCGTGCAGAAGGGCCTGACCGCGGAAGTGTTGCAAGTCGCGATCATCGTAATGTTCTCCGTCCTCAAAGTCAGACGGCCCTGCAGAAATCAATTGCCCCATACTCTGTCTGGAAGCGGAACCCTAGATACGAGCGAAGGCTCGTTCTCGATCACTAAACACGGCCGATTGTTACGAGCAAGATTCAGGCAGAACCCATGCCCAACGTTCCGGCAGGGGTCTTCGGAGACAATCGTTTTCGCTTGGCCAACGAGGACTCGGGAGGTCAGAAAGCATATGCGTCAGGTGCCTTCAAGGTTAACTTCAAGACAAGGATATGTCTGCCCGTCCATCCGGTCCTTGTAATACAACCGCTGGTGATCATGAAATTGACGGTAGATGCATGTCGTACACCATTCGACGACGCCTGTGGATCAGCTAAGAGCAGACATCTCCCAACAAAAGTGATGTGAATAAATAAGAAGAATAATGGCGAATCTAGAATCCGTCTGCTCAGTGTCGAACGTAGTTCCCGGAGCGGTGACAGACCGCCTTAGGTCGCGCAGTCTAGGCCGGAGACTGCATTCCCCACGCACCGGCGACACAGGAGGGGAGGCATGCAATGTCATGTCGATCTCGCGCGGTCTAGGTGGACTGGCACAGGGGGGCGAGTGTATTGCAATCTGCTGTCCTACGGTGATTGGCCCACCCGAAGTTAACGAGGGGGAACTAGGCCCCTGAATCTAGGCCTGACATAGTTAAGCCCGCTGTTTGAATGGTGATGGAAGAGTCGACACACCGTGGATGTTGTTCTCAATTCCGGAACATGCCTTGGGCGTGATGTTCAATGGTAGCTTTTGTTAGACCCGTCCTGGAATGAGATGAGAGGGGTCCAAAGATCACGTCTGTTCCAAGTGACGAAGTGTGGTCTGCTGGTCAATGCGAATGGTAAGGCAATGTCCAAACCGAATAGCATCGTAGTTCTTCTATATCACCAGTGGTTCAGTGCAAGGTGTAAATCGTGTCGTGACACAATTTTGACGCTCGCCCTAGCAGTCGAGGAGATGTAGCCTAAAATATCCGTGGTCACGGCAACAGGTCAGGTGAGGGTAGCCTCATGGATCTGCCCATCAAGTTTCGACAAACGAAGATTTTCCCAGCCAGCCATTCATCCCAACAATCCAATGCTGGTCATGGTCATTCTCTATTTATTTCCTGCCTTGTTCCCTGGCTAGCGAAGTAACCATGGCTCGCCTCCCGATGCTCCTGACTACGACCCTGGTTTTCTTGCTCCTACAGTGCATGGTCAATGCACAGGACACTGCGAGTCTTCCATCCTGCGCCAAGGACTGTGCCAATACGGCTGCCATCGCCGTCGGGTGCTCTTTGTGCGTTCATACTCTGGTTCGCCTGGGTGATCACCCCGATTGCTGACATTTTCGCCCTACTACAGGACCGACGCGCCATGTCTCTGCAAGACGAAAAATTTCACGAACGCCACGCTGCAATGCGCTACGAAAACATGCACGAAAGAGGATCAGAGTTCCGCGGGTGGTGTACTGACCAGTATGTGTAACTCTGGTATGTCTCGATAACCCCGTATTCTTTCGTGATCATATACCGACTCCACGTCGATAGTCACCACGTCGTCCTCCACCTCCACAACAACTACTACCAGTGCGTTTTTTTTTTTTTTTTTTTTTTTCTTCATCTATTGCCATAGTATTAATCGCGTCTAATAGCTAACGCGACGCCCTCGCCACCTATCACGACCCGTGGATCTTCCACTTCGATCACATCCGCTACCTCCACTGTCACCAGCTCCTCATCTACACCGTCCTCCTCTTCGTCCTCGATATCTACTACTACGACTAGTAGTCTTCCGACTGTGACTTCCCCGGGCTCAACACTCTCGATCCCGCCTCCTAGCACCACCGTGGTCCTGAGTACCTCGACCTTGGGTACTATACCGACGAATCATGCGCTAGCGGCGGGTATGAACGGAGTGGAGCGGGTTGGTGCAATGGGCGCACTGGTGGTGGGGATGCTTGCGCTGCTGTGAGAGGTAGAAGCGCGGAGGGTGTACTTTGTGGAGTTTGAGTTTTATAGCGGACAATCGGACAATCGGCATGGAGATCTGGCGTACATATCACCATTGTCTTTGGTAACGTGAACCTTGTGTCTTCTGCTTCTAATGATAATCTTCGTACCTCCTTGCACACTCAGGACTTGCTTTGTCTCGCTCTTAAATCTGGCTTCGGACTAGTGAAAGTAACGCTGCAGCTCGAACCTTCGAAGTGCGACGACTACGACACCCTGCTGTAACGGGGCACGCCGAGGACGGCGGACGCTAGCTTCTTCATTTACTGAGGCTCAAAAGTCATTTGTTGACGGATCGCTACTTGGATAACCTCTCAAATTTATCAACCGATGCCTGACCTTCGTTGGACGAGGCACGTCATGGATCTGCGCACAAGATTTTTCCACTGCACTACTAGGCCGTTCCATGGAAAAGAAGTTGTGTCCGGTATCTCGTCGGACTCCTGACCGCACTGTACCAATGGAAACCTCTATCCCTCGTATCGCTCTATGACCCCGTATTGCCAACCCCCTGCAGGCAGACAGTACAGCGATCGCTCACTCACGCGCCCAGATTTTCAACGGCCAAGACTGCCTTCGCTTGATTCGCAGATCGGATGGGCGTTTCTGCCACCAGCCCGAGTCGTAACAAGTCAAGTCATGTCAGCCACAAAACGATCTTCTCCGTCAGCCTCTCATCCCAACGATTTAAAAAGACAACTCATAGCTCGTATTTGCTTACCTTCTTCCACATCCAATCAAGTATCCATGGCTCGCTTCCAGACACTTCTTGCATCGACGTTCGCCTGCTTGCTCCTTCAATGCATGGTCAACGCTCAGGACGTCGGCCAGCTCCCAAAGTGTGCCCAAGGCTGTGCGGTTACAGCTGCCGCTGCTACTGGCTGCGCTTTGTACGTGTAGTTCTTGGGGTTACTGGATGGGCGGTCGCTGATGTTTCTATTTTTATTTTTCGATGCAGGGCCGATGTAGCTTGTTTATGCAAGGCAACGTCTTTTACGACGGGGACGCTGCAATGCTCGATTAATACATGTTCGGCGGGTGATCAACGCTCGACGACTGAAGTGTTAACTAGGCTGTGTAACGCTGGTGCGTTTCAATGACGTTGTGTATTTTCGTGAATGATATTAACTTCCTCTCGAGGTGTAGTAAATACTTCGTCGTCGTCCATATCTTCCAACATTAGCAGTCAGTGCTTTCCCGTTTATAGCCCTTTCAATAGTACTAACCTCTAATCTATTGGACAGGTACTGCGACGCCCTCCCCACCTACCACTTCCCCCGGACCTCTCACCTCCAATACATCCGCTACCTCCATCTCCATCTCCATCTCCACCACCACCACCACACCCGTAAACACCCTCTCATCCACGCTCTCATCCGCCCCGCCCACATCTTCATCCTCAATCCCTACGTTCTCCACCACCCCCAGCATCCAGACCACGACCTCCCCCAGCAGAACACTCTCGCTCGTACCTAGTAGCGCCACCGTCCTTCCGAGCCCTTCGACGTCGGATACTATGCCGACGATCAACGCGGCTGCGCCTGCTGTGAGTGCGGCGGAGTGGGTGGCCGCGATGGGCGGGATGGTCTTGGGGATTGTTGTGCTTTTTTTGTAGGCGACGGGGATAAAGGATGGGTGTTTTTATATATAGGACTATGACTGTGGGTATAATCGGCGTTGATAGCTGGTGGATCATTGTAGGCGTTGGTATCGTGGCGTTTTGTATTCTCCGTCTAATGATATGTTTGCTTAGGCTCATTTCGTCTGTTGAACTCGGGCTCTGCTCAGGCAGTTTACGAAACGTATCGATGAAACTGATGATGAGCTTGTAGTGACTCCGACGGGGGCGGCCTCATCCTGCCAGCTCTTCACGAACGCGGATACACCTGGTACTTGGTGCGCCGCTCTAGCTATACGTTTTCAGAGCGATCTCTGATTCGGGAGAAGTCTAGAGTATTCGAGGGTCAAATGCGCCTTCGCTTCATTCGCGCGTATTCCAACGCCATGCCACAGTCGCCACTTCAAGAAAATAGAAACGCCAATTCGCGTCCAAGGCAATGTGTGCGCAAGGATCGCCGAAGGTCTCTGCGACTCCCAACGCCCAGAATACCCCCTGCTTAGCCTTGGCTTTTGCGCTCCGGCTTCAGTGTTTTATGACGCTTACCTTTATAGGCTTGACGAGGACCCTTGCCACGGGCAGAAACCCCTCACGAGTGCTTTTCACAGGACCACGCTCGTCGGTGGGGGATCTGCTGGGACTCGTGTAGGAGGCGTGCAAAGCGAGGGAAACTAATGAAATAAATGGAAATTTCGCGATGACTGACATTTTTCGCCTGGTGTTGATGAAACCTATTCCTATGTGGGCATGCTCCTTCAACCTTTATAAAGCCCTGGGTATATTATCCATCTGTGGGTGACTGCTCTGCCGTAGGTCATGTGCCAATGGGCGCGCCGGACAGCTCTGAGAAACAAACGATCATATCCCGCGGCCCGTCATGAGGGCCCTGCTCGTCTTTGGCGAAATGTGGGCCATGACCTCCTCGGCATATCATGAGTCCTACTTATTCTGGCTTTGTTATCCCAAGGGATGCTTACAATTGGACATCCCGACACCACGATGCGGTCTAATTTTGCTCCGGCGGTGGCTCTTCAAAAATTTTGACTCGCTTTGAATCCTTCCGAGCACTGCCTGGATTTCGAGCGGGGTGAGACTCCACTCATCATACGCACAAAACACAACTAACGTAATCTAGAACACGCCAGGAATGAGAGAATATAGAACGTCGCACCAAGACGTCATTCCCCCATATACTGACTTGGTTTCGGTGTGTAGTCGGCACATCGTCTTCGTATGCATCTGGCCTTACTTTCAGTGGTCAATGGTGGTTCAGAGATGATTGTGTCCCGCCACACGCTGTGATGCGGCGCGTTTCAACGCGCTTTCCTCGATCTCACACTGACAAGAGAGAAAAAGGTCCGTAAAAGGGTAATATATATATATTATTTCGGATCATGCTCAGCCGTTACTAAGTACAGTCCTGGCCCAAGTCTGCCCTTCCTAAAGAAGGCTCCGAATTGACTCAGTCATGAAAAAAGAACGTCACTGTTCCACTCGTTGATAGAAAAGGGACAAAGAAGGGTACCAAATCTTCAACCCTCCGCTCTGCAGACGAACTGCCTCCTCGTAGGCCACAGGATTCCATATCTTCATCGACGGCATCTTCCTCCAGTACACACGAAGCTCCTTCAACTGGGAAAGATTTTCCTCCTTGTAAAAACACGAATCTGCTCTCCAGCGGCGTGTCGCGACCATATGGAGGATAGCCTTGTCGGAGCGAATGGAAACGGAGGTGTCGGGGAGGTTATCCTCGATAATGAGCGTCTCGAGCCTAGGTAGATCGTTGGGGACAAGTGCCCCTGTGTGGTAGGAGAAGCACCCTACGAGTGCGGCATAGTCTTGATGCTCATCGGGTTTTGCGGACAGATGTAGATGGTGCAAGGTCGGCGTGGCAGTCAGGAACTTCCACAGCTCCTGTATGTCAACGGAAATGTCTTCCAAGCGCAGGTGGGTGATTGGACGATAGGTCTTCGGCGTTTTGTGGAGAAGTATCTGCGCGAAGCACCAGTTGTCTCGGAGTCGCAGTTGTCCATCCACCTCCAGTGTTTCGAGGGCCGGAAGCTCTAACAGTCGGAGAAATATACAGATAGCGGAACGTTCGATAGCTCTCTGTCGTTCAGGACACACCAGCGACACGATTAACTTCAGGGACGTGAGGCGAGGGAGACAAATAGGGTTTTGGCGCCCGGCCTCTACGGGGAAGGAATCTTCGCAAGTGATACCGTCGATCTTGCAGGTGACGAGATTATGGGATTGTTGGAGAATTTTGATGATGTCGTGTGGCGGAATAGCGGGACCCTGGATGACGAGGTGGGAGAGACGACCCCACGGCAAGTATCTGCAGTCTGAATACCGTTGAAATCCCACCGGACAAAAGTTGAGCACGAGTGATAACGGACGATCGCTGGCGCGAGAGAACCATTTCCAGACACCAGCTATCAGCGCAGCGTCGCGTATCGCCTTCGTAGGAGCGGTCAACAGCGCCAGCGTATTGATTAGTTCTGGACTCTCAAGCATTTGCTCCATGAAAGCCAACGACCGTGCATCGGTCTGGCGTAGGAAACGCTCGGTGATAATGAGGGACGTCCAAAGTTCGGACGTGGAGAGTGCCAGATCTCGCCAACCAACGCAGACCTCCGTCAGGAGTAGTGGCGATTGTGATTGTAAGGCGACGTTGTCCGGAGCACGGTTGGGGAAGGGAAGAGAGTAGATGAAAATCGTGGCGAGGATCTCAATCGGCAATTTTGCGATACCGTTGGATGGCTCGGAAGGATCCCGGGAGAGTTGAATCTAGCATCGGTGATATACAATTGTTAAGTGATGAATCTAGGTATGGATGGATCGATGACTTACCAGTGTAGATGCCATGACTATTAGAGCAAGTCGAGGATGTCTGATCTGCCTGCCATTTTCATTTCGGCTGGTACTTATACGCTGCAGATCCTAGACGTTTTAGGCGATTGGGAATAACGAGCCATGACCATGGCCAGGCAATTTGCGTTGTTTCCCCTATCCGGATGCCAAGGGGGTTTGGCCAGGATCGCGCCAACCGCAAACAATGGACATTCCGATACCATAGCTGCCCCCATGGGCCATGAACCACCAGTCTACTCGGAGATTGCGCTGGCCATGGCCAGGCAATCAAAAATAGCGAACGCCGGGCATTCGTGCAGTACGAAGGGAACCAAAACGACAGCGAGGAAGGTTGTAGGACTGTCGTGGCCGCGCGGTCATTCGTCGAGCCGCGAAGGCGGACCTAGTTCGAGTACGTGTCGCAAAATGATATTCACGAGTGACGGGATGTGGTTTCGTGCTTCCCTAAGGGGAGGGCATAGTGCATGGTGAAGAAAAGAGGTACTTGAAGGATAGGCCGTTCCTTCACCCCTCCCCCTTGCGAAACCAGGGTGAATAACGTAACACCAGGAAAATCGAGGCTTCCAGGAAATAACGTCATATGTAAATGACCCCCTGCATCTGTGAAACGCTACAGAGCGTGGCCGGGACGAGATCTAGCGGCAGGGAACTGCGAAAGCCTGAGTCTGGGCGAAGCAGACGCAGAAGCATCGATGTAGAGCCTAGGAAACATCATAATACACATCGATGGCCAGGCTCAGATATCGACGACCTAGTTCGGCCAAAGTTAATTAGCCGTTACTTCCAAACCACCACAAGATATACGAAAAACACAACTCACCATTCCCTCCTTCACGAAAAGAACAAATACATCCAGTCGACCAAGAAACGAAGGAAGGTGCAAGTCACAGTGACTTTGGAACGACCGCTGGTGGGCAAAATGCTAGCACAGCCACGCCCCGTCGTCCGAACAAAATACAAAATCCCGATCCCCCCGCTACAACTCGCCCACCGATGTATAAGCAACAGTTGAAGCATCAAACAGACAATCCCCTCGCCTTTTACTAGGGGATTCCGTGATGCTTCAACGCTTGTGATGTTGCTTGATAATCTTTGGAATGCATTTAGTGGGCTCTTCGTGAGTTTCGATTGTTGTTTTGGAACTTGTTTCTTTTCTTTTCTCTTTTTTTTTTTTGTTTTTTTTGGGGAGGACTTTTTTCGCGCTCGTCTTGCCTTGCGAAAATATCTTGTGGATATATATGCAATTGCAGAAGTGCCACGAATTTGTTTTATTATTACATGTAGCAAGCAATCTGCACCCTCGTTCGACGCGATTCTGGCTTGATGTTACGATATCCCACCTTCTCCTCCCCAAGTGTTCGCAAACAACCGTCTCCCCAGCCAACAGTAAAAAAAAAAGAAAAAAGGATGCGTTGCTCTTTGGACATGACCCTTGTCTCGGCTCGAACGAGGGCTCTTCTCGTCCCAGTAGGATATGGAACAAACTTCTGCATGCTCTATCTCTATACCACTGGGCCAAGTTATAAGCACAACGAAGAAAGACCTCGAGTTACGGGACTATTGCGCTAGGGCGGCACGGGGGGGGGGAGATAACTGATACATTAATTCTTGAATGTGAAACATATAGATAGGCATAGGTATGGGACGCAAAAGTCCTGGCGGGGGGGAACGTATATGAAGATGGCCCAAGCCAAGCAGCCATGCCTCCAAGGCAAGGTAGGAAGGAAGGAGGAGGTTGTGTATATAACGCCCTGGTGGGAAGGAAGCGTGATGAGGAAAGAACGGTTGTTCGTGATATGTGGTATGCGAAGAAAAAGTGGTATGATGGGATGATGGGACGATGACGACCTGTACCGTCCCCTGTATTCCAACTTCTCTCTCACAAAAACGCCATCAACCCAACAAACGCAGCCCCAACGATACCCATACCCTCTCCTAACCTTACTTGCCCCGGCGCCGCGTTCCCCGTCGGTCCAAGATCGGCCGTGATAGTGCTCAACACGACTTCGGTGCTGCTCGGTGCCAGGGAGAGGGTGCGGCCGGGCGGGCCGGTGGTGACGCCGGGTGCAGCAACATTAGGAGTGACGGAGGCGTTTGAGGGGGATCCGGTGTTGGGTGTATCTCCTGGGGAAGTGGGACGCGTGGTACGGGTTGGTGGGGCCTGGGACGGGGACTGGGATTGGGAGGAGTTGCTTGGGGTGGGTTTGGGGGGCGTGGAGGATCCGGCTGGGTGGGATTTTGGGTTAGTTGGTCGAGCTAGACTAGGGAGGTTAGGGATGAGGCGTACTGTTGGGTGGGGTGCTGGAGGCCGACGAGGATGAGGGAGGGGGAGACGCTGTGACATGAGAAGCGCGTGAATGGCGAGACGCAGAAGCGGAGAAGGACAAGAGAACGTACGGTTAGAACACATGTCCTGTAAAAGACCGTTGGTGGACGCTTGATCCTCTTTTGGGCAAACCTTGGCTGCACACTGCGAGGTTGCAGAGCTGAAGCTTGAGGATTTGCAGAGACATGCGTTGTCCGTTCTAAGTGGAATATAGCACGCCGCCGTGTCAGAACGATCTTTCTTATGAGGAAAAACAATGAATACGCACTGAGAGCAGCCGGATGCAGCGGCGGCGGCCGTTACACAAGATTGGGCGCAAGGCGGGAAGTCGACCGTCGACTGGGCGTTCACCACGACGGCGATGAGTGTGGTAAGTAAAAGAGTGATACAGACGGGGCTAAAGAGCGTGGAGAAACGAGCCATGGTGCACGTTCGTCGTTGGTGTACAAGAGATGAGAGGATGATGATGACAGGAGTCGACGTCTGTGCTGCAGTCGGGTCATGATTGTCGTTGACAACCGGAATTGTGTTTTTTTTTCTGATTGTTCATCAGCGTATTTTTAGATACTCACGTGTCGCTAATTATAATTCAGTGTGCCTTGTACCCCAGACCATTCGATGATTCATCGACATCTACCATTCCAACCGCCAATTAACGATGTCGCTGCGCTGTCGAGCGTTCGTCTATTCTTTTCCCTGAAGCACCAGGTGTTGGTTCCGATTTACGAACTTTCTGCACCTCCCGTCCTCTGGTGTCACCGCCGCCACCCTCGAGGTGGGGACAAAAATTGCGAGTTATTTATCACCGGCTCTACTGATGCTCATACTGGCGACTGAGTAACGCGACTAATGGATACGGGTCGGAGCGTTTGGCCCTCGCCCGCTCGCGTTTGCCTGTCACATTCCCATCCCCAGAATCGGCCGCGTCGGATTGTTGTACAGATCCCTGCCGTATTACACTCATGCCTAGTCATCCAACCGTCCAAGCTACCACCGAGATTCTATACTTGCTTAAGCCGCTATCCATCGGTGGGCTCGTTCGATCCTCGTGGTGCGCATGGAAGACTTTTCAACCGGTTTTTTGTACAGGGCATGATTTCCTCGTGAACCCGCTTGCGTTCGTTGTTCTATCCTCTGTGCCCCTGGGTCGCGTGAACCGATCTCGTGCATATTCTTACTATGTCGACAATAGGGAATGGGAAAGCGAATGAGGGCGCAAGGTGAGAAATCAAACAAAGGGTTATGGATTATGCGAGGCTAACAACTAAGGATTCTAGAGCAACGAGCGTTGGGTATAGAGAACCGTAGCGAAATCATGCAACCAAATCGTCCCCAAATAACCTTAGAGGTTAACGTTGACGGGAGTGCAGCCGAGAGCGACGATACCATTCTTTATTATACCACGCGTCAGAAGATAAATTAAAAGCTGGCTACATTGGACTTACGAAGCTGTTGTTGGTGCAGCAGACGGGCTGGGCGGTGCAAGAGTTTCCACCAACGCCGATGACAGAGATGGGGGTGCAGGTCACTAGAGAAAAGGTATGTAACGTTAGACTGAAAACCTATACAATAGGATGAAATGACTGACCGCCAACTTGACCAGTAACCGCCTGAACCGCGATTCCCAAGATGCCGAAGAGGCCAGCGACGGAGGGGCTGTCAGCCTGGGAGAGAGAACGGTCAGCTCATCATCGGAGAGAGAGCGAGAATGTGGATGGAGCCAGACGTACATTCTGGACGGAGTTGCAGCACTGGAGTTCACCGGTGTTGCACTGACCAGTGGCAGTGGCGAGGAGGGGAAGAGCGAGGAGGACAGCGGCAGAGAGACGAGCGAACATGGTCAGGTAGGTGTTGTGGTAGAACGACGGTGAGTTGTTAACCTGATCTTTCAAGCATTTTCCGGGTGGCCTTTTTATACCTTTCGCCCACCCCCAGACAGAAGTCGGAATAAAAATATTTTGGGCGCTTGAGTCGTTTTTCTTTTGCTCTTCCTTTTTGGGGCTAGTGTATTGATCGCCGGCAATAAGTCAAGCATCTAGGTCCTCCTCACGTAGGTCTGACTGACGTTTCGCTTCTTTCATGCTGGCATTTGCTGGCTTCTCCTCGGCAGTAGTACCACGATTAACAACGGAATGGGCATCTCCAAGCATATCTAGAGCGATGCGCAGGAAATGGAGGAATAAAATCTTGCAGACACGACCCTCAGCCTGAATCGAGCATGAAAACGCCTGTGTGTGCGGCTTTCTCGCCGACCACGTAGTATGTCACGAAACATGTCAAGGACTTCAATTTTGATCGGAGGCGCTTCTGCCATAATCGGCTGCACATACTCGGCTACACAACTGTTTAACCTCTTTGGGCTCCAACCTCCGCTGATCCGGGCCAATGGCACTGACATCCTTCCCTCAGGGTCTTCCTCCGCAGCGCCCATAGCCTGTTCATTGCGAACGGAACCACACTCAAGCCTGATGCGCTTCTCAAAGACGAAGCGGTGCCGCAACGAAGCCATCTATTGCTGTAAGTATTCGTACTCGAATGTCCTATGAAACTATTCCTCCATACCGTGTAGGGCGTGGACAATGTGAAAGTGAAAGGCAGGTTCGAATTCTCAAGTCACCCTTAGTCCCCATTTGCTGCCGTTAATGTTGTCAAAAACCTGACCCGAAGTCAGGGCTGATTTGATTTCGAAGATGCTTTTTTGACATCCGATCGTGGCGAAGGCGAGGACGACCCTGGGGTCTTCGGTTCATGCGGAAGGATCAATCCTTCAAACAACTCCCAGAGTGAGTTCTCTCAAAAGGTTCTGTAGGGCTCAATAATTCACTGGAGCCATGCGCAGTGTGAGGCATTCGGGAATGCCGAACGGGTTGTACTAGTAGTAGTAAGTGGAAGTATCAGGTTCCCCAAGCGAGAACAACATCCATCATCTACGTTTTAAATTCTGCTGAGGCAAACTAAAATCTGCCATGGCAGATTCCTCTTTGAGAATAGGTCAGGGATTCCTTCTTTTGGACAAAACAACGTGTGGAACGCTGTCTCTCAACCAATCACAGCAATCCCCGACACGGGTCCTCCAGGAAACAAGAGGAATCATTAGAAGATGTGTACCTGACGGCTATGTCGGCTAGGAGTCTTGCAGATGATGCTGGCGCCACGTTGACAGCGCTTCAGAACTAGTATGATCGAAGAAGCTCCAGAACGCAAAAAGCCGGGGACTCGAACTCGGCAGTTTCATGTTCGCTTGGTTCAGAATGACCGTCACCAACATCTAACGCGAACTAGAGATGCGAAAACGTACGACATGAAATTTATTTCCAGCGGGGGTGGACGTCGACGAGGGTATAAAAGGTAGGCAGAATCACCGTTGAACATCAGTTCAACGATCCACCGTTTTACACATCCAACTTGTCTACCATGTTCGCTCGTCTCTCCGCCGCTGTCCTCCTCGCTCTTCCTCTCTTCGCCACTGCCACTGGTCAGTGCAACACTGGTGAAATCCAGTGCTGTAATTCTGTCCAGAAGGTACGTCTATTTCCATGTATCTTTTCCGTCTCGTGTACTAAAGCTATCTACCAGGCTGACAGCGCGTCGGTTGCTGGGCTCTTGGGCCTCTTGGGTATCGCTGTCCAGAGCGTTACTGGTCAAGTTGGCGGTGTGTTCGCTCCTTCCGACGTTGATTAGCTTTTCACTCATCTCACTTCTTCCAGTGACTTGCAACCCCATCGGTGTCATCGGTATCAATGGAAACTCCTGCACGGCTCAGCCAGTCTGCTGCACCAACAACAGCTTCGTGAGTATTTTTCCGTCAGTGTTTCTCGCAACCTACTCATGAGTTGCATTCAGAATGGCATCGTCGCCCTTGGCTGCACCCCTATCAACGTCAACGTTTGAGTATCTTGACTCATTTTTTGGTTCGGTAGAATACTCAGACAGCCGCATAATCGTTAATGGATATATCTTGCTTTGATCTTCGTCTGCTGAGTATACGTGCCATACAAAGGCTTCCTTTAGTTGGTGTTTGATTTCATTCTGTCGTTAGAACGCTTCAGTTGATTCTGATCCCTTTACTTTTTGTTCTGTACGGGGGGTAGGATCCATGGAGAGAAGGATGTTAGTACGTTTTGTTCTTGAGTTGTAACATGCATTCATTGTATGTTGCTCAATGCCGACGGAAAAAGACTTGGAGGGCAGAAGGTAAGATGTATCCCTAAGATCACCATATCTTCTGGGCCGCCTTGGATGGGCTTCTCATCCAGAGTGTCCGTTCGTGGCACCGCCGAAGTTTTTGGTTGTCTGAGCTTCGGTGTGTTTGCACCCCGGCATTTCCCGGCTGTCAGAGGTGTGCTTGAGTTTCGATTTTTCCTAATCATCCCTTATTTCGACTACTGTGCATTCATTTTTTGGACTATTCCGTGTTGTTCACTGCGTGGTATGCTGCCTATCAATTGGGATGGACTGCTGTGCCACTCTTTTATCATTTATGGCTTCACCTGGCCTGGGTAGAATGCATAATTGGTGTGTTGAGCACCCCCGTTTTGTCCTCGCTCATATCATAAAATCGCAGCCTCACTAGTCCTCTGCAGAACTATTGGAAATAGCGTGTCCACAAATAGCAATGGGTCAATTGTGAGTGTTGCGATAAAGCCTGCGCAGTCAGTATAGCCAGGGTACATCTCCGGCCCTGAGCCATATCTAGTGGCATCATGCTGAAGGTATGTTTTTTTGCCATTCTAGACCCCATCCCCAGTATTTGGGACATGTCCTTATAAAGGGAAACACAGTGGGTTGTAATTGGGCTTGCCTATCTCAATGTTTCGCTAAGCTATGACCCTCCTTAGCCCTTGAAAGATTGACTGTCTGCCAGGACATTCCCAAATTCACCCACCCCGAATTGACAACCAAAGGTTACCCAGGCCATTTACACCCACAATTGCCACGAGGTATGTTGGCCTTATCACTACCTACGTCCTGTTTCCCCAGCTGATTCTGGTATTGCAGTAATTCTACTGGTACCAGGCTGCTCTCTCACGACTCCTCCATTTTCTTCTGCCTGGTGCGTTGTCATCCTCTTCCAACCTCCCCTTGACCATGGTAGCCAGTCTGAATGACTGATAGGATCATGCCATGTTCCACTCGTCTACAAACATTCACTGCTGTCTTCAACCCTTTCCATATGCAAGGTATACTAGTATGTGCTTGTTCGTTTCCTCTCTCTTTGGATGTGTGCTTATTGTGATTGCGATCATAGATCAAGATCCTTTGACTTCTACGCTTCACCTTGGCTTCAAATGTTCAATGGTCATTGCTGGGGATTGGGGATGGCAGACGACATCTCGTTTGCCCAAGTTACATACCAATGAGACTGTGATGCCAGTGCTGAGACATCGGGCGTTCGTTGGACTTCTCGCTGGTAGAAGCTGGATAGGGTTCGAGGCCAGCAATGCTTGTGGGAAGCTATGCCTTGCCTTGAGAGATGAAGGAGAGGCCGGCATCCACTCTAGGAGTAGAGCCCTGCCTAAGGAGGTAGAGGAGGAAGGCCGGCAGCTCATATGAACGAGCGCCCTGCCACGAAGCAGTAACTGAAGCACTAGGACGGCAGCTATCGCATGAGCGAGCGCCAGTCTTCGTGAGGAAGGCCTTGTAACCCTAGGCTTAGGGGTGTTGTGACCCAACACTGGGCTCTTGTAGCCCTAGAGGAGGGGCGTTGTGACCCTACGCAGGGGCGGCGGTGTACGCGATGTACCGTGGTGTGGCACGGCTCCCAGAACCTTCAAACGGGGGGTGTAGGTTCAGGAGTAAAGTGTGCATTCTGTATTCTAAGTCCGAAGATGGAATACAAACAATGATGACTAATCGTATGTTACTGTTGTCCATGGCCTTTGGGCATGTCAGGTGACCATACCCAATATCACACCGTCACAGAGACTGTTATGAGGTCAGTAGTCTCCAGATCCGCAACCACTCTCCCCTTCTGACGGGATCATATCCATAGCCAGCAGTCACCAGCTGCTTGCCGTAGTTGAGACTGGTTTCCGCTTGGTATAGGTATCACATACATTCCAGGGTTCAAAGGCGAGGCACGAGGACCTATATCATACCACAGTGTTCAAGTAGATATGTCTGTCGTATTGCATTTCAGAATGCTTCTCCTGTCTCTGCTGCTCAGCTCTCATGTCTCTCTCAGTTATTGATGCTGGGGCGAACTGATTTGTTGGGACTGGACTAATCCTACCCCAGGCGATGACAGTGCATACCTCCATTGTCAAACTTAGGGAATGCCAGGTCAGCATTACCCTCATCAGTAGAACAATGTACAAAATTGATGATGGTTAGGTGCACATTGTGCACTTATAGGTCAAAAGGTGGGTATCATCATAATTTGGTCAAACATCGTTTAACATAGATGTTAACTATTCTACGATGGAGTATCGTGGGTGATACTCCAGACTGGCAGGCTTGTTTGGCCATGTTTGGCTGGAGCTTCCAGCACGTAGTCAGTATTACCATTTTCGGGCACTCTTGGTTGAATCAATTGTGTTTTGCTGCTTGCATCGCGTCTGCACACTGCGCATATCTGGGCCCTAGTCAGGTTGGGCCACTCCATCTGGTGACAACAGTGTGATTCGAACTCACGAGGTCACTGTTCCACCTCTGTCTTGCTATCTTGCTGTCTTGCTGTCTTGCTGTGCTTTTGTGTTTTCGGGCTCTCTGTTTTGTGTCTGTGTGTTTACTGCGTCCACCATCTCTCTGCACCTCCGTTTTCAGCCACCGAGTTTATTCTGTTATGGCACCAGGAAATGGAGTGAACTACAAGGGTTCCAAGCAAAAGAAAACCGCGGGAATGGTCACATCACCACTACAGCCAAATATGGCGAACATGCCGCTGTCCAACAAACCAGCAATTTATGGAGGGGACCCCAAAGATCCCTTTTGTGCTGCGGCTGCAGAATTTTCCAGCATGCAGCATCGAACACTCACACCACATGACTGCATGGCTTTGCGCACCTTCTGGAATTCAGCACTGGAGGTCAGGGGGAAGATGATATCTGAGGAGATAGTGGATGTAATCATGAAGCAGGCGTGGCACAAGGGATACGAGGCAGGAAGGGAATGGGAGAGGAAGGAGATTGAAGAGAAGTACAACAGCAGGTGGTACAAGGCATACCGCCAAGGCAAGGATGCTGGGCAAGCCGAGGAGAGCGACGAATGGATCATCTTGGGTCATTCTCCGAATGAGGGGAAGTGTATATTGCAGGCTACCTGTGACGCTGAGGTCCAGACGATATTATCAGCCCTGAACACACCAATTTCTACAGCAACATCCGATATCGCCGTTCAGGCATCGTTTGCAACATCACCCAAAACGCTCAACACCTGGAATGTCAGGATGCAGACAACACCGACATCCACCCTCGATACTGCAGTTCAGACACTGTCCACAACAATGCCTGCCCTAGTTAACCAGGAAACTCAAGTCGAAGCCCCACCACTGGTCAATTGGGCAGACGAGGTTGACGCTGCACTCTATGTACCGCCCGCTGCGTTGACGGAGTCAACGACAGCAAAATCACACCCATGTGACATTTTCGTCCTGTCATCAGGATCCAGAAGACCGTTTGGGACCCTACAGCGACATTCATGATGATTACACCGCATACCTCAAACACCACAACAGCATCCATTAATACGCCGTGTCAACTACTGTAACCAGCCCATCGTTATGCATCGCCATCCATCTGGCATTTCGGATGACAAACCAGTCTTCATAGTACACCTGCCATCACAACCACGAACTGTTCTACCTGTTCACCCACCCACTCTTTGCTTGGATTGGAATCGAGACCCGCGTCTTTTTGACCTTAGCAAAGTGCTTAGTGTTGAGCAGTAGACCAGGGCAGAGCAATGGGGCAGAACAGAACGAGGTGTGCCTGTAACAAAAGTAGAGGGTATAACCTCAGTGATGGTAGAAACACTGCTAATATATTCTGTATACCTGTAACGAAAGTAGAGGGTATACTACGAGGTATCAGTAAGTGATAATGAGTGGAATATGTATGAGACTTACACCTCAGTGATGGTAGAAACACTGAGGTGGACGAAGGAGAATTACAGAAAGAAAACATAACTGATTACATAAGTGTTGGTATATACTGGTGGTTGTCTCATATACTCAACACTCCCCCTCGAGATGAACACTGGACTAAACAACACCAAGAAGTTCCTGGAACTTTTCGAGCTTGACATGTGCAAGCGACTTGGTGAAGATGTCCACGATCATATCAGAAGTAGGACAGTAGAGTAACGCAACATGACCAGAAGAGACAGTTTGTCATATGAAATGGAAATGAACATCGATATGTTTGGTGTGTCCATGAAACGTTGAATCCTTCGAGAGACGGATGGCACCCTGGTTGTCGCAATAGACTGTGGTAGGTAAGGAAGGTGGATAAAAGAAAGAGAGTTCAGTAAGTAATTTATGAATCCAAATAATGTCCTTAGTGGCATGTGTGAGTGTGACATATTCTGATTCGGTGCTTGAAAGCGTGATGATCGGTTGCTTTTTGGCACTCCAGGATACTACGCCAAGTCCCACAAAATGACCGAAACCAGAAATCAAGTGGTGATGCAGGTGGGAGGCCCAGTCTGCATCTGAATAGCCAGTGATTTCGGGATCATGACCACCAATAACGAGTTTTAAGCCAGTTGTACCACATAGATAGTGAAAAACTTGAGTAACAGCAACCATGTGAGTTGTTCGGGGAGATTCGAGATATTGTGATAGAGTGGAGACAGCGAATGCAATGTTGGGACGTGTCATAACAGTGATGTACATGAGCGAACCAATCATTTCACGGTATTTTATCTTCTCAGAAGGTGAAAGAAAGATATGGGAGACAGACAGAGAGTCAGGAGTGAGATCAATTGATGGCTCCATGGGTGTAACGGCGATTCGGGCATCTTCGAGACCAAAACGAACAAGAATCTGTTCAATGTAGGCTTGCTGTCCAAGCGCCATGGTCCGAGCATTCAGATCGCGCATAATACTGACCCCAAGAAGCCAATTAATAGGTCCAAGATTGACGATCTTGAAGTACTTGCTGAGTTGCTTCTTGATCAGGGTGGTGGCAGCTGAGGATTCGCTGATGATTGTAAAATTGTCAGTCGCGGCAGCCACGATGGTGTAATTGTCACCTCGAAATTTATAGAAAACGGCTTCATTGGCCACGCAGATAGAGTAGCCAAGTAATCGAAAAATTCGACAAAGTTCCTCATACCAGTGATGTGCACCTTGTTTCGTACTGTAGAGGGGACATTTGAGCTGACAAAGAACTTCCGAATCTGGTAAATCAGTGAGTTCTGGGGGTAGAGTGCGAAAACGGCAATAGTATGGGGGAAATTTCATGTAAATGATCTTGTTTTCCTTGAGAAAAGTGTTAAGGTACACATTTTTGATGTCGGCCTGTTTGACAATTGAGCTGCGGGAAGCTGCGATGGCGAGAAGAATGTGTAGCATAGTGGCCCAGATGGTCAGTGTGAAGGTTTCGTTGTAATCGACGCTGAAACGCTGCATAAATCCTTTTGCGACTAAACGGGCCTTGTAATGGATCATGTGACCATTGGCGTCATGTTTGCGATGCAAGACAAAATGGCACAGGATCACGTTGACGTTTGTGGGTGCTTGTATTAGTTCCCACGTACCCAATTTCTCGATTTGGGCCAGCTTGGCCTCTATGGCCTTAGCCCATTCTTCCTTTTCATCACCACGTAGTGCGTCCTGGATGGACGGCTCATCCTCGCTGGCTGCAAGAGCCCATTCCACAGCCTCGCGGACTAACTCGGCTTCGTTTTCTCTGAAGTCAACGGCGTCTGGATGAGGGATCCCATCGATATTGTCAACGAACATGTTTTTGGCCATATTGACATTGTTCGTTGGTTTGCGGCGTCGTCCACAGCCGTACTCGGTTTTGTCAAACTGCAGAAGGCCTTCGAGTGAATTTCGACGCTTTCAGAGGTGTGGAGGAGGTGCGGAAGATGGTTCTGGGCTGATTCTGGTGGTTTCAGGCGGTTTTTCATGGTTTTCAGGCAATTTTTTGTGGTTTTTGAGTGGTTTCAGAATGTCTACAGTGGCTGGAGCGTTTTCGACGACGGATTCGACACTGGCAGCAGGTTGACGAACATTCAAAATGTTTGAATTGCAAGGTAGGCCCCACTCCCCCTCAATTTGAATGTTTTCAGGGTTAAGAATGGCCTCTTTACTGAAATAGACATCTCTCTCCACAGTGACTCTGTGTTTCGAGGGCCAGTAGATCCTATATCCCTTTGCTTTGTCATCTAGACCCACAAATCGGGCCTCCTCAGCCTTAGGCTTGAGTTTGCCAGCCATGCGACATTTGACATAAACGATGCAACCCCACTTGCAAACCAATGAAATGTCAGGCTTATTGCCTGTCGCCCTCTCGTGCGGAGTCTTTCCATCTGGAATGGACCGATTCAGGGCACAATTTCGTAACCAAACCATCCAGTGGAATGCTTCGGCCCACAGGTATTTTGGAAGGCCAGCGGCAAGCATCATGGTGTGAGCGCCTTCAACAAATGTATGATTGGCATGTTTGGCGATGCCATTGGACTGGGGGGAGTCATGGATGGTGACATGACAAACCGTTCCGACGGACTTAAGGTATGCGTCGAATTCTTTACTAATGAATTCACCACCCCCATCGCTACCATAGATTTCGATGATGCCTTGACGTTGGACCTTAACCCAGGCTTTGTAGTCCTTATATGTCCGAAACATATCAGATTTTAGAGCCAGGAAGGAGATTTCGGCCTCATGAGTTGAGAGGTCGATGTTAAGGTAAGAATATGATGCTCCACCAAGGGATTTGGTCTGAGCAGGTCCCCATAGGTCTGAGCAGGTCCCCATAGGTCTGAGCAGGTCCCCATAGGTCTGCGACGACTTTCTGACCATACCGATCGTATGTGGTCGCGCTCTCCTTTGGAAAAGACTGACAGGAAATTTTCCCTTTAACACAGGCCTTGCATTCCTTAGGCTTTGACGACATGTTGAGCTTGACACCAGTGATCATCCCCAGGCGGACAGCCTCCCGTAAGTCCTTGTGATTAATATGCCCCATTTGACAGTGGAGCTCACTAATGGATATAGCTTTAGATGCTGAATTGGCAGTGTGATGGGGTGGGGAGAGAATGACAGATGGATCAAGACGATATAACCCACAGACCATGGGGACTTGACTGATGGGACGTCAATGAGGTTTTGGACTGCAGATAACACACTTCCCATCCTCGATGAGTAGGGAACACCCAGTGCGATCAAGACACGAAACGGAGATGAGTGTGAAGGCAATCTGAGGTGCATAATATGCCTTCTGGAGTAGAATGGAAGTCAATTTCTCTCCATTCATCATAGGCAGCTGAACGCGAAGGTCACCCTTGCCAAGGGTGCTAAACGTGCGTTTGTCAGCTGCATGGATAGGTTCGGGAGTGATTTCCTCAAAGTTGATGAACTTGTCTCGGTCTGGTGAGAAGTAACTGGTAGAACCGGAATCAAGGATGACACCAGTGTTTGAAGACATAGAGTGGGCTTCGTGATCATGTCCGGAGGTGATGGCGAGGGCAATGTTATGGTAATTGTCGTCATTGGAAGCATCGATGGCAAGGAAGGCATAGTTTTCGCTGCTGTCGCTGTCTGATTTTTCAGACTTTTTGGCAACGTTCGCGGATTTCTGCTTGCCTTTCCCTTTTGACTGTCCACCATGTTTCTTGACCCACCAATTGGGGGCCTTTCCAGCCATCCCTCCACCATCTTCGAAGCACTGATCAGAGGTATGTCCATCCTTTCCACAATTGTCACAATGACACTTATTGGATCCTTTTCCTTTCCCCATCGATTTCCCCTTGGATCTGCCGGCATCCCCTTTGGCCTTTGAATGTGCAGCAAACATCGCCTGATTGGATTTATTGATGTTCTCGGTGATCGCAGCCGCATCTGCTTGCTGAGTGAGATGCCAGATCAGCTTCTTGCTCGTAGTGGGTTTTCCAGCTTTGCAAGCAACAGTATCGAGGGTAGTGATGAGGGGGGCATAGGAGGGAAGTAGGGAGACCGATGTACGAATGCACGAGGTGAAGAACTCATCTGTGAGGGGAGATCCGATTTCTTCGAGGCATTGTTTGATGGATGTGAGGTTGGTGAGGTGAGTGCGCATGTCATTGCCTTCGACAAGCCAAGCATTCTGAAGTCATGAAAGGAGGTCCGTTTCAAACATTACTCCTTTATTTCCATAGATGGCATTGAGCCTTGTCCAAACAGCAGCAGCAGTCAGTTCGTTTTTGACCTGAATGAATGTGGACTGATTGACAGTACTGTAGATGATCTCACAAACTTGGGCCTCTTTCTGCAACCACTCGTCCATGGCATCCTCATAATCCTCAACCTCTTTATCTGTTAATGGGGTGAGTGAACCACTCTTGTAGAAGGACCCATTCTGTTCCCTGGGCTCTGCGGGTTTACACGCTGTACTGTTGACGTGACGGCGAAGCTTCTTTGATGTCAAAGTGTTGATGACCCTTTCCTTGTAGAGTAACCAATTGGACCCATCGCTAGCAAGCTTCGGGAGCATAACCTTATTGGTTGAGATGTCAAAGGTATGTTTGGGGCCCATAACCTGTTGAGCAGTGGACTGGGGCAGAGCAACGGGGCAGAATGGAACGAGGTGTGCCTGTAACAAAAGTAGAGGGTATAACCTCAGTGATGGTAGAAACACTGCTAATATATTCTGTATACCTGTAACGAAAGTAGAGGGTATACTATGAGGTATCAGTAAGTGATAATGAGTGGAATATGTATGAGACTTACACCTCAGTGATGGTAGAAACACTGAGGTGGACGAAGGAGAATTATGGAAAGAAAACATAACTGATTACATAAGTGTCGGTATATACTGGTGGTTGTCTTGTATACTCAACACTTAGGAGTCTGGGATGGATTAGGACTTGAGAGGTTGAGGTCTTTGGAGGCAGGTTCTAATTGGCAAGTCAAGTGGCAGCGGTGAGGACACCGCTATGTTCAGGGGGGGTGCATGGAGTATCGTGGGTGATACTCCAGACTGGCAGGCTTGTTTGGTCATGTTTGGCTGGAGCTTCCAGCACGTAGTCAGTATTACCATTTTCGGGCGCTCTTGGTTGAATCAATCGTGTTTCACTACTTGCATCACATCTGCACACTGCGCGTATCTGGGCCCTAGTCAGGTTGGGCCACTCCAACAACAGGAATAACAGTTTGGAGACTAGGAAGCAATTGCCATCCCACAAGATATCTAGAGGTTGATGTTGATGGGTGAGCATCTGAGAGTGACGATGTCATCCCAAGAGGGGCATACCACTGTGAGTGTTCAAGTTCCCAGGCAGATGTTTGAGATACTCACAAAGCTGTTGTCAGTGCAGCAGACAGTCTGCGCAGTGCACAGGTTGCTGCCAACAGCAATGCTGCTGATTGGGTTGCAGGTCACTAGGACAAGCGGAGGTGGCAGGGGTCAAGATAAGTGGCAGTACGCATTTTCTGGGATGGGAAGTGGATTTACCACCGACTTGGCTAGTGAGTCCTTGGAGGGCGACACCAAGGAAGCTCAAGAGGCCCGCGACAGAGGCACTGTGAGCCTGCGGAGGTTGGTCAGTATTACCTACGATGACGATAGGTTGACTTATGCTCTACACGCTGTTGCAGCATTGGACTAGGCCAGTGTTGAACTGGTTGGTCATGGGGTCGTCACCAGCGGTGACGAGGAGAGGGAGAGTGAGGAGGAAGGCGGCAGAGAAACGAGTGAACATTGTGATAGGTGGAGCAAGGAGTGTAGTGAAACGAGTGCGTCGTTTGAACTGGTTTTTTGGACGTTGTTTTTTGCTGAGCTTTTATACTCGCAGGTTTAGAATATGACTGATGTGTTGGAGTGTTGAATCCTTCTGTGTTTGGACTGGTGTCGAAACCAACCATGCTGCCGGTTGGCATCAGTGGTTTTTCTTTTCCTGAGGTTGGTGGGGCAAGCACATGAACACCCAGGACTCTCGGAGGCATGCCTGACTACACTCTGGTGTACATTGAAATTCTGAATCTGTCCAGAATTGGACGAGACTCCCGAGAAAGTATTTAAGTGAAGTCCAGGCTATCTGCCCTTCAGATGAGTTTGGCGAAGCATGATGCTCTTTGTTTCCTGTCTAGGGAAAGGGAACTTCGAAATTCATTCGAGGTTCGCAGGTGTAAAGGGAGACCTTCCCTTTACAGATTATTTGTACATATTTAATTCTGAGACTGCTGGTTTATTAAAACCAGCGGTCACATGATAGATAATTTAGCTTTTTACTTTTGTACCCAATATGTTGCATAATCCCTACAGTTGGTTGTGCTACGTCAGTCATACTTAAGTAAGAGCGCCCTTTACACTTTTTTGAGCATCCTTTATCAAAGGGATCACCCCTGCAACCAAGCCCCACAATGCCATCGAAACAAAACAAGAAGAAGAAGACCTTGAGAGGATTGGTGACGGGCTTACCCAGCGCCGTACCACCTGACAACCTACCAGGAGCAGCACATGCACCTGGCGGTTCGGCAGAAGCCTCAGAAGAGGCAACAACCCTGGCCGCAGCTGCTTTGCTGGCTGCAGCCACAGCCACGTCACAATGTGGCCATGACAACGAGGAATCTCCTTGTCATTGAGAGACCGCTCGCAATCATGAACGTCTTTTGCAGAAAGAAGATACAGGAGCTCAGATAAAATCTGAGCCCAGTTCTGGAGTGGCTCCTATTCAGCAGACACGAAAAACCGATCGTGATCTGAGACACGATCGGAGGGAGGCACGGCGAGTGCGAAATGCGCCCGACCTGTTCCCTGCACCCTTCGATAACATATTGAGGATGTTAGCTCAATCGGGTGCGTCAGGAATTCCTGGCAAACCCCAGTATCGCCATGATAACAGCGGTACATTAGTGTTTATGTCTGAAAGTTCATTGACTGAACTCTCATCGGCTGCATGTCAGAACAGACATGCGCAAAAGAAACACAATGAGGGACCTTCGATTCCGAAGGCCCCTCGCAGCTATATTTCTGCTGTCGAGGAGCGTGACGCGCTTTTGGACCTAATGGCTCAAGAACTCATAATGAAGTGCAGGAGGCACTTCAATCGATCCACAAGAAACAGGAGACCGTTGTCCAAGTGGAGCGCGAGAGCGGTATACGCTCTCGCAGTAGTAGACATTCTGTGCATCCAGAGAACGTTGCACTACCCCCATCTGAAGCTACGATGGAGGCAGTAAACCAGAGTTTGCATCAGCCTTGTCAAGACAATGAGACTAGCTCACAAGCTCGAGCACGCCATAGAGCCTATGAATGTGCGCAAAACCTGCCTCCTGTATGGGAGAATACAACATCCGCATTGCGAACATTTGAAACAGGAAACATAGGGACCACGTCATATCGACGGGGCCCCTCATGCACTGATGAGATCATAGATCGCTGGACTGCACAGCCCAGCAAGGAGCATCGTTCAAATGAACGGCCTCAAGAATCTCAGTCTTACCGACAATGTGTCAGTCCGGGAGATAAACCAGCCGATTCATCATCAGATGGTAGCAGGTCCTCATATGAGGATTGTGATAGACCTGTCTCGGATCGAGACGAGTCAATTGACGGGGATGCACATAATCCATGTCCTGTTACCCCTATACAGGGTAGGGCACCATCTGTAAGAGGTACCCAGCAAGCAGATTTACCCGCTCAGCCCGTGTGTCCGGTGTCCGTACAAATGGAAGATAGGACCCCGGGGTGTGATGATTGTCATGCCATGTTTGATAATAAAGCGAGGGATAGAATTACTATCCCTCACAATGCATCAGTGCCGGTTAGAGACCAACGCTCGAGCTGGACACCAGGTGTTACCCCTGGACCAGATGTATGCCAACCGTCTCAAGGACCTAATAGGACTCCTCGGGACTATGGGAATGATGGGCTCATTCGCAACTCGAAGTACATATACAATGTACACGTCAACTATTATAGAATAATAGATGAAAAGGTCAGGTTGGCTATAACCCTTCCTCCTAGTATAAAGACGTCTAGTCTGAGGGTACCTCAGCCTAAAGGATATAAGGGTGACGGAGGCATGGAGTCATTTGATGAATGGCTCCAAGCATTATTAAGTTGGATGAGAATCAACCAACTTGGGGGAGATGAACGCAATAAAGATCGCGTCATCATTGTTGGGATGTACCTCGAAGGTACTGCCTGCAAATGGTTCACCAACAATGTTGATAGTCTTCACTGTAGTCGTTGGGACTGGACGTTCAAAGACGTCGTAACCAGGCTGTATGACCAGTTTATTCATGAGTCTTCAATAATTGAAGCCACTGAGTCCTTTGAGAATGCTAATTTCTTGACAGAAGCAGGAGTCAACAGACTGTTCCATTGCCTCAAACGCAATGCTGAGCGCATGATACATGCGCCAGATCATTATACGTTTAAGCAGACCTTCTTTGAGAAGATCCCAAAGTATATGCACGATAAGTTAATCAATCGCAGATACTCAGCCAAGACATCGAGGATGAAGCACATCCTTGCCAAATCAGTAAAAATTGAACAAGCGTCTAGAATGGCTAGACACTACAACGAGTATAGAGGACATACTAAAGATAGTACATCCTCAACAGTGAAGCCAAAGGTGAGTGGAAGCTCTTCCGCTCACCATACAGATGGGAGGAATAAACAGTCCTCACAATCGCATGCCAGAAGTATCCTGACCAATAGTAATCATTGGTCAGGAGGCAGTAAACAACCCCAGGATACTGAAAGTCGTCCAACTAGTCAAGAGAATCAACCATCAGGCCAAAGTGGGAATACCACTGACGCCCGCAAACCACCATTGAAAACCAGTGCAAAGAACAAGGGAGGTGCTACCTGCTATAAATGTGGTAGCAAGTACCATTTGTCACGGGACCCTCATTGCCCACACAATAAATCAGTGGTACACTTGCACGCAGTGCAAGAAGTAGTGGATGATCGGTCGTGTGATACCGTCTGGGAAATCGTTGAAAACATGGACCAGCCCGGGATTGAACTTGGGATCTCAGCTCCAAAGGTTCCAAAGGATCAGCGTGTTTAACCGTTACACCACCGGCCCGTGCTTAGGACATGACTTTGAGTCTTCAAGGGGTGACCCGGACACTTCTCTGAATGCTGGACCCCTGGGAAGGGGGTGGCCCAGACACTCTTAGAATGCCGGACCCCCAAGCCCCATGACATGTGACCGGTTGAAAGCCAGTCATCACAGGTCGGATGAGGATCCTCCGACCAGTGAACACCCCCAAGATGATGGAGGTGAAGCTGTGGCGTCAACTGACGCCATGGATTTTGAGCACTCTGAGTGTGACGACAATGTTGTTGGCTCACAATACTTGTCCAAAGGCGAAGATTACACCCTCGAACAATACAAAGACTACGACGGTCATGATGATGATGACTGTCATACGGTCCGCATGAGCATGGTGCAGGGTGTCATCATCATAGATGATGATGAAGACGAGGTTGTCTGGCCAGACCCCTCGTCGCGAGAGGGCGCTGACTCCAATAATCCGCAAGGTGATTCAGACAGTGATAACTCATTTTCAATGTTGGTGGAAGTGAGTGATTCCGGTGGCGACAGTGACGATGAAGACTACTTCGACGATGACCAGTTCTTCGCAATTGGCGAAGAAGATAGTCAACCACAGAGGACGGGATGTCTGCCAGTGACTTTGAAGAAATCTTCAAAGGTGTTGAAGCAACCAATAAGGACGCCTGAGGAGCGCAAGTGTATAACTGCGCTCATCAACATTAACAGTGTGAATGTGTTCACGCTGTTCGATTCTGGCTGCACAGCCGAAATTATCTCAATTGACTTTGCAAGGGTTGTGAATATCAAGGTGCACCAGCTTGAAGAGGTGGTGCCCATACAGTTAGGTACCTGAGGAAGCCGCTTGGTTATCAATTTTGGAATGAATGTTCCATTTAAATACCATAACATCGACACAAATATATATGTCGATGTTGCCAATTTAGACTGGTATGACACTACAGTGGGCGTCATAGCAATGTGAAAGCTAGGAATTGTACTAGATTTCGAGCATGAATGCATTCGCGTGCAAGGAGAAATCGCACTGTCCTTCACTTTGTTAGAAGAGAAGGCAGAGATCGTGAGGTGCAGTGCCGCACGAAAATCCGACTGAGAACAGCGCGAATAACTACAATCGGATGATCATATTGTTGAGGAAGTAGATTTCGACGCAGTGCCGAAAGGACCATTGTTAGGTAACAAGGGCCCTCTGTTAATGACCAAAGAGGAAAGTACCCTCTATGGTCGGAAGTCCAACCTGAAAAAGGGGGAGAGCTCAATGCGAGCTAACCCGCCTTCAACGGCAAGATGTTCAGTCACGATCGAAGAGGAAGATGACGCGGAAGCGCATAGTCCTGGATCAGGACTGCCAACACCATTTCCAGTAATCATGGAAGATGGTGCTACGCTCAGTATAGAGGACGTAGAGCGGATGGTAGACGAAGTGCCTACCATCCTGAATAGTGGTAAGAGTAAATATAATACTCTTAAGGATCTCCACGAAATCGAGGAGATTGTGCAGGAATTTACCCGCGAACGGTTCCCCAGTGCAGAGCACCATGAGGAATTATGGCAAACATTCACCGTAGTACCAGAGGAAGAGGACGACCCATTCGAGAATGAGTACGTCATGGCAGCTTTTAGAGCTGTGGCAGCAGACCATGAACGCAAGATTGCGGACATGGGTCCGCTGACCGAGGCTGATATACCAAGGCTCAAAGAGCAGTGGTTAGCCTCATGTCAAGAAATTATGAACGGTGTGCCAGAGGAGTTACCTCCTGTATGCGGAGTGAATCATCGAATTAATTTAATCGATGATTCGAAGCAGTATCGCTACCATCTGCTGAGGTGCCCTGATTCTCTTAAGCCCCAGCTTATGGAGAAAATCACAAAGTACACCCATGCAGGATGGTGGGAAGCGGTGCAGACGGAACAGGCTGCACCGATGCTTCATATTCTCAAGAAAGACGGACGATTACGAACCGTAATTGACTGTTGAAAGCGTAATGATAATACTGTCAAGGACGTTACACCATTTCCAGATCAGGATCAAATCCGACTGGATGTCACGAGAGCGAAGATAAAATCGAAGATCGATTTTTCAGACGCGTACGAACAAGTTTGGATGCACCCTCCTGATGTGCCTAAAAGTGCGTTTGCAATGATCTATGGCACATTTGTGAGCCATACGATGCAGATTGGGGACTGTAACGCACCAGCCATGTTTCAACACGTGATGACTATGATATTCTGAGAATTTATTGGGATATTTCTTCACGTATACTTGGACGATCTATTTGTCTACAGTAACTCCATAGAGGAGCACGAGCAGCACCTTAAGCTTGTGTTCCAGAAAATCAGGGAAAATCAATTTTACCTGAAAGCTGAGAAAGTAGAGCTGTACGCCGATAAGGTGGATTGCTTAAGGCATGTAATCGACGCAAAAGGATTACACGCTGCGGAAGATAAGATGGGACGCATCCGTAATTGGAGACATCCATGCAACTACAATGATGTCCAGAGGTTTCTGGGCCTCGTACAATATCTGGCGCATTTCCTGCCAGATATTTCGGTGTACACATCGCCACTTTCTTCGATGATGCAGAATGGTCAATCCTTCTGCTGGCGACCAATACATGAAACATGTTTTGAGTCGATTAAGCGCATTTGTTGTTCGACGCCAGTGCTTAAGCCAATTGATCATTGACTAGCCGAACCCATCTGGGTGATCTGCGACGCATCTGTCGCAGGAGTTGGCGCGATGTATGGTCAAGGACCTACATGGCAAACATGTAGGCCCACAGGGTTTATGTTGAAGAAATTCTCTGACACTCAAAGACACTATTGTGTCTTCGAGCAAGAAACGATAGCCATTTTAGAGGCCCTCCTTAAATGGGAGGACAAGCTCATTGGATATTGTATCCATGTGGTAACGGACCACGAAGTGTTGGAGTTTTTCCAGACACAGCGCAGGCTGTCAGGACAACAGACTCGATGGATGGAATATCTATCAAGATTCGACTTTGATATCCGGTATATCAAAGGTCACTTGAATAAGGTAGCAGACGCATTATCGTGCTACTACAAATTCAATATGTGGGATGATATCGCCAACGTAAATGACTTTGTCAATGCTGACGTACAGCTGGATCCTAATCATGAGGACCTGCCGTATGATCAGGTGCGCGAACTGGTTGATTGCACACCCGAGAAGACTGCCGAACGCCTTCGGAAAGCGAAGGTGCAAGCTGAGTTCGCTGCGATCTGGGATGTCATCCAGGAGCGCAACATACAGGCGTCAGAAATGGCTGCCGCAGCAGCTAAGAGTGCTGAAGCAAACGGAGACGTTGTCAGTCAGGTTGTATCATCAAAAGATGATCCAACAGTATTTGAGTCAAGAGTGAAGGGCGAAGATCTGTGCACTCACATCGAAAACCTAGCGGAGAACGATACGTCCCTCACTGACATTAAAAGTGGATACAAGAAGGATTCTCTATTCAAGAAGGTGCTTGCAAACCCGAAGCACCATCTGTCATTTAAGATTGAAAACAATCTTATATGGAGCGAGAATAGAGGGGGAGAGAACGTTCTATGTGTTCCCTCCTCCAAGACAGGAATCTATTTGTTGCATGGTTGAATTATCAACCAAGCGCACGCTATTGTGGGTCATTTTGGCCCCCAACGCACCGCGGATTATATCCGCCGCTGGTACTGGTGGCCCAGGATTCAGCAGGAAGTGGAGGTGTTTGGCTCCACTTGCGAAAACTGTATGAGAGCCAAGGGCGAGTATCAGAAACCCACTGGGTTATTACACACCCTTCCAATTCCCACTAAGCCTTGGGAGTCGATTGGAACGGACTTTATTGGTCCATTCCCAGAAGTAAACGGATGTAACTACTTATGGGTAGTTATATGTAGAATGACTTCACAGGTGCATCTAATACCTGTGAATATGAAGACAACAGCGACTCAGCTATCGTCTATATACATGCGTGAAGTTGTTTGACTACACGGATTACCAGCTTCAATCATTAGTGATTGTGATCCGAAGTTTACTTCGAAATGGTGGAAAGAGCTTCATCAATTGATGGGCTCTAAATTGTTAATGTCTACAGCATTTCACCTGCAGACAGATGGAGTGACGGAACGAGTAAATCGTTCGATCGTGCAGATTATCAGATCTGCCGTTAAGCCAGACCAGACGGATTGGATTAACATACTGCCGCTCGTCGAGTATCAGTGCCACGACGGGACTGGCTCCCTTCGAGGCAAACTATGGATACATGCCCTCGATGCTGAGGACTGTAGAGCCTTCTACAAAGGCTCCCCCTGGAGTACGAGCGTTCGTTATTCAGGCTGTTAGAAACATGGCTATTGCGCACAATGCTATCATTGCAGTATGAGTGTTCTAGCGCCACCATGCTAACAAGGGGTGGCGCGATGAACCTGTCATCAAGGAAGGTGACATGGTATATCTGTTGGCGGATAAATTATCCATGCTGAAAGGACAAGCAGGAAAACTCCTGCCCAAGTACATAGGACCATATCGGGTCCTCAAAGCTCAGCCGAGTACATCGACGTATGTCCTCGACCTACCTGAGGAGTTGAGGAAGTGGAGAATCCATCCCCGCTTCCATGCTAGCAGATTGCGTCCGCATCATGCTAATGACGACATGTTATTTCCTAACAGGTCGAAGCCCGACATGTATGACTTTGGCGCACCGGACAAAGTCGAGTGGTTCGTCGAAGAGATCACGGGCCACCAGTGGAAAGGAAAATCTATTTCCTTCCTCGTATGTTGGAGTTTGGGTGATTCTACTTGGGAATCACTCTGAATGTGCAATGATCTAGAGGCTCTAGATCGTTATCTTGAAGTTATGGGAGTGCAGGACTGGCCTGACCTCCCATGGCGGAACACTGCTGCCGACAAGCACCCGTCCGCATCAGGAAAAGGCGTATGAATGGGCTGAATGATGGCGCATCATTTGCATCAGTCAAGCCATTGGGCCGGGACCAGTACGGGTCCAGACCCGGTCCATCAACAACTCTCAGATCTTTCCGAGTATGTTGACATGTGTGATGTGTCATTTGTTTTCTTCCAAGCACCATCATCACTGGATGGAGCGCAGAGAGCCTGACAACCCACACAACCAAGACTACCCAATGGGGAGTTGGGAAACCAACTCCCACTACTATCACCGATCGAGGGGTGAGCGGAATGCTCAACCCTCATGGAGGGAGGGAGGTGCTCAGGCACCTTCTTCTGCTTCAAAAGGAAAGGAACGCGAACGTGATCGTTTGCATTCTCCAGGCATCGAGCAGTACCGCTTGGAGCCTAAGGCAGAGATGGAAGTTGTAGATCCATCGAAATGGAGTTTCAACGCACAGTTGAACCTCATTGGTCACCCAGGAGAGTGCGAGGCGTGCGCGAAGTATGCCGAGCACTTCTTCATGGTGTCCTTTACTAGGGTGCCAGGTATTGCAGACGCCCTCAAGTGTCAAAAACGCTATCTGAGTGAGCTACCTGTAGCGGAAGCTCACCAAGAATGTGACGATATGCATCATCATATTTGCCGACTGGAACGAGATGCGCGAGACCTCTCGAGCGACTATAACTGCCTTGTCGATGAGAAGAGGGATCTTCTCAACGAAATTCATGAGTTGGAGGACCAACTTGGTGAGAAAGCTCAGAAGCATCCTTGACATGAGGCTGCATCCAACACGTTGTACAAGGCAGGGCCGTCGTCATCACGGCTCTCGCCTGTGAGTCAATCTGTGGAGTTGTCACTACCATTGGTAGAGGCACCAGCGGTTATCGATGATAACCGCATGGAGGGAGTGGATTCGGATTTCCCGACCCCACTCAAAGCGTACGGGTTATCAGAACCCATCGGATCGCAGGACGTGAAGCCTGCAATCCGACCGATGCGCCTGCTGCCTGTGGCACGTCCGCCCCTTGTCCAATATATATTGGATAAGGAGAACACTGTCCACACCCTGCCTATGCCCAAGGTAGTGGTGAAAAACTCGGAGAAAATTAATCTGACATTGAGTGAGCAACTCACTTGATTTATCAAAGAGGCGCAGATGGTTGGAAACCATCATGCTGTGAAACGTATGCAGATATACATTTCTGACAGTCAATGGCTCAAGCGGAGTGCTCGAACCGCCATCCAGAATGAAGTGTTGGCACGATGGACAGTACCGGATTGGTACCATATCGCGACTGCCAACATCAGCAGGCAAACTGCCCCACTGAGACCCAAAGGGCCGCAGGGACCTGCGACCCCCAACCTCATGGACGATGCGTCCAAGTGGGCCAAGTGGCTCTTAGCCAATCGGAAGAAATTGTGCACTCCCGGCATGGTCAAAATGTACCCTGGGATCCAAATTGGCACGCAAGGAATATCCTTGCATAAAGTGTGTGGGTGGCAGATCATCAACTGACTCGCCCCGCGCCGCGTCCAGGACGTTGCGGCGATGAGACATCGGTCTTGATTCTTCGCCTTAAGCGCAGAATTACTGTTACGATTTTCCTATTCCCATCTTTCTTTCCTCTCTTGTCACACAACATTTTTGTCTTTACTATATTTATCCTTGACAGATCGTCGTCGTCTCCACAGCCTTGCTGTCACGACCCATATCACTCCCCTTCGCTACCCCCATCATTACCTGGAAGATCTGTCATTGTTACCATACCCACCCACCCCATCTCCTGTCTCATCTATATTTATCTTCTGGCCATCCCATAGTATATAACTAGTAGAACAATCGGTCAAGCTCTTCAGCTTGATCTATTGGAATATACCTGTCTATTCGGCCATACTTGGGACTTACAACGTCCTTATTGCTCGATCCTCGAACCGACAACTGTGCCCAGAAAGCCAGTAGAACATAACCTTGCCTTCCAAAAGCAGGTTATCGACTATCTGTTCGCCATCAAGGCTAGGATAGAGTACTTGTCTAGGCCAATAGCCAACAAGACTTGGAACGCCAGCTTGGATTGAGTAGTTAAGGACGCCAGTCCTAACAATTACTGGGTACAATCAATTTGTACCGAGGCATGCTCAATCGGCTCGGCATAACCATGGCTGCGATGGAAACTTTTGAGAGGTTTTCGTTACCCATCGACAATGTCACTATTGATCAGATAGCGTCGTTCTATGCTGCACGAGGAGTGACCGTCATCAGGTTCGATGATGGCCAACCATTTGGGCTTCACTGGTTAGCTGAAGCCCGTGCCAGACATCCAGATGACCCAGAACTCGGGGTCATCCTCATGCGCGTTCGGGCACACAACACCCCGCTGCCAATCCCGGCTGTACTGCCAGGTGCAGTCGACTGGTTCAACTTCCAGCCAAGGCAACAGGTAGCCCAGCCGCCTTTGGTGTCCACTAGTAGTGGACTGCCATATGGGTCATCACCGGGTTTCGGGACAAATTTCCCTGGGCCCTCAACACCGGCTGCTGGGCCATCATCATCATCGACACCTGGTCCTGTACAAGTCTTCGGGACTAGTACAAGCACCATACTGGTAACTGCACCTGCAGAACCGGTAGCTGGACTGACGGTCCCCACCATGGTCCCCATGGAAGTTGAGGGAGATGTGACTTCAGGTCACGTCTCAGAATATGAGTTACAGTATGCGGGTCGACTGTTGGATCCTGACGAAATGTCTTCGTCGGATCCCAAATGAGTGTCGATGTAACTGTCACCGCTCAATAAAAACACAAAAAATATTCATTGTATTACTCGATGTCAAGATGAATCTCGATGTCATTGTACCATATTGTTAGTCTTGTTTCTTGGAAGATTGACCCTGTGGGTTCAATCTAGAGGGGGAGGATGTAAAGGGAGACCTTCCCTTTACAGGTTATTTGTACATATTTAATTCTGAGACCGCTGGTTTATTAAAACCAGCGGTCACATGATAGATAATTTAGCTTTTTACTTTTGTACCCAATACGTTGCATAATCCCTACAGTTGGTTGTGCTACGTCAGTCATACTTAAGTAAGAGCGCCCTTTACAGCAGGGGTGCGCCAATGCAAACACGTACTCTGATGAGGTGTGCAGGCACTGCAACATAACACTGAAAACACAGTTCGACAACCCACCCCTCAAGACTTGTCAATCTACCATTTTCGCTCATGTTGCCACTTCCTTTCTCCTCACTCTTCCTATCCCTATCCTTGTCATGGCTAGTGACCACCCTACCAACTTGCAACACTGGCAAGCTGCAGTGCTGCAACTCCGTTCAGAATGTACGTCCTCCTAGTTTTGCTGCCTTCACCAGATTTCATTGTTGACAGTCCAATGCAGGCTGATAGCAAGTGTAAAGATGGTCTGCTCAGCGTTTTGGGCATTGTCGCTCAAGCTGTGACTGGCCAAGTTGGTGGTAAGTACCCTCTCCCTTTGCTGAATGTTGTTACCTTCTAGTTACCTGCCACCCCGATCAGTGGCATCGCTATTGCTGGCAATTCATGCATGGCTCAGCCTGTCTGCGCACTAATAATAGCTTCGTAAGTGCTTGACAGCTCTGTCATGGGGTTGCACTAATGCAAAGCCTGTGGAATGGCGTCGTTGCGCTTGGCTGCACACCCGTGAGTATCAATGTGTAATGCTGTGGGGTACATAAGTGTCCTGATGTTTGAGGCCTTAATATACTGTTTAGCTTGATGCTTGTGGGTCAAACTCACCGAGATCTTGCGTACTGTGCAGCAATGTTGTCACTGCAAATTGAAGAGGTCAGTCGTTCATTTACGAACAAATGCACAGACAACGCGCTTTCAGGCTTCGAAGAACATCATAGAACCATTCAACCAAGAAAGCATGACAGTGGGCATTTTTTTGGGTCCAGTATGTCACATGTGTATATCAGTGGATTGCCTGTGAGGTGATGGTGTGGTATTGCCGCCCTCTGTTCATCTGTCATTCTTGACCATTTGGCATGGTTAATTCCATTAGGGCTGTAGAATGCTGTGGTCTGGACGGGGGAAGATATTTCTGAACCAGCAGGATAATAATCAACATCTAGATACAAGTTTGTTTCGGAGGGAGCAAGGAGAATGAGGGATGGAAATAAGGATTATGTCGGGGGAGGCTTCTTGATCAGTAACCACCATCATCCTGTTAAGGAATTCTGGTCAAACTTTCAAGTACGCTATTTTCTTCCTAATTCCTACCTTCCACTACACTCTCCTCCTTTCCACCACCTCCTTCACCCACTACCTGCCCCAACAACTCCTGCATGCCCCCTGGCGTAGCTTCCACTATGTCCAGGCCCCCATCGAAGCCACCACCTAACCCTGCCAGCCCTGCTGGCAACCTGACCCCCTTACGTCAGCTTCCCACCTGAGCTGAAATTGGTACCTTGATGGCTGGCGACCGCAGCACGGTCGACTCTGCTGACCGAGTGCGCCAATGGCTGGAATCCAAAGGCTGGATCCTCGACGGTGAACCCTACGACCGCACGAAGCTCGTTCACGTGCTAATGACTGCGGCCATCTCGCTCACTAACAAATCCCCAGACCTGAAGCCAGACGCCAAGAATGCTATCTTGTCGGTCGCCTACCTTCTCAAGGATGACATCACTCTGGCGGAGGCCGTCGCAGCCAAAACACTAGGCCACATAGAAGTGGCCACCGATAAACTCACATCCTCGGCCAACTTTGTTGCAGCCATCGATAACAGGCAGGCCGAAACCACGCTGGCGATCAAAACGGTCTCAGACCAGTTAGTTAAAGTATCCACCTCGCTCGAACTTCTAACAACCAGACTCGCCGTCAACACGCCACCCCCACCCCCACACTCATCTTGGGCTGCAGTCGCTGCCAAGGCCAATGCCAACCTGACACCGCCCTCGCTCCCGTCGAACGTCTTCAATCCCACGGCCTCAAATCAACAAACCATTGTCCAACAACGTGTCCTGCGCGCCGCCCGGAAGGTCCTCGTGGAAGTAGACCCCAAGGATGACTCGGTATCCCTTGACCGCACCCCTGCTGGACTGAACGCCATACGCGGAAGGATGAACAAGGAAATTGCTGACTTAGAAACCTCGCTGCTAGCCCACGTCATCTCTGAGGATGAAGGTACCCCTGAAATCACTGACAAGACGTATATCCGGGGCATCACCTCTCTCGAACAAGGTGGGTTGCTCTTCGAACTCGACTCTGCCGACTCAGTGTAGCAGGTGCTACAGGTCCTTACGGTTCACGCAAGTATGAGCTTGACCAGACTCTGGATTCAAGTATACCATAGTGAACAAATGTAAGGACTTAGGGTAAATATGGGTAAATAGAGCGTATATAGGGGATGGCGCCAAACATGACCCAAATAGGAAGGAGGCCCTAGGCCTACCTGTTACACCCCCTTGAGACTGTGTCCACAGTCTTGACCAAGAGAAAAAAAAATTTTCTCCTACATCCTGTGGTGCGTCCTCATCTGCTCCTTGTGGTTCGCTCCTCGATGTAGTGGTGGTAGTAGTGGTGCTCGCACTGGTCAGTGATACTCCACTCCTAGTGGTGTCGTTCCATATATACCTCCCATATTCCCCTTCAAAATTCATCCTCGGGTCCACCTATCCTCTCCCCCCTCCGAAAAAAAGAACGAACACCAGATGGCGATCAAGAGGTGGGTGGGTGGGGAGACAATGGTATAGTCGCCATATGCTGGGAGCATAGTCATAGAATCATAATCGTGTCGATTGACGACACGGCGGGGGCGACTTGGATGGATTTCGTTCATACATGACGAAATTCAGATTGGTGGACGGCGACGAATCAGTGGATGGCGCAGTGGGCCAATTACCGTGAGGTCGTACGCACGACGGACTTGGTTGGGCGACGATGGCTCCAAAAACGAAAATTCCCGAAAACGGGACTGGTGGCAAGCCTTCGCGGCTGCATGACTGTAGAATCGCGGCGTAATGGTACGTCGCAGGGCATAACATGGTCGAGTATGGTGTGTACTCAATGGGGGGTTTCGAAGTGGCTGGTACTTCGAAACCTGGGACTCCGAGGCTTTGGAGTGCCGAAACGATGAGGCAGCCTTCACGACTGCCTGAATACGAGATGATGACGTCCGTAGACGTCGCGTGGGTGTATAATGGTTTGGTTACCATGTATACTCGAGTGGTGAGTTCGGAGAGGCTGGTGTTAGGACTGGCGTCCTTAACTACTCAATCAAAGCTTTCGTTCCGATGCTCGTCGGCTATTGGCCTAGACGAGTTCTCTATCCTAGCCTCGACGGCGAACGGATAGTCGATAACCTGCTTGGAGAAGCAAGGTTATATCTTACTGGCTTTATTAGCACAGTCGTCGGTTCGGGGATCGAGTAGCGAGGACGTTGTAAGTCCCTGAGTGTGATGAGAATAGGAAGGTATATTTCCAATAGATCAAGCTGAGGAGCTTGACCTATTGTCCTACTACTTATATACTGTTGAGTGACTATGAGGTAAATGTTCGAAGGTAGACGTATCGCTAAGAGACGAGATGGGGGGCCTGGTAGGTAGGACAACAATGACAGGTCTTCCAAGTAAAGATGGGGGTAGGGAAGGGAAGTGATTTGGGTCGTGACAGCGAGGCTGTGGAGACGACGACGATCTGTCAAAGATAAATATAGTAAAAGGTACTGGGCATGTGACAATGGATTGAGAAAGGAGGACTGGGATAGGAAATCGTAACATTACCCCCCGACTAGGGGCGAAGACACCGACTTCGCCTTCATTACTCTCCTATCATGTTGTGGATTCCCTCTTCGTCGAATGCATCTCCTCCCAGGTCTTGATAGATGCTATCCTGATCGCGACTGATAACGCAGTCATTGTCGGCGTGGTCGGCATCCATCATTCCACACCACCGGCATATACGAGTGAGGCATTGATTTGCCATGTGTCCTCGTCGATCACATCGCCGGCAAGTAGGTATTTCGGCTGGCAATAGCAGGACAGGAGTGGTTGACGCGGGTCTGGATAGCTGGGCTGGGGGTGTGGAAACGAGAGAGGCCTCCTCAGGAGTGCTTCTAGTTAATTGGAATGCTGCTTCGCGCCGTAAGCGCCTTCTTTGGGCTCGTGAGAGAGGAGGTTCAGGGGTGCTCGGGCTCGGAGGGGCTGTCGGGGGGGAGACGGGGTATGGGGGCGGCGGAGGGGGATCGTAACGGCCACGGACATGGGTGAGGATATCATGGCAAATGAGCTGTCGCAGCACGGTGTCCTGGATGAGGTTTGCGGATTCGAGGGAGTTCTTTACATCTCGTTTCAAATGCTCCAGGGTCGCGAGGTTCTGTAAGGCGGTTTCCCGACCGTCTTGGGCCAGCCGGAAGAATTGGTGAAAAATGAAGAGAGATCTGTGGGGACGGAGGATCGGCAGAAGAGACTCGTACGCATCTAGCGTCCGATACCAGTCCTGGAAATGTTCCAGGTTTTCGATGAGAGGGTGGCTCGGTGGGATGTGATCGAGGGGGATTCGGATTTCAGCCATGAGGGAGACGACATCTTTTAGTTCAGGTTAAATAGAGAGGTTCATAGAGGTTCTAGCTCCTCTGATGGGATGTCAATGGGGTACTGGTTGCCAAGGGAAATGTCCCATCATAAGAAGATTCTATAACAACAGTTTCCCAGTTCGGGGACTGAGGGGAGTAGACTCTGGGGATGTTCGACGGTCGTGGTGGAAGCAAGTTAGAGCGCGGGGGGCGAATACGGGTTCTGGCTTGAGTTGGTTCGGTAGGGGTTGGGGGGACTAGTTGGATTGGAAGCGGGATTGGGTTGCGGAGGGTGAGTTCCATGGGATGGGAAGACAGTCGGTTTCCTCCTTGTTCTTGCTCGAACATCCTTCGCTCCCATTGCCGACGTCTACGGAAGAAGAAGATAGTTAGCCCGATCATCCAGACTACCATAGCGATCAGGGCAGCGAGTATGAAGGCGTTTGATGTGGTGTCGGTTAGCATGGTGTGAGGTTGGAGGAATGGGTTAGAGGTGTTTTCTTCTTTTGTAATCGTTTAAAATTTGTAGAGCGTTCTCCAAATGGGATGCCGGTTCCCACGTATTTTCTGCTGACGAATATCCCTTCCATTTGATCAGGTAGCGGTACCCCTGCCCGATCTTCTTGTGTGCCACGATGGCTTCTACTTCATATTGTTCTTCCCCGTCGACTAGGTCAGGAGGGGGTGAAATGAAGTTCGGTCCGTGAATGTCGTTTTCTTCGTAAGGTGATAGGAGGCTGGCGTGGAACACCGGGTGAATCTTCCATTGGTCTGGGAGTTTTAGTTGATAGGTTAAGGGGCCTAGGACCCTTGTGACTTCGAACGGCCCTTCTCGCTTGGGTGCTAGTTTTCGTGTTTGGTACCCGATCTTCAGATTGGTACTTTCTAGCCAAACTTTATCCCCTTTCTCAAAGGGTTTGAAGCTGCGTGTGGTGTACTTCATCATCTTTTGTCGTGCTAGTTCGTGTGTCGCTAAGGCTTCATCTCTTGCACGTTGCAAGGCAACGATCCTTTGTTCGACTGCAGGTATGTCGGTCTTCGGATAAGGGGTGGGGATGCTTCTAGGGTCGAAGCCCATCATTAGGTAAAATGGAGAAGCGTTTCGTGCGGAGTGCATGCGGTTGTTGTGTGTAAATTCCGCTAGGGGTAGTAAGTCCTTCCAAGTTTCAGGGTTATTTGCGCAGAAGATTCGTAGATATACTTCGATTTCTTGGTTCAAGCGCTCCGTTTGACCATCTGTTTGGGGGTGGTATGGTGTGCTCAGGGCTAGTTTGATGCCTAGTAGCTTTCCAAGTTCTCTTGTAACCCGTGCTGCAAATTGCGGACCTCTGTCGGAGATGATAGTATTGGGGAGTCCGAACCTTTTGTAAACATTCTGCATGAGGAGGTCCGCGGTTCCCAAGGCATCGATCGTTTTCGTGCAAGGGATTAAAATTACCCCCTTCATAAGCCCATGGTCTACCACGACCATGAGAGAGTCGGAACCATTTCGTTCTGGTAGATCAGTAATGAAGTCCATGGAAATTTGTGCGAAGGGTCGGGTCATGGAGGATCGGATTGGCGAGATGGGCGGTGTTGTCGGGTGGGTATTGACTTTCATTTGTTGACAGGTAGCGCAGCCGTCGACGTATTTTTTCACAAAAGTGTGCATCCCAGGCCACCAGTAGTCGCGCCGCACTAGCTCTAGAGTTTTGAACTGGCCCGGGTGTCCAGATGATAATGTGTCATGGTATCGTTGGGTGATCCTGCGTCGGAGGTCGAGGTCCTGAGGCACATAGCACTTCCCTTGGAAGAATAACATTCCGTCCTTGATTTTCTAGTCTTCTAGGGCTGACTTTGTGGGCGGTACTCCCTTCGTCTTCAACGTGTCAATGGCATCCGTCATCATGTCATCCTTCATCAGTGCTTGGGCCAGTGCACTTCTCAGGTCTAGGTCCACCGTCCGGACAAACAGTTCGTCAGGCAAAACCACAATGTCCTCATTATCTGTGTCCTCTTCTGGGCAGAGGTCAGGGCGTCGTGACAGTGCGTCGGATTGCACCATCTTCGATCCTGGAACATGGATTAATTTCAGATTGAATAGGGATAGGTAGAGACTCCATCTTGCTTGTCTCCTATTCAGCTTCTGGGCTGTCCAGAAATACGTCAGGTTCCTGTGATCCGAGAGTATTGCTGTGGGGAATCCGTTGCCTTGAATCAGGTGTCGCCATGTTTCAAGTGCCCGGATTATTCCTAATAATTCTCGGTCATAGATCTGGTAATTCCGTTGTGTTGCATCGAAGGCATGTGAAATATATCCGCAAGGATGCCAGTCGCCGTTAATGTCTTGTTGGCGGATAACTCCTCCAGTCGCCCACTTCGAGGCATCAGATTCAATTAAGTATGGCTTTGTCCTGTCTGGCATAATCAAGACCGGAGCCTTCAAGAATGCAGCTTTGAGTTTCTTGAAGGCGTCATCTCTTTCTTCTGTCCATTCCCAATGTTTGTCCTTTTTCGTTAGTTCATGTAGCGGATGGGCTAAATCGGCGAAGTGGCTGATGAATTTTCGGTAGAAGTTCCCGAAACCTAGGAAAGATCGTACTTCTTTTACTGTCGTAGGGGTTGGCCAGTCTTTAATACCTGCGAGTTTCGCCGGATCCATAGAGACATGATTTGGGGTGATGATCATCCCCAAATATTCGACCTTGTTCGTCTCGAAGGTACACTTCTCCAATTTGAGGAAGAGGTCATTCTCCTTCAGTCGTTGTAGTACTCGGAGGGTGCGCTTCCTGTGTTCGTCGAGGTTGTCCGAAAATATTAGGATGTCGTCCATGTAGATGACAATCCATCCTTCATTTATCATGTCGCGGAAGATTTCATTCATCATCCTTTGGAATGTTGCAGGGGAGTTGCATAGTCCAAAGAACATTACCGTCGGTTCGAAGAGTCCTCGATTGGTTTTGAATGCAGCTTTCCATTCATCACCCTTTTTGATCCTGACATTGTTATATCCCCATCGTAGGTCCAGCTTGGTGAAGATGGTTGCTCCCTTCAGAGTTTCCATCAAGTCACTGATTAACGGAAGAGGATAAGTGTCGGGGATAGTCATGTCATTCAGATATCGGTAATCTTGGCAAGGTCTGAGAGATCCCTCCTCCTTTTTGGCGACGAAGAAGAAGGGTGACGCCATGGGTGAGTTTGAATATCGGATATACCCCTTCTTTAAGTTTTCCGTAAGGAATTCATCTAGTTTTTCTTGTTCTTTCGGGGATAAGGGGTATACCTTGCAATCTCGTGGTACTGCGTCCGGTTTCAGGTTTATTGCATGGTCGAAGGTTCGTCGGGCCGGCATTCGTTCTGACGCCTTTTTTTCGAAGACCTCTTTATAGTCCTGATAATAATCGGGTAGCATTTCCTCTATCGTCTTTGGTTTCGGCTTATCCTTTTCTTTAGTGGTATGAAGGTGAGCCAACTCTTGAGCGATGGAAATTTTTTGCCTTATCCAGATGTGTTGGCTGTAGGAATGCCGGATCGAGTGAAGAGCTTTCGTAAATCTCCCTATCCTTTGGCCTTTCCGTTTGACTGTATATTCCGGGGATCGGTGTTCCTCTGTCAGAGGAGCTTCCCTTTCTTCGAATATTCCCAAGACTGGTTCCCCTTGAATATAACTGATGATTAGATCATCGTTCGAGAGGTAGTCTTCGTCTGGTTCGAATTCTTCGGGGAGAATTTGCGCGGGTTCGTCCAGTTGTTCGGTCTTGCTGACAGGTGTCTTCGGTGGGATACTGGGAATTTGTTCTTGTATCCGTTCCCGACTTTCCATAATGATCGGTTCGTCTAGTCCCAGTGTCTGACCAACAGATTGTGGTTCGTCCTCCTCAACCTCTTCGAAGGTTGCTTTCGGATAGATTCTAGTTTGAGTGGTTTCTTTCCTGGGAGACAATTCCTTTTCTAGGGAATCCTGTTCCTTTGCTTTTCGGTCGAGGATAACCTTGGTTTTAACCCTCAACCGTCTGATTTCCTCAGCTTGTCTGAGGGCTGATCCAAAGGTTCGCTTCGGGAATGTCGTAGTAGTAGTAGTTCCTTGTGTTATTAATCGCCGGATTTCATTCTTCTCCTTGAGGATAGAGGAGAAGGTTCTTCTTGCACGTTTTGGGTCGATTTCGAGTTGGCCAGTTTCCCAGTTGATATTCGGATTATATTTCCTGAGCCAGGAGAGTCCGAGAATCATATTTTCGTCTCCTAGGTCTTGGATAAGGAAAAGATCTCGTGTCACGAGTTTTCCTATCTTGTTCGTCAACCATGTATAATGGGTGATGGGTCCTGCTTTGTTATATGTTCCATCCACGTTCCTTGTCCTGATCGGTTTTCGGAGTTCTTTCATTGGAACGTTATTCTCCTTGGCGAAGGTTTTATCCAAGAAAAGTCCTTCCGCTCCCGAGTCTACGAGACTCTGTGTGTCGACGTTTCTTTCACTGATGCTAGCCGAAATGGGGATTCGAAAAGATTTTGAATTTTCGGCTAGTATTACAGTAGAAATGGAAACGATGGCGGGTGCTGACGTCGAGGCAGGCCGCCGTATCAAAAACCCTCGTCTTCCAGGTGTTTCATGCATTCCTCTTTTTCGTTATCAGGAAGTTCTGTGATCAAGGCCTTCATCTTTAAATAGGCATCCTTCCCCTTCTTTGGGTCATTCCTCTGGGAATTGAATTTCCGGGGTTCGCTCGAGAACTTCCCTTTCCGGTGATCACTGGCCCGGTGACCGGGTTGATGACATTCGAAGCATAGCCCCTTTTTCATGTGAGCGTCTCGTTCTTCGAGGGTGAGGCGATCAATATCCATAGCATTGGGGTCACGGGGGACATGTCGTGGGGCTTGCTGGTTAGGGTGGGAAGTCTTATGGAGTACCCCACGGAATCGCTCGGCCAAGGCCTTTGATCTGCGCCACTGGTTGTCGAATCTAGAGGCGGCCGTATACCAATCGTCGAGGGTCTTGGGCATCTTTTCCATATCGAATATCTTCTCAAGGAGCTTACCCCTGAGTCCTTCCATGAAGTATTCGATCAGGGGGGCATCTTCCTTGATTCTACTTCGTCCCACCTGGACTTTGAAGTCTGCGATGTATTCGTCGGCAGTCCCAGTTTGCTTTAAGGTCCGGAGCCTTGTTCTGGCGTCGCCTTCATCATCAATGGGCTCGAAGGCTTTCTTCAGCTCTTCGGCAAATGCCTCTTCAGTTCCCCAACTGTCTTTAGTAAGGTTCTCGTTCAGGAAGTTCTCCTTCCATGGGCCAGCAGTCCCTCCCTTCATGTAGGAGAGCAAGAATGCAATCCTCTTGTTGGGGGTATTGTAGGTTTCTTTGTTGAGTTTCAGATAGAGGCCCGAGTCCAAGATGAATGTCTTGAACTTGCTGCGGGTCCCATCGAATACAGCAGGAAGGTTGATCTTTATTTCTCCATTGCGATGAGTTGGGGGCGTAGTCGTCTGGGGATCGGGGTTCATGGATGGGTCTGCCATTTCAGGTTCTGGTGTCGGGGCGTATAGGGGAATATATGGTTCTGGGTTTCGTTGTTCGATCAGGCCGAAGGTAGAGTCGGCAAGAGGGTCTGGTTCTGGGGTTCCTTCACTAGGTGTATCGTATTCTGGTTCAGAGTTCGAGGAGTAGGTGTCAAGGGATCCTAGTCCGTAGGTTCCAGACCGTCTGGTCCTGGAAGTCGTCTTGTTGATCGGGGGTGGCCTTTACCTGGGTAGGTAGGCAGTCGATGTCGAGCTTGATCTTTTGTTAGGACTGGTGTCCTTAACTACTCAATCAAAGCTTTCGTTCCGATGCTCGTCGGCTATTGGCCTAGACGAGTTCTCTATCCTAGCCTCGACGGCGAACGGATAGTCGATAACCTGCTTGGAGAAGCAAGGTTATATCTTACTGGCTTTATTAGCACAGTCGTCGGTTCGGGGATCGAGTAGCGAGGACGTTGTAAGTCCCTGAGTGTGATGAGAATAGGAAGGTATATTTCCAATAGATCAAGCTGAGGAGCTTGACCTATTGTCCTACTACTTATATACTGTTGAGTGACTATGAGGTAAATGTTCGAAGGTAGACGTATTGCTAAGAGACGAGATGGGGGGCCTGGTAGGTAGGACAACAATGACAGGTCTTCCAAGTAAAGATGGGGGTAGGGAAGGGAAGTGATTTGGGTCGTGACAGCGAGGCTGTGGAGACGACGACGATCTGTCAAAGATAAATATAGTAAAAGGTACTGGGCATGTGACAATGGATTGAGAAAGGAGGACTGGGATAGGAAATCGTAACAGCTGGTACTCCGAAATCGAGGAACTCCAGACTTTGGAGTGCCGAACAAGCCTTCGCGGCGTCGTAGGTGTGAGACGGCGACGTCAAAGACGTCGCGGAGAGTGTGTGATGGTTCGAGTACGATGTGTACTCGAACGGTGAGGTCGGAGGGGCTGGTGCTCCGAAAATGAGGACTCCGAACTTCGGAGTGACGAAAAGCCTTCGTGGCTTTGTAGATGCGAAACGGCGGCCTGGGGAACGTCGTAGAGTGTGTAGGGATGTCGATTACGGGCGCCATGGGTGTCTGTATCGAGAGTACGCATGGGTGGGGTGCATAATGTCCCCAGTGACCAAAATAGGCCACGAAAAAGTTCGAGCCGTAAATGTTGACAACGGCGACGAGGGGATGGTCCAGGGACCATATAGAAATGAACTAGAGGTGGATGGGGTCGGATCCACCATGAAAATAGGGTGGTAGCGTAGTCTCGTGAGTTGGTAGAGATGGGGGGGGGATTGGGCGATGATTTCGTGTTTTTGACCTAGAGAACCAACGACGACGCGCAGCGCCGTAAACCTGGATATCATCGGAAAGCCCTCGTCGAGGCGCATCGAACGATTTAAGATTTAGACAAAACGGTCCAACGGTTGCCGAGATATGGTCCGATCAAAATTTGGCCAAAAATGCGAAATTGGGGGAGGAGGAAGTGGGTGTGAGGGTCCATCCAGGAGGGTACAGAGCCCCAAGAACAATGTCTTGGAGATGTAGAATAGTCCTAAGGACCAGGGGCCCTTGTTCCAGAGATATGGCCCAGTGTATCTGACACATCACAAATCCTCCCCTCAAAACAGCACCTATCACTCTCCCAAACCTCTCCTGATCCTCCTAGCCCTGATAGGGCCCAAAAAGCGAATTAATATAGGCCTTTAAAAGGTCTAGGAGCAGCCCAGAGGTGGTAGTGTTGGAGAAAAAACACCCAGATGGGTGTGAGCAGAGAGATTAAGCAAAGTTTAAGGTTTTAGAGCAAAGCAGACGGTTGGGTCTAGCTGGATATAGCGGTATACAGCTGGTCTGAGCTGGATAGCTCAAAAAAATGTAGCGCGGGCACTACGGAGTCTCACAGTACCCAACAGAGCTTGACCGAGTCTGGTATTGCTGTAGGTAGTGACGTGAAACTTCTTATGGGAGGTATATACGGAACGACACCACTAGGAGTGGAGTATCACCGACCAGTGCGAGCACCACTACTACCACCACTACATCGAGGAGCGAACCACAAGGAGCAGATGAGGACGCACCACAGGATGTAGGAGAAAATTTTTAATGTAGCAGGTGCTACGGGTCCTTACGGTTCACGCAAGTATGAGCTTGACCAGACTCTGGATTCAAGTATACCGTAGTGAACGAATGTAAGGACTTAGGGTAAATATGGGTAAATAGAGCGTATATAGGGGATGGCGCCAAACATGACCCAAATAGGAAGGAGGCCCTAGGCCTACCTGTTACACTCAGCCCTCCAGTTCCGCCAACTCGCCCTGGACGACCAGCTCTCCTTCCTGACAGGATACCTCGGCGAAACAGCAAAACTCAAAGCCAAACCCCACAATCTCATCATCCGCTTTGTCCCCTGTACTGGCGAATTCGACCCATCCAACCCCGCCCACCTGAGGGACATCGAAAACGACATCGGTCTGCCTCCGGAAACCATCCTCTCCGCTGCCTGGCTCAAGCCCCCAAGCCGCCGTGGCGCAAAGCAGACCCTCGCCTCGATCAAGATGGTATGCTCTGATGCGGATACTGCTAACACCCTCATTCAGGAACGAGTATTCATCGCTGGCCACCTTGTCGTCATCCGCAAGGACTTCATGGAACCGACACGCTGCAACAAATGCCAACTGTATGGCCATATCTGCAATGCATGCAAAGGTAAGGAGCGCTGTGCGACCTGCGCCAGTGAAGACCACCCCTCCTCCAAATGCCTAACAGACTCGCCCCATCAATGTGTATCCTGTGGCCCCGATTCGACCCACCCCAGCTCCTCTCGTGGATGCCCTGCCTTCAAGAAACGGTGTAACGACTTGGAGACCTGCTTCCCTGAAAACTCAATGCCCTACTTCCCGACCGGCGAAACTTGGACCTGGGCTGTAAATCCCCCGAAACTATCTACATCTCCTCCCACCCACCACCCTAGAATACCTCACGACCCCCCTGCCCCCGCCGGTAACACACACAAACCCAACGACCACTCCAGGAACAACGCTATGGGCCCCCCCGCCTACCCCGCTGCCTCCCGCCCTCTGTCCAGACAATGAGCCCCATCCAAGTCCCAAACCCTCCCACCTCGGTCTCAATCCAGCCTGGACAACTACCTCGCCACTGTGCCCAACCCTCATAAGGATGCCCAGGCCGCCCCCACACCCTCTCAATGAATAGACGACCTCCAAAAGCTCTGGGAAAGCTGCGCATCCTTCAGCTCAACATACAAAAGTCGTTCACTGCTCAGTCGACCCTCTTGAACACAGCACGACCAGAAGACTGGGACGTACTGGCCCTCCAAGAACCGTTCCTCGACAAAATCGGTAACACGAAGGCCTCCCCCTTCTGGACCATTTGATACCCCTCCACCCACTGCCGTGACGGAAGCGCCCGCTCCCGCTCTGTACTACTTATAAACCCTAACATTGCTACTGACGCCTATACCCTCCTAGATATTCCCAGCCCCGACATCACGGCAGTACGATTCGACGGCCAATTCGGTCACCTGTCACTCTTCAACGTCTACAATGACTGCACCCACAATGATAGCCTGATCTCACTACGTACATACCTATCCTCCTCCCTCCATCTCGCTCTCCCCTCCCCCAACGACCACATGCTCTGGCTAGGAGACTTTAACAGACACCATCCACTTTGGGAAAGCGATGGTAACCGCTGCCTCAACTCCTCCGAAAATGATATCTGACCCCTGCTATCCCTCCTAAGTGACTACGACATGGAACTGGCCCTCCCACCAGGAATCCATACCCTACAGACCACCGCTGACAACTGGACACGCCCAGACAATGTCTGGCGAACACATAGTGACACTGACCCACTGATCTCCTGTGACGTTGTGGCCGCACTGAGGCCACCCATCACTGACCACCTCCCTATAGCGACCGAAATGGAGCTCCCAGTCGCCCGCTCATTGTCGCCCCCACGGAAAGACTTTATGGACATCGAATGGGGACCCTTCCGCAACGCACTAGCTGAAAAACTACGAATACGCTCCCCAGCCTGCCGACTCACCACCAAAGCGGAATTCAACAAGAAGGTCGACCTGCTGACCGCGATCATCCAGGAAGTCATCGCCGACGACAAGATTGTCCCCTGGAAGAAACCATGCGCATTCTCGAAACGCTGGTGGAACCAGGAACTCAAGGACCTCAAGGTACAACACAGCCATGCTAGCAACGAAGCCCGCAAGTTCGAAGATATACGTGATCACCCCTCCAAGGCGAAACTCTCAGACCTCTCCCGAGCCATGACCAACAAAATCAATGAAGCACGAAAAGCCCACTGGGTCGACTGGCTCGAAAACATTGATGCCCGCCAGATTTATCTGGCCAATAAGTATGTCGTCAATGAACCCACTGACTTTGCATGTGACAGGGTCCCCGACCTCAAGACCACGACGGGCGACATACTGACCACAGCAGTCACCAACTCTGAGAAGGCTGAAGCACTAGCTGAGTCCTTCTTTCCACCCCCTCCTCCCTCCCCCTCCATCCCAGACTCCATATACCCCAAACCCCTCCCTGGCATTCTATTCTTCACACGTGCCCGCATCCGCGCTGCAATCGCCACACTAAAACCTCACAAAGCCCCAGGTCCCGATGGGATCCTGAACGTAGTACTGAAGCAATGCGCTGAAATCCTTGTGGACCACCTCTTCTACATATACTGAGCCGTCCTCGAACTCGACGTATACCACGACAGTTGGCTTATCTCCACGACACTCGTACTACGCAAACCAGGCAAACCCGCATACAATGTAGCCAAGGCATACCGCCCAATTGGCCTACTTAACACCATAGGGAAGCTTCTCTCCACCCTTGTCGCTGCTGATTTGTCTCACCTTGCAGAGAAACACGACATGTTCCCCCCAGGCCAGTTTGGAGGTCGCCCTGGTCGTAACACCACAGACGCAATGCACCTTGTCATGCATAGGGTCAAAGACGCTTGGCGCTCAGGTAATGTGGCGGTCGCCCTCTTCCTTGATGTCCAAGGCACCTTTCCCAATACCGTCCGAGAACGCCTCCTCCACAACATGCGTGAACGTGGAGTACCGGAATGCTACGTCAAGCTCACCGAACAACTGCTCACTGACAGAAAAACCCGGCTCAAATTTGACGACTTCATCTCCGACCTCATAGACATCATCAATGGGACCACTCAGGGATGCCCGCTCTCCATGATATTCTACGCCTTCTACAACGCCCCACTCATCCTCACAGCAAAAATGACCGGCAAATCTGAAACCTCCCCTGGCTTCGTCGACGACTCCATGTTCCTAGCAGTAGCAAAAACCCTGGCGGAATGTCACACCATCATAGCCGACATGGTCCACCGCCCTGGAGGCGGCTTCGACTGGTCCCAGTCGCACAACTCACCTTTTGAACTCTCCAAGCTAGCGCTACTGAACTTTCCTAGATCCCATCGTGACCCTATCCCCCCGGAACTCATCCTCACACGCCAATCCCCAGACGGATCCATCACCCACCAGACGGTTGAAACTGTCGCCACGTATAAGTATCTCGGTGTCATCTTCGACTCCAAACTGAAATGGTCGGCTCACTATCAGAAGGTGATCGCTAGTGCAACCTGGTGGTCCTTTCAGATCGCGCGCCTCTCCAGGATGTCTGGTGGAATGCCGCCTCATCACATCCGACAACTGTACAACACCGTCGCAGTCCCGGCATTCACATATGCGGCCGACGTCTGGTACACAGGCATCCATGACTCCCCAAACGGCAAGAAACGCCTCGGATCTGTCGCCATCACCAACAAACTAACCTCAATCCAACGACGCGCAGCCAAGACTGTCACGGGCACCCTCAGCACCACTGCGGGTGATGTACTTGATGTTCTTGCTAATCTCCTGCCTGTAGACCTCCTCTATCACAAGATCCTCCACCGTGCGGCAGCCCGACTAGCCTCCTTACCCCCATCCCACCCACTCCATCGCCCAGTCCGCAAAGCTGCAAAACACTATGTGAAACGACACCGCTCACCACTCCACAACCTCTTTTACATCACAGGTGTCGACCTGGCCACAGTTGAAACAATTTTGCCCACACGCCGCTGCCCCAACTACGCTCCCTCCTTCAAAACTAGCATCAAAGGTAACAAAGAAGACGCCCTCAAAGATGCTGACCATATACATCAGATAGCCCCGGTATCCATCTACTGCGATGGCTCTGGCTTTGAAGGAGGCATTGGCGCATCCGCCGTTCTCTACGTCAACAATGCCAAATGTGACACCCTACAATACCACCTCGGTCCCACCACCCACCACACTGTCTATGAAGCTGAGATTGTAGGCCTCACCCTAGGCCTCCACCTACTCTCGAAGATCGGTCGTCCACTCCACTCTTTGACAGTGATAGGCAGCGACAGCCAGGCCACCATCCGTGCCCTCAACAACCAACACCCTCACCCCGCCCACTATCTCCTAGACCACGTACACTCAGCGGCCGAACGCCTCCACATGAAACAAGACCGCCTAATCAATGCCGCCGAAAGACGTTCAGCAATACGCAGAGGCAGACCCTGGTCCGCCCGAACCCGCAAGGTCATTAACCTTCAAATCCACTGGACACCAGGCCACGTCGACTTTGGCCCCAACGAACGAGCTGACGAGTTCGCCAAATCAGCCGCGCAGGGCACCTCCAGCACCCCAGACCTCCTCCCAGCCTTCCTCAGACGCAAGCCACTCCCAGCCAGCATCCCAGCCCTCTGACAAGAACACCTCTCGGCCCTCCAGAAACGATGGAAACAACGTTGGAAGAAATCCCCCCGCTACCCCGCCATGAACGTCATTGACAAATCCCTCCCATCAAAGAAATTCCTCAAGCTCATCGAATTCCTCGACCGCCGCCGCTCTGCTATTGTTACACAGCTACGTACCAACCACTCATCTCTGAACCACCATCTGTTCCGCATTCACTGCTCTGAGACACCCTCATGCCCCCACTGCGGAGGTCTAACCGTTGAGACAGTCAGGCACTACCTCCTTGAATGCCCCCACTACCAGTTTGAACGTCACTGCCACTTCTGGCGCAAACTGAAGAGAAAAGCTGAGTCACTCTCTCATATTTTATCCAACCCCAATGCCCTACTCCACCTCATCAGATACATACATGCAACGAAGAGATTCGAAACCACTGTTGAGTCTGCACATCGCCTCACAGCCGAAATTGTTCACGACAGCTTCGCATGCAACCGCCACCCCGGCCGCTGCCCTAACCGCCTTCTCTTCACCAACATTCAGCCTCCACACCAGCCGCTAACCCCGCCCTCATCACCCCCCACCTAGCCACGGATATCCGAAAACCACACCTTACACTTTCCCCCCCTCTTTTCCTTTTCTGGCACCCGACACCTTGGCCCTCCTTAACCATTAATCTTAACTCTCATTCCGATCTTGGTTGGGCGCACCGTCGTGCTGCTCATTTCACCACCACCTGCACCGCAGGCCATCGTTGCCGACACAACTACTTCTCACACCCATCGAAGCTGATCTCAGGGGGTGGCGGGGGAGGGCAGTCTAAAACGGCGGAGGACACGCTGGCTCGTTCATTCTCCACGTAGCGGGGGGGCGGTGCATTCTGTGCCTCTTGTAGCTCATTTAACTACCTGTCTATATGTACGCTGCACCATGGGCGCTATGCGCCTTGAGCAGAATAATATGATTCAAAAAAAAAAAAAAAAAGGATTATGTCCGGTGTAAATTTTTTCTGAGGTTGATGGAGAGTGGAGAATTGTGGCCTGGGAATGAGATCTGCAATGAAAGAGAGCTGTGGGAGTGAGCAACTGGCTGGATTTTTGTTGTCAGTGTTGAACTTAAGGTTCGGCATACAACGTATGCCAGGATCTGCACCTTCACCTAGTTGACACATAGTCCAAGTGATAAATGGAATGGACGTTCAATGAACAGAGAATCGACAGCTTCCTTCAATAGCGACAGGGTGACTTAGAACTTCACTGGGTTGACATAAAATGCATAGGATGTGGGACATGCTGTAACCTACTACTTAGAGGCCAAATACAAGTCAAATCCTCAGCGAAAGCAAAGGGATGGTAGGCAAACCTGTGACATTAACTTCTGTCCTTCGGGCACAATCAATGTCCTTCCCCATCTGCCAGCTACGTGCCGCGAGATGTCAGATCTAAGATTGATGGCTGATATCAAATGGCAAACATTGTTTCCATTGCTGTCTCTAGATCTTATAGGCTGAAATCAAACCGTGTTCTAGCAAGTGTGAATGCAATTCTCAGTGTGGGGTGTATTCTTACACGATGCGCATCGAGCAGACTATTCAACACACGACAAAGAGACTTGGTCTGATCTTTTGATTTGGTGCATTATAGGCTCTAACTACCATGCTTTTGCAAATGACATGGGAGAACTGAAAGAAATGAGAGCCACAGGAGTGTCAACCTGTAGGATGCTACTCTCTGGATTCAGGAGAAGCAAAAAGACTAGATGAATGATACTGGCGTCTCAGACAGCCACTGACATGAGCAGTTAGCCAGTGTTGAGGTCAAGAAATGCCTTCTCGGCAGACCTGCATAATCAGTTGTACCGTGTTTGCAAAGGCCACTGTTTAGGCATATTATGGTGTAATTGACCTTGTGACCAGAAAGAATGCAAGAAATGCTGCCAGTTGTGCGGACCTGGCAAAAAAGGTGAGGCCTGGACCTAAAAACATGTATTCTGTGTCACTGAAAAATGAGTAGATTGACCTGTCTCACAGACGAGCCCGTGAAAGGATTACAGGAATGTAGACCTTTGCAGCAGAAGATCATTACCAATGGACTCGAAATTAGGTGCTCGTTTCCTGAACAAATGGACGAAGTCCACAGGGTATAGCTCTAGAGAAAGGGTGGAGGAATGACCATGGTGATTGACTGGGTTATGTTAGATTGTCGGGCATACGACAATGTCAGAGAGTACAGATGAGGAGGATTTGTAGTTGTTTGAATCTGTGGCAACACGGATCGGAATGATCATGTGGTCCCACACAGTCACATCACTTCACCTTCTCCCATCCTGGTTCAATGATGTTCATTGATGTTATTAAGCAGGGTCCTTTCGTTCACAGAAAACATCTATAGTCTGCTTTATATTGAGTCGCCATTTCGCACATCAATGCCATCTCTATTCCAAAACCTTGTCTTCTCTTGAAAGGGTCTTGTCAGACAGTGACACTATCACTCATCACCTTCAAGCCTTCTTTAATTGTCTACAGATCAAATGGGTGAGTTGGGAATGGAAGATTGGCAATTCGGTGATGGTACAAATGTTTTTGTTGTATGTAAGGTATCTCTGCGTTATTAAATTTAGGGCGTGTTCTGATCCTCTTCAGATATAATGGCTCGCTAGGTATTTGGTGCAGGTTGTACCCTGTGGTCACTTTTTGAATGTCTTGCACTTCTGCCAGCTGTATGTACTCTCTGTCACAATGTTAATCACTATCGGCACCCCTTGACCTCCATATGTTTTTGTTCCCAGCATTCGGTCATGTTTCCATCTCAAGGCCGATGAGGTCCCACCTGCGATGTCAACCATCCAGAAATGTCCCTTGAGATCTATATCCAGGTGCTTGCAGGCACTTTCCAAGCAACATTTTGTATCTATTGATGGGCGAATCACATAGTTGACGATGTTGATTCTGGGGGAATGCGTGAGCATGCTACAACGAATGGGCCTAATCTAACCGTTGCTCTCTTCTGATCTTGCATCTGAAGAAGCAAAGAAGCTGATCGGACTGTATTTTGTTCAGGCCGTAGATTGGTAGGTCTTCATACCTTTCACATCGTGATATGAGTGCCATTCCCAACATATCTTATCCTATCCCAACAGACAACAGACAAACTCCATGGGCAATTATGCCTGGTCTCATGTCGCGATGCATCTATGAAGCAAATCTTTCATCCAGCAGTCTCACTTAGCATTCTAGGAAAACACTCCGGGTAAAGACTAACATCTTAGCCATCATTAGCAAACCATCTGTCATTGTCAAGAAGCATCTGTCTAGACTCTGACGATTATAGAAAATGATGAAGATCCTGAGCCATTAGAAAAGCTGCTAGAAACACCCTGGCATCACCCTAATTCTGCCCTGGATCATTGCTCTCAGCATGGCGCTCTCTTCATACATTCTGTTCGATGTAATCGAGACCATTTTTGAACAAATCAACAACTATCCATCCCTTTTACAATGCACCATCGTCTCCCATGCATTTCTCAGTTTTGGTCAAAAACGCCTCTTCCATAACATTCACTTGGGTTATGATGATGTGGGACACTCATGTACAAGGCTGTTAACCATACTTATTGACCATCCCAAGATCCTCCCCCAAATTCACACGCTCTGGGTCAACAGTGATAACATAGTCCTAAGCAGAATGTTCACGCCTCTCCTCTGGTACATTGCTGAAGGAAACCATCTTCGGAAGTTTGTTATGAACATGTACAACCTGGTGTGGGCCAAGCTTGATCCTCCACTCCAGGAATCATTCCGATCCTTATTCAGGTCAGCCAACCTGTGCATGCTATGTTTCCAGGGGCAAATCCCAATTGACTTTCCGCTCAAGCTACTTGGCACCTCACCAGTGTTGAAACACCTTTCTATTTCTCATTACTGCAGCAATATCCATCATGATGCGAGCAATGTTGCTATACAATCGTTGATCTGTTCAAGCTCACGGATGTCTACATCTCAACCATCACTTGAATCCTTGGAGATTATGGGCCATTTCACATTGAAGCTTGTGAAATATCTGACACACCCGCTATGCCCTGTTCAACTCTCGCACTTACATGAGTTACGGCTCATGAAGCTCAACGACGAGAAAAATACCAGCACGGCGTGGGAGGCAATGAAGGCTGCGGTATCTTCGCTCAAACGTCTTGTGTGGCATGACTTGTCATGGCATGGTATGCCCTTCAGCCACCTACATCGTGAATATGGGACTCAGTTAGCACAGATTGAGATCTATGCAGTGTGGTGCACCTGGGTACCATGCAGCGACTTCGATTTGTGCAGCTGCATGGCTATGCCCTTCAATTTCGATGTAAATGGCTAGCAAGTCTGTTCACAAGCATACGGATGCCAGCAAGCATCAAGACTATCACCTTAATTTTTACCACTGCTTGGGTTGACAGCTGTCGTATGGGGGTCAAGGAGGTCGAGGAGGTTTTAATGTCGCGGGAACATCGATTGGACCACAGCCTCACCGGATTGTGTTGCCAGGAGCGATTCCCTTACCTCGGGTCTATCGAAATTCGAGTTCTCTTGGAAAGGTCTGTTGAAATTGACCCCCAGATATGCCAAAAAATGCTTGGGAAATGGTTTCCACGCTTGATGGAAACAGGCTATCTTAAGGGCGAAATTCTAACTACACAGTAGAGCTTGCTGATGACCATGGTTTGGTATAATCAGGTGAATGTATTGATGCGTCAATTTATGAGATTGCTGTCCTCTGGCAGTTCAGCCCATATCCTGCAAAAATGCAAGAGGTCGAGGCCTCTGTATCTTCCGGTTGATTGCACTAAGTTATCTAGTCTCAGAAATGCCCCTTGTTGGGTGAAAGATCCCACCCCCAACAGCTTTGGCAAGGGTCAGACAAATCCCCCTAAAATCCCTCGTGTGGAGAATTAGTCATATCTGGAGTAGGTCAACATTGTTGTGCGCATTCACAAAGACTTACAGATCCTTGACAGTTGATATACTGACTGACCTGTCAGGGGATATGAACTTGCGGGTCACAGAGAAGCTCCGATTTTTAGAGTTCCACATCTACTTTGATCACGCTTAGCTTCTGTGGTTCACTTCTATCCTTGACCGCTGGCATATGCCAGGGGCATTAGAAAGGTTTACGTTGGTAATTCACATTGTGCATGGGAGAACCTTCTGCAGGTGCCTGCCATGGAATGACAATGAAGCTATGCTTTCATCGACGGCGAATGAGATAGATCGAGTGCTCGCTGAGATGTGCCACTCGGCCAATGGGAACGTCCCTGCCATGGAAGTCAAGCTCTCCATCGCGGATCCCAAATGCCATGATATTGAACTATGGGATTTGTACATAGGAGAATGGTTTCCACATGCGACAAGGGCGGGCGATCTCCCTGGGGCGCATTGTTATAAATATTAGAATGACATAGTCACTTCAAAAAATTTCGGGATTATTCAAGTCAAATGAATTCTGAGACCGTTTACTCACTGACTTCAGATATATTAGATCCAGAAATGAAAAGTAAAATGACTGTGCATTTCAGTACTTTGAGCAGCACAATCAAACTGGAGCCCTGCACAGGATCCATTCATTCCTAAGGTCCTAGGAAAACGAACAACCTGATACTAATCTACTGAAAGAGCAGCTTGTCAGGTAGTGTCGTGGGATTGAATAGGACATGGGGATGTGCTTTAGTGAGACTTTGCATTGCTACTTAGTTGCTATTTTAACCCAAGTACCACAACTTACGAGTTTGAAAGCGCTATGTCAATGCTCATGCAACTTGTGAGCATAACTTGAGCCAAGATCAATATGTGAAGGCGAGAGGAGCTGGAGCATGCCACAGGTGATACCCTGTCAGGCGCCCAGGTAACTTTGGGAGAATTATCGAAGAATGGAGAGCTTACCCAGACTGAGAACGAAAACTCGCCTTGCAACCCCTCACACGTCGTGATTGTAGGCTCGTCTATTCAAGCAATTTGTAAGAGGAGAGCACTTGGCCTTCTGCATTCCGGTCTAGGGAGCGGCGGTGGGACAAAATTGTAAGAAGACGTTGAGGACCGAGATAAGGTTGTTGAACACTGTTTGTCTCGATGAGCAGGATTCCTGGTCATCGTTGTTGGCAATGGTCACATGGTCACGCAGACATCATGCTCAGTCTGCCTTCCGGCTAACAGAATTGCAAACACTCAAGGTCCCCACTGTTCCACACCTCGTGATCACCTGCTTTTACACAGTTGCTATGTCTTCCATACACTTCGTTATACCAGGTATTTGTGAGTTGAATTATCCAGTGCTGCATTTGAGGTTCAACTTGTTCACTGGAAGGCAAATGGTCATGATATTGAGAGTTCTCAGGAAGCATGGCTGCTGTGGAGTGGAGACGGTTTCCAGATATGGTGCTTACTGGCGCGTCCCACACCAAAGTGTTTACAATTTTGTCATTCGCTGGTGACTTCAGTCATCAATCTCTGCCTTCAAATGTTGACTATATATGACGACTGAGGTATTGCAGACATGAAACCTGGATTACAATGCAAGCCAACACGGATTGGTGCATGAGTATTAAGCAGCAGTTGTACTAACGGACTAATCTAATTCATCTGCTTCCTTGATTGAGCCACACTCCGACCAGACGGGCTTCAACGGAATAATCGTCACTCCATATTTTTCCACCCAAAGGCGCTCTAACTTGAGCAATCAAGGCATTGTTTTCTCGAAGGCCTCCCGAATTGATGCAGAGGAATGTTGCTTTCCACGGACAACAATCTTCAGAAACTGGAACCGCGAAGCTGTGAGTTCCCTCGATAGCAGTGTGTCTATCCATCCCCACGACCCTACATTGCTCTCAGGTCCATCCATGGGGCATATTTCCTCTTGGACTGTAAGCTGAATTTCGGGCAGGTTACAAATGTTCAAGGCTGATTCAAAGACCTGGGATATATAGTACAACGCGTCCATGTCAATTGGCTCGAATGTCACACAACGCAAATTTGGGAAGTTCGGGAAATGAAGGATGCACTTTTGTTAAAAAGGCACGATTGCGAGAAAAGATAGATTCTTACCTTCACTGATGGATTCTTACCTTCACCGATGAACTCAGAACAACTCCAACTTCTCAATATCTGATCCGTCAATGAGGTTTAGCATGTCTTGGTAATTCGCAAAATCATTCTCATGCCAGAGGTAAGTGCGAAGCTGCTCCAGGGAAGCAAAGTACAGTGGCGAAGCCAGGTCGCTCAGCGCAGATTGGAGCGGTGGACTATAAATGATGCCATCCAATCTGAGTGCATGGTGGTAGACCTGTTCAGGAGTGTTTCCGGATGTAAGGAAGGAAGAGGTGGTATCAGGCTCTGCATCAGATACACTAGACCACCAGATGTGAAGCACATCAAGGTGGAAGCAAGGGCGGAGGGTACTGATGGGAAGTTCATGTATGTTTCGTATTTCGAGGACACGTAGTGTTGCTGACTGGATGATTTTTTGTACGTCGTTCTTGAATCTGCCTGGAAAATGTGTCCAGAATACCCCAGATGCAAAGCCGCCATCAAGTGTCATGTGATTTAGCTGAGGAAATTGGGGGAGGGGGCCAAAACATGTACCAAAAGATTTGGGCTCTCGAATGATGACGATGAGTGACTCCACGTAACTGCAGAGCCAGCTGTTAGATGCCAGAATTTTATCCATTGCTAGGTTTCTATCACAGTGAGATGTGGGGAAGAAGATCACTGTTGACCTGAATATCCATTTCTGCGCTGGGTCACAGAAGGACAAGGATACTGTGGAGCAAGTTTTGAGAGTCTGTTCCCCGTCTACCTCCTCGATAATCTGATTGATGATCTCTGGGGGGAAAATGGGGTCAGTGGTTGACATCATGGGGAAATTTAAGAGGGGCAGAGTGGAGGTAATCCCACAGAAGGTGACCGCTTGAGCCGAAGAAACTACTTGATAACAGTGGCGAGAGGAGCCACCAAAAAGTGTTGCCACTGAGTGGCTGTGCACCATCCTATAATCAGTTGCGACCACCATCAAGATCTGCGTCAAGAGTTCAACGCTTTTTGCCGATGAGAGTAAGAAATAGAAAGGCAAGATATTCGAAAAATGCAGTAAGCGTGTGAGTACTAGCCCAAGAGCTATTGTCTCAATTCTACAGCATCGATCATTTGGACACGCCATACGGTGAGGCCAAGTGTACTTACCATGGGAAGCCTCGTGATAATCTGGGCTGGCCGAAAGGTACCATTCGGTGCCCGAAAATCGACTCCGCCACTCTCCTGCAGCGTCGATACCTGGAAGCCTGTTTCGATGGTCAAGATCGAAAGTTCACTCTATTGTCTTGGGCAGGCATTATCATTTGAATCAAATACGATGTTACATCAAGTCCGAGTGGTCGATTCGGTGTAATCATTTTTGTGCCTTCATCACCATGTGCTGCCCGAGTGCTACTTGGTGTCCAAGAAGGGGGTCATCGACTTCATCGACAGTTCCCCATATGTCCCGCAGCTTCTGAAGGAGCGCCTTCCTCCCTTCGGCATATAGCTGGCAACAAAAATGGTCAATTTTCCGCTCAGGCAACAACACTAGAGCTACGTCTCACGATTTCGTGAATTGTTCGATATGCGCTGTTGAACGATCCAAGCACCCATCTGATTTGAAAATGATCAGGTCAGCCAAAAGGCGACATAACCAGCATCGGAGGACGATGATCTTACGCGTGATGAACGCTAGTAGCCTCTCCTGCGATGTGAACGCGTCCTGCCGGTGGCTTCGTTACCTCTGGATACAACGTCTTGAACTGACCCGGGCCGAATAATGCAAAGGCACCTAGATGAACCACTCAATACCTGCTCAAGCAAAAAGTCGAGGAAGAACTTGCCAACCGAGAACTCGTCCCCATACCAATCGTAGACATCGTATGCCTTCACCATCTTCTCCAGCGCGACAAAAGCAATCCCATGCATTTTCGAAAGATCTCTCAAGACCCCGTCGACCAACACCGCCTTACCCTGACTTCCTGCCTTCGCGAGGGATCCCGCACGCATAGCATCCTGTGCCCACGTGTAACTGACGATCATGGTCGCGCCCCCACCCCTGTCGCCATCGATCCCATATGAAGGGTACACCACTGTCCTAGTCGGTCTATCGGTGCTCGAGACGCCACCCTTATGCGGATGCCCATTAGTATACTCTGCTTTCTCCCACCACCGCTCTGTGAACTGAATGGCGACCTTGACGCTCGAATCATAGTGCAGGGCGCGGATCGCGGTTTGGAATTTGGGTGAGAAGTTGCATTGAGAGGTGTCCACCAGACGGAGGGCACCCAGGGGCATGGTTGAGATGACGTGAGAATAGGTGGCCTGGTCACTGGAGCTATCGTGTGTGAAGTTGAGGGTGACTGACGTCGGGATCCCTCCTTCGTCGATGACCGGGCTGATCGCGGTCACTCGCCGACCGTGATGAATTTTGCCCTTGCAAGCTTTTACCATAGCATCGAGGATACATCCTGCACCGCCTCTAGGAGCCATGATCGTAGTTCGGGAGAATTATGAAAAAAGGATAGAAGAAAGTATGAAACGCACTGGATACAATACCATTCAGTCAGAGGATCACCCGGTCGATCATAATAATCAAAGTCGAGAGAATCCATGACAGACTCCGACAGCGCACAATCGTAAAGGTTGGTCGAAGTCGAGAATAATTCAAGTAAATCTACCTCCTAATCAAGTGTCATGTTAGCCGTGGTCAGGTAGGTAAAGAAATGCTACGGACCCAGCTGTTGTAGCTCAACTGCGACATCATATAGCCCCGAGTCGAGTACGCATCCCACTCCATGAGTTTCTTCCATCCGAGATCGAAGTTTTCCCTCAACGCAGCCTTGAATCCGCCAATTGCGTCGTTTACTTTCTGAGAGGCCACCTTGGGACTCATACCCATGCGGAATGGATCATTGCCTCCCGCTCCGTCATCGAGCTCCTTTTGCATATAACAGACTCCGTTGATGTCTGTGAGGTTGTTGCTATTATCCATCACGTAATGAATGACGTCCAGTTGACCAGCGATGGGAGACACGGCAGGTTTGGGATCGGGGAACGAGTCAGGTAGAATCATGTCGAAGACGCGTTTCATGAATGGGATCTTGGGGAAACGCATAGCTCCGGCATCCTGTGCAAAATTCCGTAAGTACTGAGACGCCATGCAAACGTTCAAATAGATACTCACATAATAGTCATTTGGGCCTCCGCCAGCAAAGTTGTGAGTATAGAGCCTACCACCGCCCTTACGGCCAGTCATCGGGTCTGCCTCGAGAATCTCATAGGTGATGCCAGATCCCAGTGAGTCGAGTATCAAGGCAGCGTATAATCCGGCCGCGCCAGCTCCGACGATACCAATATGGAGTGGCCTCTCGGCGTGGCCGACGAAGATGGCTGGTTCGATGGGAAGAGGAAGACCGACGCCGCTGTCGAGGAGTTGTTGGAGTGCTTGGGCGATGACACTCTTAGCATAGAGATCGCGAATAGAGATGGGGAAGATAGGCGTGGGTCCGGATTCCATGAGAGCGGTTTTTGGAAGTGGAGATGAGCAAGATGGCGATAACGATAGTCGAGTCGTGGTGTTGGGGTGTGCTGTTTATATAGTTCACGCTTATATAGTTCACGCTAGACGCCTTCTACATGCGGATGCCTCATGCCCTGTTCCTCGTCATATGAGCCGTTCTTTATATGAAAGAAGAAGGAAGCCCACTTGTCGGTCTCAGATGAGAGTTATAATTACAGACGACGCTATGGCTGCAACCCGAACGTTGCGGATTCCGTGGTTGCACCGGAAATCCTGCAAGTCGTATGCCCAGCATTTCGTCAGTTCTGCCAGCAATTGTCTAACGAAAATGTCTGACGTCGAGTGTCTCACAGCTCGGTGGTTGAATTGTACAAAAGGATAAAGGGAGGAGGAAAAACGATGATAGGGTATTACGTATCCCATGTCTGCCCTTGCTCTTGACGCACATACACTGACAGTCGTCGTAGACCGCGTTTCTCGTGACTCTATACGTAGCGTGGCGGCCGCTTAACACTTGATGGTCAACTAAGAATGCAAGAGGAAGGACATACTTTGTACCTGGGTGATAATCGACCAGCGAACATGACTTGATCCTGTATGCGGCGCCAGTAGGAGCGGTACAGGGGGGTGAGACAGAGATCACAGCCTAGATCTTCCATGGGTACCATAAAATCTAAAGCGGCGCGAGCAAAGATAACTGCGGGCGGAAGGACCAGAGATACCATCAAAAACCGGACCAGGCACCAATGACAACACCATTGATCGCGACAGATCGTTCTGTACACGGTGAATGACGGAGGGTTAGTTATGATATATTAGTGACTGATCATGAAAGGAGTGTCAGGAAGGAATGGGTAAGGTAGAGACTGAAATACGTACCCTCAGTTGTGGTACGAATGCATTTGTAGTTCAACTAGCACGTGACACCCGCAATAAGGTGGAACACCCACTCACAGGAGAAACGAGCATGTATAGCGAGGGCTGATTCACAACATAGCCTCTACGGCCCATTGTCAGCTTTCGGGTTCTTGCGTAATGTGGTAGTTCCCCGGTAACTTCTTGAATGGGGCACAGCACGAACCAGTGTTACAAGGGCATGCGGTCGGACACAGTATGAATCGCTGTTGCCCTCCAAAAATTGGAACACTGATGCGTCCGAAATTATTGTTTCTACATCGGAACGTAGCACAGTACATATAACATGAGGAGTGAAACAGCCTACGTGATAGGGAGACTAAGTTGACTCAAATTGCCCAGTTGTATATGCAGAATTTGGGAGTTGAACTGGATGGTGTTGTCGGTCTGATGACGTGCGCTGCACGGGGTAAAGCAGCTTCCAGAAACAGGAAACACGTAGGAGAGCCAGTTCGAGTTTCTCATGTCAACGGAGTAGGAAAGCTAGGGGTATCGCTAGTTCGAGTACTCCAAGGATTTCAACACTTCGAATGTGCCAGCAAAGATTGGTGACCGCGTAGCGACCAGCTTTTGATGTCACTCATCCAACAACACTACTTGGGCAATAACGTAGGAGGCCTAAGTTTTACTGAAAATCATATTCTTTGGTGATCTCGCGTCATCAGCGCTGAATCCGGTTCTGATCAAGCAACTGCGGTGAATCCGGAAGCGCGAACAAAGATAAGTTTCAACCTAGAGAGGACTGGCGTGGAGGACCGGCTTTCATAAAATCCAACGGCCCCTGAGTGGACGACATGCCCGAGGGTCGACACGGCAAGGTATATTTACAAGAAGCACAGGATGAGAACATGTAATACCCACTAAGGGTTGATGTTGCTCCTCTTGTTCCAACAAGGAAACGTTCCCTGGGGTAAGTAGTGTGCGATTTGGGGATGAGGGACATAAGTCTCGCAGAAAGGTCATTACTTCGTCCGCGGCCAGGTATTAACCGGAAAGAATGGATCCGGGAGTTGAAAACGGAACCCTCGATTTCATTGAGGTCCACTGTTTTTATCAGAAAGCGAAGCTGGCATACCGCAATCGGTCGACAAAGGCATATTTTCCCTTGCGAACCATCGCTCGGGTCATAACGGAGACTGATGACATTTGGAATCCTCTGTAAGTCAGATGATACGTAGGTTTCGAGTGAGGTACGCCGGAAACAATTCTACCATGTTGAGTACAATGCAACTATTGAGAAGCCGAGGGTGAAACATGGCAATGCGGTTGTATGTATCGTTGGATCATACACAATGAAGTAGAGGGGTGATAGGATCCGTGGGTGCCGCAATCGTAATACAACTGGGCGTTCGCAGAGAAGCACCGTCGTGGGATGCCGTCGGAGTGGGAACCATCGAATGTTCGTGTCCATGTCCTCGGTGTGAAAGTTCATCCACTCTTGACGTGGGGATAGAACGCCAGAACAACATCCTCGATCTACACGGAACGAATCGTGGCGGAGCGACGTGATCCAATCTAGCGCCGTTTGGTCGTGTTACACCGATGCCGAGAACCTGGTTGGAAAGCAGCGGGGAGTCAGCTCGAGCTCACCCACAGACAGTCATTAAGTGGCCCCACGACGCAAACATTCAATTTTCCTCCATCATCACCACATGGGTAGACGAAAGATTGAGATTCAGCCTATCACGGTGCGTGCTTGTCATACCAATGTGCATCCTAGCGACTGCTCTAGTCCCGGCCATTGGAGTTTTTATCCCCCCGATTTTAGTCGTTTCAGGTGCTTCGGTGCATACTTACCTCCCATATCTCTTCATAGCATGAGCGCAACCGTTCCGTGACCTTTCTCAAAGTACGGTCTCATTTTCGTCCTTTGCACTTCCCGCTATTGGCTGATATCTCGATATCTTGCCTATCTCGTGTCCACCACCATCGCAGCGCAAGAATGGTCTGTTCAAAAAGGCGTACGAGCTGGGAGTCCTTTGCTCCGTTGATGTCGCCGTGATTATCTTCGGTGTGTTGAGCCCAGCCAAGTCGTTCTCGTGCGTGTCCACCTAGCTGACCCTAGGTTACTCTTATCTTACAGAGGAGAGGTCTGGACATCACCTAAAGCTGTACCAATACGGTTCAACCGATGTGAACAACATCGTTCAACGGCATCTGCGTGTACGTCAGCCCTTCCGACCTGTCCGTCATTATTCACTCCTGACGTGATTCATTGCTGCTAGCATGACGGGGAGAGGGACACTCGGGGTCCGGCTGATTTCGTTCAGGGCCTGGCGAGTGTAAAGATAGAAGACGTGGATGCGAATGCTGGCGATGAGGACGATGGTGAGGAAGAGGTAGACGATGTCGTCATGCCTACAATCCAGGGGACCCCGAAGCGGCGCGACGGCGGACTAGCACCCGACGTGCGTGAAACTGAGTTACTGCGTCTCCTTACATTGTGCTGATGCCCGATTGCAGCTCAATTATTCCCAACAGTCGCACCCATTCGCACCCAATCCTTCAGCGTCTATCCTCCATCGCCAGCGAAGCCTCCAAGATCAACGCCACCAATACCCACGACAGCGTCAATACGAGCAAGGGTATCACCCGCAATCAACGTCCAGCGACAGGAATCACCACTCCGCGGGCCAGAGCAAGCGCCAGCGCTTGGATATGGAGTCCCCTGTTTCGGCTAGTCCGAGCACGTACAGCGCTGCACCATTCCGTCCATCTGAACAGGCAGCGTCCTATTCGCAAGTCTCACAGCGGCATCACCATTCAACATACCCCCAGCAACATGGTTCGTATCAGCAATACTCGCCGTTCGCAGACTCCGCTCCTCCTGTGCCAGGGTCATCCTTCAGCCCAATGCATGCTCACTCCCATGGGCCACCGCACTCCTCTCGTATAAGGAGTGCGACCAGTGCGACCAGTGCAACGTCCGTTCCCCAGCGGACTATGTATGGCGACATAGGGGCCGGCTCGGGCACTAGCACCGGGGGTAGAAGTGAATTGTTTACGTTTGGTGGCGCTGATGACGACGGACGTAGGCGAGGCACTTCGTTGTCATCGGCAGGAAATCTCGGACTTGATTGGCCAGCGTCTGGGAGTAGATCACAACAAAACCCTCGTTTAGGGAGCGAGAGGAAAATGGAGCGCAACAGAGACGATGTGAGACAGAGTGAGATTGAAAAAACAAGGTCTGGGTCCGCAGGAGGGGCCGGAGGCGGGACCGCATGGCTCGACTTCTTGTCTGGAACGGGAGATGGGCTTCCGGGCTCAGGCCCTGCAAATACGAATACGAGTACAACTGCGGGAAAACTATCTTCCTCGACAGGCAGTTGGGAGCGAGGCCAGTCCTCACGAGGGAGTGATGGCGGAGGAGCAGCTTTAGCGGAGGAGATAGGAGGCTCAGAGGGGATGGAGATTGATGGAATCCTGTTTGGAATGCAAGGAGGAGTGGCGAAGAAGGAGGGGGGATAGATGACTGGCAGGTGAGAGTTTCAGAAATCGAAACAATGGTTGAGTGATTGTTACTCCAGAGCCGGCTCGAATAGAATCAGTATCATTTTGTGTGTTTTTCGTCGCTATGATGGTAGACCGCTAATAGTTCTTGTAGTTACTGGGCGATTCTGCATTACTCCCCGAATTTCGGTTGCTGCGCCTTTGAGTGTCATCGTAAGCAAGCTCTTTCTTATCGAGCTTTCCTACACACCTAGCCATTTCCTGCCGCCATCAATTGCTCAATATGATCAACAGTCCCTTTCCTCTGACCAATGGTCTGGCGAACAAGCACGATACCGCTTGATGTGGTACATGGACAATCACCTTATCTAGCCCGATGTTGGCTGTGCCGTCTGCCTATGTGTAAGAATGGTATTGGTTCCTTCGGCCGTTATTTGTTGAGCTTGTGAACGAGCAATTTCCTGTGGATCGCTGAGAGGTGGAATGAGTTTTATGTGATAATGGGGCAGTTACTCAGTGGCTATGCAAAATTGAACGCGCTGCACGTGAACAATGTTGCCAAAGACCCAATATCACGTCTTAAATTCTTTCTTCCACAGAAACTCGCTCTTCTATTCTAAATTTTTTTCTACTATAGGTATGGAGAATCTTTAGTCTGAAGTTGATGACTTTGTCTGCTGAGAGTCTGCAAGGGCTCCCGTACTTGTCGCTGGGACTGCGATGCGGACCTTGCGCGCCGTTGTTTTTACGTCTTCCCCTCTTGCGCTTGAGCAGAACTCGAAGGGTATCAGCCCCGAGCCTGAGCTAACGCTATTCCTCATACAAATTCCAGAAGTCCATAATACATATCTTACTGCTACTCCGATGTTGCATATCTGTGTCACAGGCACTTGATGCATATTCTTCCAGATTTCTGGCAGTTCGTAGGACTTCCCCGGCGACGTTGACATGAGATATTCATGGGAACATTGAGGCTGATAAGAGGCGGATCACGTAAGGATTGCGTGAGCCAATTGCAATTTGTGTCGCAGGTTTTTGAACCCATTTTTTTCGCAGATCGCAGGGCGGTATTCTCGACTCTCTTCGCTGTAATTTATTTGGGTGACGAAACACTTGGTTTGTTATCAGAATCTGATCGTACCAAGATCCGGATACTAATCCTCGTATGGCGTCGGCATAACGATGTATACTTCATGCCTTTCCTTTGTATTTCATTGCTATGAAGCCCTGATGCGTATCGCATTCCTAAGGATCAGAACGTCGGGTTCACCTTATCATCACTCGCCTGCAAAGGTAGCCGTTTGTGTGAGTGGCATTTTACTTGGTGCTGGCCGTCATCTCGTCAATAAGCATTCTCGTTCCAGTCCTATGTAATTTCGACCCTTGACACTCGCGAAAACCCTCTAGGCACACCGTTCCCGAAAGAGCTCTTTCCTTGGCATTGTGTCACCGGGCTGGGTGGTTTTCGTCGAACAGCGAATGTAGCAGATCCCAACCATCAGCATGGGATACAACGCGCACAGCGTTGAGACGAACAACTTTTGCCATGTAAAGTAATTCCATGCTGGGCTAGAGTCTATCCTACCCCGCTGATCACTCACAGCTGTCTTTTCTGCAGATCTCTACATGGTGAGACCAGCTGATATGCTCCGATGGGTCAAATCTGAAGTGGGGACAACAACACAGGAGATGTCTTTCTCTCTCCGACTCAACTTGGGAGCCTAGTCCTCGAGACCAGGCGGTCTCATGGCTTCTTGATGTCTTCCAAAACGCTTGGTATGTCCGTTTCGCCCATCTAGTCGCTCTCAAAATGTCCGGATTTTCCCAATGGATCTTTTTTTCTCAGCCGACTTGCCATTAATCAGATCCCGCTTTATGCATGTGAACCGTCACAATCCAGTGCCGAGCTCTTATTTGCGTCTCTAAGGCACACCATCGTTATCGGACCGTGGGTATGAACCCCACCATCTCAGGTTCTCAGTTGACCATCGAAAATAAAAATTCAAGTTTCCGCGGAATCACCATTGAAACGCGAAGGATTATAATGTCATATCCCAGATCCGAACCAGTATGGCCAAGAGCTATGCTATCTGCCATTCGTGCTCGGGTTTTCTCTGGGTGGATTGCGGAGGTCCGACCTCTGATGTTTGGACCAGCATTGTTGACCGGTCGGTATGTTCTCTCTTTCTCCTTGGGACATCGACGCTTTCTGTTTTCTATTAATGGAGAGCTCAGTCGAAGAATTTAGATCAATCCGCTTGAGAGACAATCTAATGTAGAGTCGTCTCCATCCCCCCAGATATCTCTCTCTGCACACCCTCTAAATGCTCAAGTCCATTGGCAGTTTGTGAGGATCGACGGCCCATAAAACGTATAAGGCAATATTAGGGTTGATGTTAAAAACGCCGGCTTCTCATCGACTGTGCGTCATCCTCATACAAAACCCAACAAGAAAGCCTACCGGCAGTTCTACGCATCAATCCTACCAATACTCGGTACACTATAACTCGGCAGATCGCTCGCCGTAACCAAGTACTCGCCATCACGACTACCCTTCCGCCAATTGACGCGGTTCAAAGGGATAGAATTGACATGACCGAGGCGGTTCGGGTCGTTCCGTAGATGTTCCGCGAGGTCGTGGAAGCTCAGCATGACGCGAGAAATGCTTACTGAGGTTGCGGCGAGGAGGAAGCTTGCGGAGAACGGGTAAGGGCGGATTAAGGGAGGTAGTGGTTGAGCGCTTACTTGGCGAAGATTGCGGGGATGTTTATCTGCGGCGGGTGGTCAATTAGACGTATGTTATGCAGGTGGTTGACACTCATGTACCCCTGGATTATGAAAAAGACCGGAGCCGATTTCTGTATACCCCACAGCGGCTAGAGGACGGTCAGTATGAATTCTCCATCGGTGACAAAGTGCTCGCTTCCATACCGATGACGACCAGATAGAAAAATCCACCGCTGCCAACGAAGATTAACGCCTTGTTGAAAAGAAGAAGGATGAGAACATACTCCCTGTGTAACCTCCGAATAAGTAACGCCTGCGGAGAACCCTCACAGTTCAATACCCGAATCAGGGTAAAAATATACAAGACCGTGTGTAGTGAGAACGCGGGGATATAGAGATGCCAAAAATCCGCCATGGGATGTACCGGACATCCGACGAGATCAACCTGCTCTGCTAATGCAGATAGAGGCGTGAGGAGACTTGCACCATCTAGGACAAGGATAAGGGCGGCAATGGTCGATACAATGGCGGCGGCGTAGGTGAATGCGATGATGATGCGTGCAATGAGACTGTGCTCGAACATGTAAAAGACTCGTAAGACGAGAATTCCTGTGAGGCGTGGTTCAGCATGGGAATGAATGATAATTTGATAAAGTTACCGTATTACCTTGAATAACGAAAAGGGCGATGGTGGACATGCCGAATACGGCGCGGATTGTTCGATCGCAACTATCAAGAGAGGATGGTTAGGTTTGCTAGAAGATGCAATTCGCGATGAAGACGATGATCACAACTGTACGCTTTCAATCAGGTGCTGATGAAATGTTTGATTCGGCGGGAAGACTTACTGTTAGTGAAACCGGGGCGTTGAAGCCTTTTGGGTCAATGAGAAAGTCATGTTTCACCCCGAAATGCATTGAACTCACAGACTACGAGCAGCCTTCCGTGAAACAAATGTCATTCGATGAGAAGGCGATACCATAACACCACTCACGCCATTATGACTGGTGGCAGGTATCGGTTCTGCAAAGCATTGAGGCCAAGAAAATAACATAATGACGTGAGTCTCACTGCAAGGTACAAAGCCCGCGAAGGTGTCCATTTTCCAGTCCAAAAGAACTTAACCTACGTGCCGGGCAATCACCAGGCTGAACTGTGAACAAAAAAAGCGTGCGGCATACGCACCTCCTTGTCGAGGGTGATGAAATACTCGTACATGATCCATGTGAACGAGGCGAACGCGATCTGCCTCCCACTATCAATCGCCAGCCAAGTCTGAACGTCCCGCTGTAACTGCGCCGGTAGTTCTGTGGATGCCATGATAGTGAGTAGGTAGCACCTGATGACAATCCAAAGTTTAAGTCAAAACAGAGGGTTCGTGTCCCCTGCTTGAAAACGGAACGATCGACAGGCCGCTGAGGTTTTTGTAAGAATACGGACAGGCCTTGCCTTATCAATCAAAACCACATACCGTGCCAATCATGTAGCGCATGAGGCGACGAGCGGTGAATGCTACTGATGATACAGGCTTGCCATGATGTGAACGGACGACAGGTGGAGCTGAAATCGAGTTCGGATGCACCTGATCAACGGCCGTGAACATTCTGTGAGCATCACCGTGTCAGAAAAGGGGTGGTAAGTGAATGATAAGGTAACGAAAAAATTTAGCAGCCAATCTTGGTGGGCGATGCCGAACTTCGCGATCAAGTAGTGTCACTGGAGGAGTGATGGTGAGAAGGAGTTTCGATCAGGTTTCCGCGGAATATCAGAGAGCCGTAGGTGCAAGTGACACGGGAGGAAATAATTTGCCTTTCATCGTTTTGAGGGTAAAAATAGAGCTGTGTCGGGGATTTGACGCTGTGGGCGGAGGAATAGTAGCCTAGATAGGAAGCGGTCTCCGAGGTGTATGCCTTCGCAGGATGTGTGACTGAAGTAAGAACCTTTTAGAGCCGGTGTGAAGCCGTCGGCGTAGGAAGCGTGGGCGCTGTGGTATGTCAATCATGTTCAGTGTATTGCCGGGCATTGCAGTGTTGTTCTGCAGATTGATAAAACATAGTCATCTGCAGTGATCAGCTCTGAAGCATAGCGCGACGAATCTGTCGAACTGTGAGTACAGATATATTCAATGGTGTATGTCAAGACCTGCTCACGAACAATCAAAGAAGGGAGCAAGGCGGACGATCTGATCGCTTCGGAATATGGGTGTTGAGGGTTATGTACACGACCAAAAATACAGTTCGGGAGTCGGGATCAGACCATTCGGATACGTGATCCGAGCACAAGGTATTTCGGCTCAGGGAAATACGACATTATATCTGTCGTTCGTCAAGGAGCAGAGGTACAGATGAAAGAGAGGCAGAGGTGTCCACAGCCAACTTACGTGTTCTTACAACAAAGATGGCGTAGCACACTATTGACGTCAATTTTAGAAGCCGAACCGTACGTTCCGGATACAACGAGCTCTCGAGGCGTGATTGACGCATAACCCTCGGCAAAGGCTGGTCTAACGCGATTTCAGTGGAAGAAGTTGTTCAAGGTTGTTCATTACGGCGCGATGTTAGTCTACCACCCTGCTATCAGTGCACGACCTAGGCGATTTTCAGTCACTCACCGGCTACGGATTGTACTCATCTCCCACTTATTTTCCGTTCCACTTTTCCGAGAACGAGAGAGGGTGCTACAGTGCTGCAGATAACACGTCAGGGATGTTGGTATATATCGCCATCGTTACCGAAAGACGTACCCTAGCAGATTTCCCGTAGATACTGGAGGTGCGATCCAGATTGCTGATTCACAGACAACGCCCGCTCCCAGTGAGGATACAGGGTCTTAGCCTTCCGTTTGTGATCGAAAAGGCAAGTCCTGGACCCAATATCAGAGATAAAGATCGTGATGTGATGCGAGACACGTCCATGCTCACCGGTGTGATTCCTCAACGGAAAAACTGCTGGATGGACAGCAGAGCGAGTGGTCAAAGGTATCGAACGCATCGGCTTGGAAACGAAGGATGACCTCTTAATCAAACGACATGGCGGCAAAAACCTCGCATCGCGATATGTGACACGCTAGCTGAGAACAATGATATCACTGGGAAACATCAAATCTGCACCCGCATTGGCATCTGTCCGCATGAGAAACATCATGTACGTCGAGGCATGAGCTCGCTTCGGCTATGTAGACGCGACGAGGCCTCGACACTTTGGAAATGCATGCGCACGGCAGCGGTATCTCATCCATCGTAACTCCCGGCCTACTACCAACCAACACCATGGGTCCGTTTGGGATCGTTTCTCTCGCATTGTTCTGAACGTGTTCGGCTAGGTGTATAACGTCCTTGTTGCGTCAATTTGATACCAACCGCGTTCGACAGACGGTAGTGATATAGGACCTCAGTTTACGCGCTTTCTGAGGTCGGTTGGCAGCGATTAGGTTATATGATAGCGGCTTGCGGCGAGGAGGAAAGCCTTACAGCTGTGATTTTCGTTACAAGTCAGTAACAGCACAAAAAGACGGCCTTACAAGTGAAAAAGGACACGACTGACTCACGTAGAGGATAAACCCACGCCACTGGGATTATTGGGGGTGGTTTCAAATGTAGCAATCTTTTCCCGAACAGTGAGATGAGACGAGGAAGCACCCTGGAATTGGCAAACGAAGGCATGAGAGCAAATGAATAGGCTCAAGGTCTGTTGCCAGTACGGAAATAACCGCCAATGAACCGTGCGACCCAATTCCGTAAATGTTGGTCCTCCTGACTCGACATTCCTATTACAATCACTTCTTTATAATTCGTTGTGAGGTTCTATCTTGTTCGCCATCAAGTCGTATCCTTCGATGATTCCGCGGGAAGTTGTTCGACTTCTCCATGCGTTTTCGCTGGGACAGTTGCCCACAAGACGTTACTTGGTCTCTCGAGCTTTTCCGACCGAGTCTATGATGTACGAACTTTGCTAGGTTGACCTGGACGAAGGAACGAATGGCAAACACTACGAATCTCATCGAAGCTCTCGTCGATAACTAGAGCTGTCTCCGTTCGGGTAGGTATGTCCTTCCCTCCTACATGACTGGATCCAAGTTCAACCCAATTCTTACTAGCAAAGGTGTTAACGGCTGCTCAACTGAGCTCGGCATTGGATAGAACTATATGTCAGGCTGGCGCGTATTGGATATGGAAAAGAAGATGAGTCAAGACTATCGTTGGCCATACGGGTGTATTGGATCATGCGAGAGCCGAGCGAGATTGACGAGGATGATGGCAGGGCGAACATTGGGTGTGTTGTTTTCGCCATTCGTTCAGATACATGCTGATGCGACATTTTTAGGCGTGACTCTTATTCTAGAAGGATATACCCATGTCAAAGAAGGTCGTGGTAGGAGCTAAGAATATTTGCTGAGCGTGTCTAACATTTTATAGCACAGGCACGATCACAAAATTAAGACTCGATTATCTCCACAAGCAACGTGCTCAGACATTCTTCTCGTTTAGCGTTACTTCTCCACATCTGCTTGCCCCAACCCGGAAATTCCTACGCCCCTCGTTCCCGCCTCTTGTCAGTTCTTGAACTCACGCCCAGCCTGCTGCTGCGGGTGCTATCATCACGTCGCTATCTCACCTGAGATCGAGCATACCTAGCCACTCCGCGAGAATGGAGGGAGAGTGTTTGAGATGGCGCTGCTGTTGTACATCCTTTTTTCAGGATGCGGGGCAAAGAGTGCACGATAGATGGGGAGGAGAAAGCTGAAGTAGGGAAGGAGAGCACGCCTCGGGGAAGAAGAAGGCACCTAGCGCCTGCCGAGAACCAGCTGTTTTGGAGTTGTGGGCACAGCTGCTCCTGCGGACGTTGTGCTCTGAGTCCGTCCTCGTCATACCCATGAGCTTTGCACGTGGACATCGCAGTCCGGTTTGAACACGAGGTCACGTTTCCGGGAGGCGACCTCCATTCGCAAACTCAGTCCACGATAGACGTCCTCGCTCCTCATCTCGACCCTTTCCTCGGAGCCAATGACGAAACTGTCATGCAGCATACATCACGGACCGCGTTGATGGCCGTCGTCGTTGCGCTTTCGCTGCGTGGCTCTACAGCGTTCACTCCATCTCACTTTGGGTTTACCGCCTGAGTGTCAAGGAGACGTTGTGGGTGCCGAGCCTTCGTTCTGGGGTGATGGAGGGGATCACGTAGATGGTGCTTGAGAGGAAGGCGTGGGTGCCGTGTATCATCGAAGTCACTGTACGTTTTTCCTTCCCGACTTCCTCACCGTCATCATCTGATGTACCTTCCTGATCCTTGTTTCCCTTCAGGCCGCGCGCCATGGAGCCGACATCGAGACGGTTTCATTCACAATCGTGATGCGAATGAGGGAGTATCGATGTGGACCGCTAGCAAGCCTCTAGACTGTCTGAACTCTCGATTGGTGACGATTCGCTCGTGGCGTACGTTCGTTAGTGTTAGGAAATTGGGGACCATGTGGGAATGGTTAGCAGGAAGTGGGAAGTGTTTGAGTGTTTGAAAGGTATGTTAAAACCTCTATCCCTCCTCGATAATTGAGCTAAGGCGTATCCTCTGCAGTTCCTGCTCCTCGGCATGGAGCTCTCCGTTTTATACGCTCAGGGCACCACGACGAGATCCATACCTGGTGGCTCATGGTTCATCGCCCAGGTGTTCTATTTTCCGTAGCCCGGAACGGTATGTATATCTTCATCGTCACCGTAGTTGTCTAACAAACACGTCTGCGGTACAGCCTCGTCATCTTACTCCCACATCCAGCTCCGTTCCGGTGATTCGCCCTCAATGCCACGAACTTCTGCGCCAGAGGTGGCTGTACAGTACCAACTTTATGCACCAAGACCAAGAGCGCGAACCACCAGCCTCAGCTCGGCGTCATAACTGTATTCCCCCACTGTTCTTTCTCAAATAAATGTCGTCCGGGAAATTTCCAAGCCAGGTATCGCAGAGCGAACCAGCGGTCATACGGCTAGGCCGGACTCGGGGACAGGTGGTCGTCGGGGAAGGGAAGGCGTGCGAGGTGCGCGGAGCAGGATCGTACAGCAAAGCATAGGAGGAGTGGGCATGTTGTGCAAAGATGAGAGATGCGGAGTGAGAGTATTCGGGTTAGTTTGCCCGTTTTGGTTTCTCATCGTCTCGACTCACAATAATGTTCTCGTTAGACGGAGCCTCGTGCCTCGTAACACAAGCGGAGTCATTGGTCTAAATGCTTCGCCCCCACGGTATGGGTCTTCTGAGGATATCGTATGTATTGTCGGGGGGTGGGGCGGTTCTTCTCGGGGTGTCCTAACACAACGATGGGTGACCCGTTTGGGTTCCGTCCCTTATGTTGCTTGATAGGCATGCATACCCTACTATGCTTGAAGTCGTTTCATGTATCATCTTTTGCTTTCATTGGGGTGACTACGTGGTCAAGTCCAAAGTAAGGAATGTGAGCAGAACAACATAACGAAAACTATGATAGCTATGATGAGCGATGTACAAATTCAGTACAAATCAGAACGTCGCGACATTCGACGTAGGGTTGTACGGGTGGTGTTATGTGGCTGAGGAATGGGTGTCAATGGCATGTTGGGGGTGCGCCGCAAACGCGGGGTAAGCATCGTCGGTACTCGCATTAGTAGCGAAACGCTCGAACCCTTGAGAATCCTGCGATGACTGGCAGGTTTACCACTCGATTCGGAGTAATAAGAACAGCGAACATACAGGGTTGGTCTCATCATCGGGTTGTTCTTCAAGGTCCAACTTTTTGCCCGCGTCATCCTGCCCATTGTTAGGAAGAACCGAGTCGGGTTCGACTTCGCCAGTTGGACTTTGTCTTTCTCTGAGGAGGAGTACAGCATCAGAAGCGCCTTGGTCGAGGGCGTCCTGGGATTCAAACGAATCCTTTGAGGCGAAGAAAAAACTCAAGGCGTGGATCTTACGGGTATATTGACGGGGAGTCGCAGCCGTGCAGCGTGAACTAAATCGACGCAGTTCGCATTTTGTATGGTTTGCTTTGAAAGGAGTGTGAAGAGAAGAAATTTGATTAACGAGAGGTTGAACGCACGATACACCTCAGTTTATTTCCCTTGATTGTAGGGATGGGTGATCGAAAATGCGCGTATGGATGGTATCGTCGAGCAGGGCGGCCCTGGTACCTTCGTGGAAGTATCAAATCCTTATACCCCTGGAACCTCTGTGCATTATTGGATGATGTGAGGTGACATTTGGGGGTTTTTACAGTAGGGTTTATAGCATTGGGCGTTGGGCACTGGGGTGCTGCGGGTTCAAGGCGAAGCTCAACGGGCGCAGGGAAAGAAGAAGCACAGCCCATTGGTACTTATGGTTCTGCAGAAGGAATTGGGGTGCAAGTTCTGTTTTTAAAGTCCCTGAACTTCGCTTGTGGCCGAACATAATGTAATTGAGTAAAATTTACAAACCCAATTCCTTACCCCCTTCCCAATATCGAAAGGCAAACGCTGGGAACGTTCTCTGCACCAAGGTTATACATGTACGAGCTCATCCGATTCAGTTGACCACTCAGCTCCCGAGCCAGAATCGTGGACACCAGGGAACAAACTAGGTCAAAGAACTTGACTCGGCATGTTGAAATTCACCTCGAACTTCCGTTGAGTCCATCGCCGTCCTGCAGCCCAGTGAAACACGTCAGGACGCTTTGCTTCGTGCTCCGCCGTTCCCAGGCTTCCAATAATTAAACGAGCTGCTCAAAATGCAGGCACCAGGGGGTGAGTTGGTACAAACAATCGGTGGTGAATCCTAGTACTACGGAGACTAGTTCTCCAGTTTGTGGACGCTCAGACATGGTTCACGGAACTGCTTGTGCTCCATCCTGATACATATGGACAAGAGCCCAATCAGTGCCTATTACACGCAAAGGTATCATGGCACGTCGTTGGTCAAAAGTAAGACTGGTTGGTCGACATGAGGCCCGTCCTTCCCAATCCCAGCAGTTCCCTTTGTAGGGCCCGGTCCGACACGCCTCTCCTTCACAGAGTTCATGTCCAGTGTCAAAAACCGTTTCTCCATCAGCCGTGCAAGCTCCGTCAGCCACTGCTCTCCCCATCCTGGCGATACCAAAACAAGGCTGAAGGCGCCTTGCTCACCCGCGCTTAAGCAGACTCATCCGCTCCAGGAAAGCTAAGGGCACGAACGTGAAATTAAAAGGGCGGGGTATTGAGCTGCAGGATGAGCTAGGTGGAGCGATCACATCGTAGGCTGCGGTCGGAGCGCACTGTGCAACGATTATCGGATAAGAATCAATTAGGAATACGTGTCCCGAGAAAAAGGACCTACCAAGGATTCTTCCATTGTCTAGTGTAGCTACGATATCATGTCCCCGGCAATGCTATCAGAATTGTATGGCCTGTGTGCGATGAGCAAAAACTTACATGAGAAGTTTTCATGAGAGCCCGATCTATCATTTCCAATCAAGCGAGCTCGTTGCTGTTTGACTGGCGAAAGGTTTTTCATGTCCGCGTGCCAGGTTTAACGTCAGGATGAACAAAATGGCATGCTGACGTGCCTGTTTGGCTTAGAGGAAAATTCTCTCATCTAGGTTCTTTGCTTGAATTTTGTCGGGAGTGTCCACTGGTGGGTCTGCATCAGAAGGTGGCTGGACTCCGAGTAACGACCAACGCACCACAGGAATGTATCAACGTATATCGTTCCACAGGGTAGCAAGACACACATTCAGCGCTGCCTGACAACCTGTCCTCAAGGTATAGAGTTAGATGCAGCCTGTTCAGAAAAGAGAGAAACTCACCGCAAGCTATGTGGCGATTTTTCCAATTGATGCCTTCATGTTGGTCGTATATCACGGCGCACAGACGGAGAGACTCTTTTGTTGAAGAACTAGTCAGTGGAAGCGACGAGGGAGAGGTACACTTGGGACATGAGCTAGAGCAGTTCAGCAAGTCGATAAATTCCAAAACGACAGAAAGCCGCCTGGGTTCTTGGATAAAACACGTTCTGCAGCTGCTCTAGCTGAAAGGGCTTAAAAAAACAATAGATTCCTCATTTGCAAGCTGGCGTGTCGGGCGATAGGCACCCCGTCGTCATGGTCGTTGGTGATGAAGAAGCGTTTGTCATTATTTTTGGTTCTGATTGACACGCCTCGTGTTCTCCCGCTTCAACAAACGTCGATTACAATCTGCGATCTTTCGCTTCCTATGATACTTAGGCATTCTTGGTGCGAGTGTAAGCGTAGCCTGGTCAGCCTTGACTGTTGATGGACACGATAATTCTGCCATACTCACTGTCACCGTGCCCTTCATGAGGATTCCACAAGATGCTATTGAACACGTCCTCGACGAAGTGAGGGCTGATCACAGCACCTTCCACCGATGTTCGCGTGTTTTATCGACTTTCCTGCCACCTTCTCATCGCCACCTATTTGCTGGGATCACACTGGTGTCTGCAGGTCAGTGCGAGCCCCTCCTCACACCTTTCTTAGGCCCCGAACCCATCAACTTTGTTGAAAAAATTCTACATCTATAGCTCGACCAATTGTGTAGATATGCACCTTCCCTTCTCCGACTACTCGCCCATCATACTGCCCTGAGAAAGTACTACTTCAGGCATTTGCGCAAACCCATCGTTGGATGAACCGCTCCCTTCCCGGATAGCAGGGCGATAAGAGATCTCCTGAAGTCTCCTAGTTTGACCACTGCATCCTTTGAACGGTTACCCCTTTCCGCCTTGCCACTGGAGCTATGGACCATCACGCCGTCACTGCAAGATTTCGCGCTGGGCAGAGCGCATGTGAGGACCCTCACCATCAGGAAACATCCATGCAGCTTATGGATATACCTCGGCTTCCTGTGTCGTATCTGCAGGCATTGGATGTACGATGTGCTCAGTCGCGTTTCCTACCGTTGTAACGGGGTAACTGGGTGGCGGTCACGTGATCATTCCGTATGTAGAGAAACAGATCCTGTAGTAGACAGATCACTCCTACCGCTACCGTGACCGAGCACCGCGATACATTACGGGCCAGACCTGCCGTCCCCACCGTGGTAATTTCGGAGAGACTCTGATGGCCCCACACACTGAGTATGTATATTTTTTGGTGATTCAGATGGGGGGCCGACGGATTCTCATTTGATTTCAGTAAACCTCCGTCTTTTCCAGGACATCCGGCTTGTCATATACAAGTACTCCCACAACAATCCTGATACCCTTCTCACCATCCACACCAGCCGTCAGCATACGATGTACTGCTTTCGTGGTCCCATACTCGTTGTCTTTTACAAGCTTACGATCCTTGCTGGGATACGGAACGACGACTTACTGGCATATTGACCACTTTGAATGCGTACCCACATTTGCAAGATGTTTATCTTGTTCTGAATGTGGAGCCAAGTTGATTTGACCCAGATTCATAGGTGGTCGAACGGTCGTATCGCTTCATGCGGCAGACGGGTCTTTTGCGATGTTTAATCAGAAGCCTGGGGCGATGCGGACGACTTTAATGAGCCTGGAAGCATCGATGCAAGAATAGTATTGCGGGGCGTAGCAGAGGGCCGGGAGTGTTGGAGAAGAGACGTTCTGCACTCGATGCGCCTCGTTCTGAAGTTTGGTTGACTTTTACCGACTAGGGAACGCTTGTATAACACCCTGGCATTCTTCGTGAGAATAAATGCCCGCATAAACATCGGCCTACTGATGGGAGACGATAATCCGATCGTACTCACAACCACCATGGCTCCCGTTCACGTCCCAACTGACATCATTGAATCCATCGTCGACGAATTGGAAGACAACGTCTTGACGCTGCAACAATGTTCAATCGTTTCGCCAGCTTTTCTCGCAGCGTCTCGTCGCTGCCTGTTTGCCGATATCATACTGTCATCCAGTGGCAGATGCGAGCGTTTACTCGCGCTGTTCTCTTCAAAACCTATGCTCATAAGACTTGTCAAAAATCTCTTCATCTTCGGTTCTACCCACTGGGCACATATGCATGCTCCGTTTCAGTCGATCATACGCGCTTTCGCCGATCGTGGCGCCGTGAAAATGTTCCATTTTTCGCATTACCACGATCGCTCCATACTACCTAGCGTTCCCTTCCCAAGGAGCAGTGCTATGATGAAATTTCTCAAGTCTCCTTCTTTGAACCACGTTTCTTTCAATCAGCTCCCTCTTTGCTCATTCCCAATGGACCTTTTGATGGTAACGCCATCATTGCGGGATTTATTATTCACTGGGGAAATGTGCACGGATCCACACTGCCACAGGACCTTGCTGCACATCCCACAGCCTCCTCTTTTACCACCAGCATGCCGACTTCGCGTATTAGACGTACGATGTGCCCACTCGCGCGCTCTGATGAGGTATATCTGGGCGAGCCTCTCAGAGCTCCGTGTGCTGCACACTTTTATATCGTTCGGTGACCAAGACGGCGCCACGACGGACTCTGACCAGAATCCCATCAACTTGCGGCTTCTCCAAAATCTGCGGCTCATAATATACGACTATATCCTCAACATTCTTTCGACTATCCGCACAAGTGGCCTCCCCAATAGTATCGAGTACATCGCCGTCGTCTTCCCGTACCACTTCTCCCACAAATTCTCTGATCCTCGTTGGGACATGGAGAGACACCTCGCTGCCATATTTACTACCCCACATGCATACCCGCATTTACGAGCCGTATATTTCATTTTGCTTGTGGAACACCGTACCGGGCTGCCATATGAACCGAGTGCAGTGGACGCAGAGCAGTTTTTCCCGTTCATGCGACGGACTGGCCTCCTGCGGTGTTTGATACATGAACCGAGGGAGGTAGAGCCGGTTCTAAACGAGCTGGAGGAACGAGTGGGGATCAAACAGAGCCGCCAAGGACGCCGCATGTGACCGATAATTGTCGTTCCTTACGAGGATGCTCCTGTAAGAAGAGATGGAAATGATACACGAACGGGTCCAGGTTCGCTAGCATTCTAAACGCAGTGGCATGGGCTAAGATCCATAAAACCGTTCCCGATGGTGTTGGGAGGAGTGTTTGGGGAAGAGGTACATGCCTCCAACGCCGATCGTTCGGGTACAATGCGACTTCGGTTCCACGTTCCCGGATAATCCCTGGATCTTCCGTTGTGCTGATAACGAGGACATGGTTTCTAGCGGTAGGTATATGGCCATCTTCTGTATACGCCCTGCATCTAAGTCATATGTGCCAGGTGCGTACTTCGAGCGATAGAGGAGCTTAAAAGCATTTGTTGGTTTGCCGACACCATGCGCCACAAACGTTTGTGCCGCTAATGCTGTCTCAATGTATTCGTCTACTGCATGCAAAAACAAAAACCGAATCAACATCAACGTTCAACGGAATATGAGCACAAAAAAATAAAAAAGACTCACATCGAACCTACAGATATCTTCTACCCACCCTTTTCCAGGTGTAATGCGCTGTCGTTCATACGAGCAAGTCCCAGCTGTAGTCGGGCTCGGCGAGGCGCCGAAGATACCTACCCCCTCTTGAGCGTCAGGAAGAAAGATGTGGATCCTCTTTGAGCAAATTGACGTTCTGCTTGTGACATCGATTTTTGTTATGGATTGAAGCACGGCAAGACAGGTTTGACGATATGAAGTGGGTATCGGCCAAGAGGTGGATCGTCGGAGAGAACGGCAGATAAGCTCGATAAGAGGGGGTACTTGGGGACACGTTGGGTGCGTTGGATGGAGGGGATGCCCAAGCACGACGACGGGCAGTGATCAGCGCCATCAATATGAAAATGATTGCGATCTAGCGACTGTGCTAGCCGTTGAACGAGCTTGTGGATGGTGGTTTCGAGAGAGACAAGCGGGGTCATACAACGTTGATTTTCGGAACTGACGAGGAGATCATCAGTTGGATTGGAGGAGGAAAAGGAAGAGGCAGGTACCCACCTGTCGCTATAACCAAAAACGTCTAACCCGCTTAGTAAAGTTCTTTGGTAAAAGCTTTTGCCAAGACCATCACGCCTGCGCAAACCGCCACCAGATAACATTCACAGCTGCCGGATAGGGCGCACTTGGGAAACGGAAGCCAGTGGGACGGTAGGGGCGAGCTGTGGTTGGAAGCATTTCCGGGCTGGTTCTTGCGGTAAACGAGGAGAGCGGGTAAAGGTTGACGACGATAACTGCGTGGCCGACGACCTCTTTAAGCTTGAAGCGATTCTGGGTTCTGGCGCGAGAGGCAATATTACTCATGTCCTCTTGCCCAGCCACACGCAAGTCCACAAATTCAAAAATAAAAACAAGGAAATAGCTAGAGGAGATTCCACGACCCGGGGGTCGAACCCGACGTCATGGAGTTGACTAATAACATTCGTCATAGATGCCTTCCACTGTGCTATTAAGGAAGTTGAGTTGGCTATCCTAAACAGTATCCTGTACGATGGAAGACGGGAGGGGCAGCGCATGATTACATCTTGAACAGATGTTGATCCATGAGGGTAAAACATGAACGCTCGCCGTCTATGGCTCATAAAAGAACCAAAGGCGGTTTGGCGGTGGGCCCTAATCACCGTTCCAATGATGTGTTACATACCCATGATGTTTTCGTAGCAATGCATTACCCATCCGCCAGCGAAGAAACTGAACGAAGAGCTGTTGAAACGTGGAATGTCGAGCCCGAACTTCAAAGCCAAGAGGCTCCGCCATGCAGATGTATTATGTTTCTGCATAGAATGTAATATTAGACCAGCGTAAGCACGACATCTTCCTCAAGAGGAAGTACCAGATTCTCTTGCGCTCTTGTCTGCGCCGTCGATGGTCGTGCCCCGGAAGACCCTCGTGACCTCGGGGAGACTTGGCCACGGCGTCTACACCGGGCTCAATACGATCGATTGACGAGGACACTTTCCCCAGGTCTCAATGATACTTAGTCTTGAGTCGGAGCGCTTGGGGAACTGGAAGGAACCATGATAGGATGATGCGTGGCCGTGGTTGCCATCACCACCAATTCGCGAACGGAGGCCAGACGAATAGAAGTAGACATCGGGAACAAAGGGAAAATATCGGGTTGAAACGCATACGTGGGGGTGGGACGTTGGTTTGTATGTTGGAGGCGAGACTGTGGTTCTATGTGGATGATCTCGACTGGGATGCGGGTCCAGAGGAGACCGAGGGGGCCTCGAGTACGGCTCTCGCGGTTGTGGTCCCTAAACACATCGTAGATCGTTGTTACAATGATGGTGGAGGAGAGAGGGAAAGGGAAACGCACCCCTAATCGTTCAGGATCCTCCATCTCGTAAACTCTTTACTGACCACTGCCTGTGAGGGGACCGGCTGACCCAAGCCCCAGAAAAATGCAGCTCGATCAATAGGTAGATAGGCCGTGGTGGGGAGTAAACCAACGTGTTGGAAAAATCTCCGCCACGTTATGTGATGGGTGACACTGGTGGAGTGACTTGAGGGCGGGAGGGCCATAATCAAAGATCCTCAACGACGGGTACTGAGGTAGGAAGAGGCGCTGAGATTTGGCGTGAGCCCGAAGAGTGGTGGCTGTGAGGGGGCTATGGACGAGAGAACCTGTGTGAATGCAGACTCATCAGCCGTGGGTCGCTCGGAGCGCGAAAGAGCTTTTTAACTACATACGAGTATGATATGAAAGAGACTGCCGGGGCAATAAGCAAACAAGTCCTTGCGCGGGGGTCGTTTGTTACGCAGAAGCGGGAGAGAAACTCGGAATTGACTGAACATCTCGAAATAGGTCGCGTGGTATCACTTGGCTAGTGGCCATGGAGATGAAGTCGAGACTGGCTGCCAACGACGGGGCTAAAACTTTGAACATCGAAGCCACGCCGGATTGAAATAAAAAGAGATGGCTGTGCACACGTGACACCGTCGCGTGCATTGGCAGCCGCGTCGAAGACTTGTACGAGAGACTTCCTGCAAGAACAGGAAATAGAGCGGAACCTGGATAAATTGAGAGTGCAATGCGTGATACGGCAGAGCACAGGATATCCGGCAAGGCGGGTCAAAAAGCCGACAGAAACCACGTGTTATTCATCCTGCCGAGATCGATCCGATTATGAGAGTATGCACGCAGCGTCCATCCTGGAGGAATGGGCGGAGCCCCTTCGTTACTCGTGGTGTGGGATTATGACCGAACAAAGAGTCATATTGTGTCTCCCTGAGGAGTAGCCATCACGGACGCGAGTGCTAAAAAAAATTATCCGGCAGGGCTGCGGTGCCACGACACCTGAATGTGGCAAGGTGTATACATTTAGTTGACTGTAGCGCCCTATACCGCTGCAGGAATTTGACGCAGCAGGGTTTCATTGTCAAAGGCGTCAAAGAAAAAGTATTTTGTTGATTTATTCACCAATCCACCTGCAGGAATCGAACCTACGAAGTTGACCTCCACGGAGTAGATGAGTCGGCCGCTCAACCCGCCGTCTCATCGAGGACGTCAAGTTGGGCCCCTCCCAGGAACGAAACCAGGTATTCGGACGTGGGACACTAGAAGCAATCTGGAGCGGGTGATACCCGCAGCTTCATGGGAGTATGTGGGGCGGTGTGGGACCCTTTTTGAAGGATTGTGGTGATCATCGATGACAAAACGACTTCTTTGGGTCCATGAAAGGGGTTTTTGGGTTTCCATCGGGACTCGATTCGAACCGAAGCAAATACAGGCAATGGTGGAGCAAGAATTCGACGAAACAGGCCGCTAACATTGATGCACGGCTCATCGGAATCCAGATGGCGAGATATGGAGTGCATTGTACATACCATCCCAGGACGGAAGACATGGCACAGAGATCTGCATTTGGTATCGAGATTACGATGGCAGCTAAGTCGAGACATGCAACAAACAAGCGCTGGGAAGACTGGCCTTTCCTGTCTCGTGTAACCAAGATAGCACCCTGGCGCGAGAATCCCGAGTCAAGACCCTGCGTCGAAAAAAAAAAACAGGTTGCACCTAGTATCGTATCATGTTTGCAAACGGGTACCTCGACTTCAAATCCCTACCTCTTCCTGGTTCTCCAACTCCGAAATCTACCCTCTCCTGCTTTAAACTGCTTCAGCCGACGCAGCTCCGTTCCCCACCCTCGTTCACATAGATAAACGTCATCCAAATATCCTATGTGCCCCCCCGCCCACACCCCGATGTCTAGCCCCGCCACGACCTAGTCATTTCTCGTGCCGGGGAGGATGTTGGAGGATGCGAGTGCAACGTCTCTTCCGGTCCAGGTCAAAATTCCAAAGGGCGGAGTCAACTTGAATAAGGTCCAGGCGAATTACGATTACGTGATCGCCGATCACTTGCTTCAACCGCTCACCAAAATTACTTAACGTTGTCCAGAATGCGCTTTCTCCTCAACACCTCCCTCGATATCCTGAGGAATTTTTTCGGGATGTCAGCCAACGATACTCCTGAGGGATTTGAATTTCAAGCCCACCAACTTCCTGTCACCAACGCATTCAATATGTTGTCGTACGCATACACTAAATTCAGCGACTCGAAGAAGTTGCGCATCGTTAGACTCGCGATATATAAACAAAGAAGGGGATTTCAACATGAATACGTGATATTCACTGTGCGCGACCGCTCCGGGGAAGATTATGACTTTCGGATTGAACGGATGGGAGAGCTGCGTGCCCCTTTTTCAACCCCTTTGCTTCCTTCAGCCTCTTCCCCATCTGTGTCCTCCAGGCCGAGCTCTAGTTCCGAAGATGACTCTAGTATCTCGCAGCTAACCCCCTCCTCTTCGACCATGCCAGCAGCACTGGCTATGACTTCCAGCCTGGACGGGTTTATGGAAGAAACAACAACTCGGGATACTGTCTCATGGGTCCGAGATCCAAAAACGGAGCCGGACGATTGCCTCCTCGGTACCCTCTCATTCCCCAACGGGACGACTTCACAAGTGTTCTATTGGTATCACGCACTCATTGTTGCCAATCTCTTTTCAGAGGCCAGCAACCACCACCGCATGTGCACACCAAATTGTTACTCCCTTGTCGGATCGATCGCCAATTTCTTCAAGGAAGAGACTGGTGCGCAAGTGGTGTTGGGAGCTGACGTTCCTATGTATATGAGGGAGGGCGCGTTTTGTGTAATAGGGCGAACTGAGGACCGCAACGATGTTGTCGTCATTGCCAATATTATGAGCCTCAGAGCAAGTTTTGCGACAGAGGTCGACCGCTTCGAACGATTGGTATGTCATTCCATATTATTGATTGACAATTCCTGAGGTTCCACAGCTGGTGGAAAAGGAAGAGAAAAGGAAGAAGCTGCTCGAGGCAGACGTGAGGAAGCTGCAACAAAGGGTTGAGGAGCTTGAGGCAGCACTAGACCTGAGCCGTTCTTCGTAAAACGTTTCTCACTCAGGATTCCATGAATATACAGACGGTGATATTAGGTGACGAACTTCTGGTCAATACATGACATACTTTCAATAATACCATGAGGTCAGCCACGCTTCGACGAAACATAATATGGCGAGTTCAAGACTCCTATTGCTTTGCAACTATGACAATTATCTGAATGCCTAACTGCCTCGTAAGTACTCGGCATATGTAAGAGCTGTAAAACGAGCATGTACCATCCATAGCCTATAACCAGATGCGGCGCACCTGCACCTCAACCTCCTTGCTCATCCTCTCTCCATAAGTCACACCCCCGTCCCTTAAAATATCAAACTCTGCCACCACCTTCTACGCCTTCGCCAGCAGCTTCCCCAGCACGGATATGGGTGACGCGTCCCATTTCGCATACACTCAAGACTGAGACACGGGGCGTGGTGGATTGAGGCTCAAGAGGCTTCCGTCGGAGTTGGAGGTGGTGGTGGTGTCGTCGGTTACGGGGACTAGGAGGTGGAAGAGGAGGAGGGAGGAAGGGGGTGCGTGAGACGGCTTTGAGGACGAGGATGAGGGCGAGGTTGCCGACGCTGTTGGAGAGCTAGTATTAGGAATGGGATGCGAAAGAGAGGGTTGTAAGAGGATAAAGGAGGGATATTACCCGGAGGATCCGCCGACCGCGATACGGGAGGTGTTGGCCTGATATTAAGTTCCTGCTTGCCGTTCTCCAAGACCCGGTCCAGGCGTCTTCGACGACAGCGGGTTACGGGGGCGCCGGCCAGCCAGTAGTCGAAAGGAATCGCGGGACACTTCGTTCCCATTCAATCGTCAGCTCATAGCACGAAGTCTATAACGAATGGATCACGACTTACACACAGCCACGTTCGTCGAAAACGACGTCTCGCTCGAAATGTTATCCAGAGTTCATCCATCTCTACAAACCAAGTCATGAGTACACAACCACCGACGAGAAGAAGCCCAGCCTAACCTTCATGGAAGAATATAAACGCCGGCTATCCGCCTTCGGGTATCTCGCCCTCTGTAGGCGCCCGGTGCTTTGTGTGAGCCGCCAGAAACGGCGGGGGCGTTGTTGATGGCGAGGTCCCATGCGAGATTGTGAGGCGGCACGATGTACATATACTACAGATTTGAGTTATGGAAGCAGATATTCGGGGTCAAAGCGAGTCATCGATGCCGGGGAAGCATTCTACTATCGTTCAATAGGAGGCAAAGAGCAAGAGTGGCAGGAAGATACCACCAAAGAACTTCTTTATCATGCTGGTTAATTCGATAGATCGCGGTCAGGATTCATGGATGCTAAGGCCTGGATTAGGCGGCTGATACGATTGCCAATGGTGCTTTCCATGTTCAACATCCAACAGGTCTCCAAGTGTATCCGATGCATTGAATTTGCCTGCCGCTGGTAGCGCTAAGGAGTTGATGTCGAGGGGCCAGTGGAGGGTCGGAAATAGGTCTCATCGATTTTGGTCAATTTGATCTCGTTCATGTGGCATGCGGCGCAATAGGTGTTAGGGCACGCCCAAGTCGGACACGTAGTATTGCCTCAGAGAGAGGAGGGCCGCCGCAGTCGTCGATCTAGCACCAACAATGTCTCCGCATGCAGAAAAGGTCAAGTCTTAGTCAGTCGCGTCTCCTGACCTCAAGCCCAATCCCGCAGGTAGATCGATGATATGAGCAAACACTCCTGGCGAGTTTCATAGTCTGTGTCATCTTCCGCTTCCACAAACGAGCTGTTGCAAGGGTCATGCATCCACGCTGCACTTATTGAGACTACTAGGAGGTGATGGTCAGGGAATGCAAATTTTTGTTGACGTCATGGGCGGCTGCGCAAAACAGGATCCACAAACCATCAAAAATCGGTTCGAACTTGCCACGGACGATACAACTCACCCTCCGAAGCGCACACAGGATTAAGAAATATGTTCTATTGGCAAGAAAGAACCCAATCTACATCATCCCTACCAAATTATCAGCCAAATAATCACAGTGACGCACAAAGAGAACGTGAACTCTTGCATATAGGCAGAAAAATAACTAATGTACAGCGAGGTGGTGGGGAGGAGCTTGCGTTTCCAAGGTATGTATATATAATATGTATAGGGCAGTACGAGTCATACCGAAACCAATTATAGAAAGGGAAGTGTTCGTCATTGTAAGACCGTGCGGAGAGGTTAAATTCGTATTGGGGTAGATAAGGGGTAGCGTAACAGGGCGACGAGTCGGGCGTCGCGGAAGGTGGGGTGGATGGACCGGGAACATGCTATAAACACAGAAAAATGAGTGTAAGATGAAGTATATATGTTACAATGACGCCTGGATAGTCGGTCAATTCACATGAACCGACGCTAAGGATCGAGTATCGGGCCCAGACCGCCAGGCCCACGCATGTTAAAGAACCCCGTTCAAAGCCCCCCAAAGGATAATTGAGGGTACGCAAAAGCCCCCGAAATCGAAGAAGCATGAACCACCGAAGTCCCACCGCATGCCGAGTCGGCCGAGCGAGACTGCGTCACAGCTCGGTTCGCGAAAATCGTCGGTGCGTTCATAGCACCGACAATCTAATATTGACACGCGAGGTGGTGGATTTGCGTAGACGAGGTGACGATCCGATGGCAGTGTGGAGATGGGCAAGGATCCAAGGATCGCTGTAGCGTCGACGATGAGGATGAGCCTAGATCACCATGAGAAATCAATCATGGGCGGGTGGCGAGCCGGGGTTGAGATGGCCCATACTGTGCAAGTGGGCAGGCCGTGGAGCCTAGGAGCGGACGGCGAAAGAAACGGCTAAGGGCGAAGCCAAAGATGAGGGAGTGGATGACCGAGGGACAACGAAGATGGAGTCATAAGATGTGATGAGGCGGCGAGAGATATGATGCAAGAAATGATAGTGAGAGTGTTGTATAGCAGAGCGAGTTGCAAACGGTAGCGAGAACTGACGACGGAGGGCCGAGTGGGCGAGTGAGCGACATGACGGTAGTGGTGGTAGTAGTGGTAGCGGTGTGGTAGTGACGGCGACGAGGGGTGTAAGGTAAAGAAGATCTGGTAGGGGTGAAGGTTCATCATCAGCAAAAGTTTGCGTCGCGAGGAGACAGAGAAATCAAGGAAAGAACAGAAAGAAATGGCAGATCATTGGTGCTGCAGCCAACGACGAGACGGAGAAGGGGGAAAGAAAAGGATCGTCATCATCGTCACCGCCGGGCCAGAATAACAACGGGGCAGAGGAAAATCGACACGCTGTGACTTGATCGACACCTGCCAGGACGCGAATACGACGGCGACGGGGTGCTATGCCAATAGCACGTCCAACACCCACCCAAGGGGCAGATGCAGCATCACATGATGACGACCAACGATGCGTGGGGCGGACCAAGGTGTAGGAAGCCGTCGAAAGGAAGAAATTAAGATATGATCAAATCAAGAACGTAGGGTGATTTGGTGGAAGGATAAATAATGGGAGATGCTATGTATGATGTATCGTGATGTGTATGTAGAATGACAATTTACAGTGATGGCGACGTGATGGTAGATGTAATATGTAAGTAGATGTAGATGTTCGAGATGAGGTTGTGATGCAGAAAAAACGGAACATGAGAATAAAAAAGCTGAGGTTTACAAGTAATAATGATATGACGCAATAATAAAAGATAGAATGGACGCCGGCGGTCAACGCCAGCGTTATAAAAATGTGAATATAAAAAAAAGGAACAAAACAAAGGCCGAGGGATCGAGCTCGACTTACCAAAAATACAACAAAGACACACGACCACAAGATCCAAAAAACCGGGGTCAAAAAAAAGGAACGACGAAGGCGCGGAAGGGTGTCATAGAATCCCCGAGTCCTTCAGGGCGTTCTGTAGGATCGTCTCCTTGACCGCCGCAAAGACCAGTGTGATATTCGTCGTGTCCGTCGCTTGCGTCAGACTGTCGATCATTCAGTCGGTGGCATCGTCGATGGAGAAAAGAGAGGTAACATACTGTGGGTAGACGCTCAGACGCGCGCGATTGGCCTGCATGAATTTCCACAGGATGTACTTGGCGGCTTTGTTGATGTCGTTGCCGCCCGTGTACTCGGGGAAATACCGCTCGAGCGGGACCTGGGGTATTATAAGCGTCAGGGCGGGACGGGCACGGGTTGCGCGGAGGGTTAAGGGGAGACGTACCTTTGGTAGCTTGTTCTTGAAGACGTCGATTTTGTTGAGGAAGAGGATGATGGAGGTGCGTAGGAACCACCGCGAATTTATTACAGACTCGAAGAGGACGAGTGATTCTGCCATTCGGTTCTGCGCAGGCGAAGAAGAGTTAATAGACATACAAGGATGGTAGGGGGTGGGGCGACGTACTTGGGTCTTCTCCTCAAGGAGGACCTGGTCATACTCGCTTAACGCGGTACAGAATATTATACTCGTCACGCTCTCGAAACAATGTATCCACTTCTTCCGCTCCGACCGCTGACCCCCGACGTCGAACATGTGTATCCTGGAGGCGTGATTTGACGTCAGCGGAGCGGGCGGGATCAGAAGGGTCAAACGAAACTCACGATAAAGTACCCATTGTAAACCTCGTCTCCGTGATCCCCAAGCTCTTCTGTCTCGCCCTTAGCACGTCCGTCTCATTCGGCAAGTACCCCGGTGTCCCTATCCGCAGCACCTCGCTAAAAAAGCTGTGCGAGCGTGATCAGACGCAACCAGACACCGGGAAAGGAGGAGGTAAGACGTACTATCCGGCGCTATCCATCAAATAAAAATTCGAGCTATGCTCGTCCATAAGTTTTGATATAATTGGGTCCTTCCACACCTGGTGGATGGCGTCTGCGATTTCGGGCGAAAAATACGGGTTGGTGGTGGACGAGCCTGGTGCAGCGTCGAGTTTGTAGTCGAGAATCTTCTCGGCGAGGACGCGGTTGCCGTACGCAACACACTCGAGGCGAATCTTGCTCATGTAGACGACGACGGCTTGGGCGGAGTCGAGGACGTTCTTGTAGATGATGGGTCGGTACTCTGCGAGCTCGGCATCAGAGAAGCCGCCTTGGTGGATGATCTTCATTTGTTTGACTATCGTGCTTTTGCCGGATTCGCCTGAGCCTAAATGATAAAATGATTTTAGTGCCATTGTCGTTGGTGAAAGAATTAACGCAAAAAATAATGGCCACAATGAAGTGTCCCTCGCCACTGAACACAGAACCCAGCACCAAAGATCCGCCTTGTCCCAGAAATCCACCAAACAACATAAAGTAAGAAAGGATGGGAATTCTACTCACCCAGGAGGAGAATCTTGCATTCTCGCTTGTACCGTTTGCTGTCTTCCTCGATTTGTTTGTCTATCAAGTCGGACTTGGCCTTCCCAGCACGATCGGCAGCAGTAGAGACGCAGCCACCCATGATAAGTGGGCTCTACGCAGGGAGTAACGTGGAGGAGGAAGAGGAGAACGGCGAGGAGGTTGCTGGCGGGGAGGTGGTGGTTGTGTTGTGGGACGGGCAGCGACGAAAGAACCACACCCTGATGATAGTGTAATTATTCCAATTTTGGACAAGTCACATGTCAACATGTTGTCAGTTCAGTTTCACGAGCCGAACTGACGACGGCTTGTCACGCCTGTCAAGATTGCAAGTCAAATTCACGGGTTACACGTCCAACTCTGAGCTGTTCAAAACCGGGCCCGCCTCAGTTCGGCTTGTGTTATCGATTTCTTGGCACTCCGTCCTCGAATGCTCGACTCTTCAAAAACTCTACAGATTGTAATCAACGGTATCTTCGCACTCGATTCCGACTCCTCGCTCTCTCCTATCCGTCGTCGTGAAGCATGTCGTCCCGATACGCCCAAATCGAGTCACTAATTTAATTAACAAACATGGATCCGGTTACTCACTTTGCCTCGACTTGTCATTCAATTTGTGGCGTTAACCCTGTCTGTTCAAGTACATGTTTATCGATTATCTGTTATGCGTCTCTTGACATATCACCCTATATGTCCAGCTCTCGACGCACAGCAGTATTATGTATAGGTTAGCACTCTGGCGACCGCTCTCCCACGCCGTCGTTTCCCTGCTACCTCTGCCGGTTTTGGCAACGCCAGCAGTGACCATACTTGCACCTCTTTAGGTTGACGTTGTTGCTGATGCGCCTGCACGCCACCCCCATTCATCTGATGACCGTCGCTGGACTGCCAACATAAACACAGGACTATGCTACATAGGGACGGCGTTCCCCCGAATTTGCTTCCGTTCCCAAGCCGCTTGGCAGCCTTGAGCACGGTGCCTTGTCCCAAATCGCCGTTTCCTTTCTCTCAGCGCCACCACCACCCCAAATTCCCGCCGCCCCCTTGCCGAGCGACGTTGCGCATGTCCATGTCCTGTTCAATTCAAACTCTCCAAAGGCTCTACGCCATGTCACCACAGCACTCGCACTCGCAATTCCCATCAAACCCCGAATTGGACCCACCGCCCAGTATCTAGAGTACTTGTGTCACCGCATTTACCTTTTACCCTCCCAACTTTTTTTTTCCTCTCAAACCCTGTGCCCGGGACCCTAAGCTGAATTGAGTCTATTCCAAAATGTGACCGTTGGCGATATGGTCAATGGTCATGATATCACAAAATGTCATTGACATGATGTGATCGATCATATCGATGGAGTCCTTGACAGTTGTTTGTATTAGGCGCAGGGGGCTAGGCCCAAGCCAGCCAGCCGCATCTCAGCAACAACGCCCTTTGCCTCACCCCGTTTCGTCACAATGCCACAACATTCCCCCAACCCCACCAGTCCGACCGAGACCGCGAAATGCGTGCCTCCCCCCCGCTCGTCCAATCCCCGATTCAATCACCCGGAGCAGCATTATTCTTGTTCCCCTTGTTCTTTTCGGACCCAGCGTCTGCCTGACGGCAACGGCACGGCAGTATCCACTCACCTCGTCAACAATCTCGAGTTCGCCGCTCCCCAGTTGCTTGACACTCAATGGAAGATTCAAGGAACAGCACACCGCCTCGCTCGGGCGTCAGCCAGATGTGGAGGGATGCTTATTCTCTTTTTGGGATCCCTCAGATCTGGGGTAGGGACCAGTTGTGAATAACGACGGCTCCGCGTTTGGGAACCCCTGCTCGAGTATGCGGTGAACGAATAACCCTGTCTCTTGGCGTTGCTTTTCTTTGTGTTCCCGAAACTGGTGAGTGTGATTTCCTCGCTGCTGGGGAGACTCGAGCTGACTGAGGACTGAAGCGTCGATGTAACCTCCGTCCGTACTCGGAAATTCTCGCTATATCCTTATTCTCAAACTCTTCCATTGGATGGCTCTTGGTAAGTATCTCTCTAGCCGTTATGTTTATTGTTCGTCTGTTGATCACCGACTTGGTTAGTTGTCGAAAGTCACCGTTGCAGGTTAGTCTGACCGACCACAGGACGCCGCTTGTTGGGCGTTCAATTCCGTTTGCTTTCGCGGTCGACTCTCGCTCATATGTAGCCATCCCAGCCTGCGCACGTCCCCGTTTCTTTCCTTCCGACGAAGGTTCTCACCCACTTCATGATGTCCGGTGAGTAACGCTGTACAACAGCATTGCGGTTGTTAATAACGAGCCCCCAGGCTGTCTTTTGTAAGCGTCACACGCCGATCTCAGCTCAGCGGTGTTTGGGACGGTAACGCCAGTTTTCGACTATTTTCCGAGTGAGGCTGTACGGGAGGTCGTTCGAGCACTGCATGGATTATGGTCCTTTCAAGTTCCAGTTGCTAGATGTCTCAGCTGGCGATGGTCGTGTCGAACGCGGATCCTTGCTGCGGACGCCAGACGTAAAGCGTTGCAAGTATATCCCATTATGCATGCTTCTACTACCTCAATATCGATACGTAAACCTCGCTGGTGGCAGCGCACCCTTCAACAGCACCCGTGAAGTACGCCCTAATCAGCCTCTCAAAGTTTTTCCTCGGACAGCGAGGACCACGATGCCATGATACTCATCACTACTAGCATATGTTTGTGACTGCTGCGGGTTACGGGCTGCATCACCGTTTATGCTCGGGCTGACGATGCCGCACGGCAACATCAATCTCCACTCATCCGAGCAGCGGTTTCGTCTCGTTTGTCGCCTTTACCTTCCTTCCTCACACGATCTCGCTAATCTACTCGTTTTTACTTCATCTAGCGAGGCCGTCGACCCTCAGCTCCAGAACATGCCCCGAGTATAACTGCGATGTCGAGTCCTAGAACCTTTACCTACCAAGGATATCGCCACCACGCCTGCCTAGGTCACGAGCGTATGACTGTTTGGATTGCTGCCACCTGGCTCACGACACGCCCAGCTGTCCCTGCCAACAACGTCGTGCTTGGTTAAAACTCCGAGGCGAGCAGACATTGCTTCTGAGTCATGTCACGATTCGGGTTCAGCTCGACGTTGGCCGCTGACGATGGGGTATTACGGCACTTTGGCACTTTGACACTTTGCGGTAGGACATTCATGTTGTGCCTGTAGATGGGAAGATTTCGGCCGGACATGTGACCCCCCCCCCCCTCCATTCCAAGTTGTTGGGAGGGAGTTATCAGTGTAGGCCGTCGTCTTATATTTCGTTGAGGTGCTACTATGCCCTGATGTTTTCGAGCCCAATTGTTGAATGTGTACGTGGTGATCGATAATAGAGAGACCATGTTACCGGCCGCCGGTAATTTCTCCATTTGCCAGAGATGACTGGGCTTCTGCCACGAAAGATTGAGACATGCTGGTACGCGCCGTCATTCATTCGTTAACGTATCAAGATGCTAGAATCGAGGCGAAGGCCTTCACGGCGTTCAAGGATTGTCCGACGCAGTGGGCGTCGCTTCTGCTCGTGAGCTGCTAAGTATAGTTTTTCTCTTTCATGGTGTGACAAGATTTGACAGTTCGCATCTTTGCTTGGTACACGTCGCTAACGTGAAAGAGTTTTTCCACTGAACCATTCACTAGATGCACGTTCATTGTCGCTTGAGTCGGTTTCGTAAACTAGTGACGTGATGGCGTACATATTTGCAATGAGATAATCCTTGTGAGTCATATCATCCATGGTCATCCTCCATGAACTAATTGTTATGCTTCGTGACTTGCTTATCTTGGTCTGATGAAATCCATTGGCGCTGGCTGGTCAAACATGCACAATGTGGGACCGTCGCGGGCGAAGAGAAGATGTCTTCGCACCGGCGAGCCATTCATCCATGGATATTAATGCTCAATCCATTCACCCATCTATGTACGTATTCATCTCGCTTCACTTTGGCCTCATTCCATTTGCATTGCCAGCGACCCGCTCAACCAGTCAACCTTCCCAGCCCGACCTCCAATACTCTTGCCTTTCTGTGTGTTGCGTCGATCCGTCCGAATCATATATCCTACTCGCAGAAGCCCATGAAATGCAGGTACGGTATAGCCGCCGACGTCATCCGGATCACATTCTTGGATTAATTAACGCGACAATCCATAGGTCACTGCTGCCCCGAGCCCTGATTCGTACAAATTTCTGGCACTCTTGTTCGGTCCCAAAAATACTTTTACTGTGCTTCGAGGCTCTTCTGCGAAGCGCGATGCTGATCCGAGGTTGGCTTCGTCCCTGTTTCCTTTCACAGGAAAAACATACTGAAGGCTATTATGCCTGTTTTTTTTACGAAGCTAGTATGTACGTGTGTCATCGATCACCGAAGAGACAATTTTATAACCTTGGGTAGTCTTAGAAACCAAGCGTTCTCTTGCATCTCTTCTTTTCCCGAACGTTCGGGATTTGCGCCTCGCCCCCACATGCACGCTCAGGTCAGGGCTGTGTCTGTCGCGAAAGAATTGGCATTTCATGACGAAGCCTCCTTTCGGATTGGGACACGCTTGTTTCAGATAAACTTCTCGAGCCGGCTCGTTTTCCCAATCGCACCAGTACATCCTCACCGGTCCGGTATATGTATTCAATCCGCTCTCAGGTATCCGATGCCATCGCACCCACTACTTCACTCCCCGACGCCTTTATGACCTGATACTGATACGCTGCCGACGTCAAGCGGATATCGTGCCCGCGTTTGAAAGCCTTTTACACTACTTGCATTCGTCTGATTTAGATATCTAGCCAGCCAGCATTGCATATTTTGCTCCTGTTCTCAAGCCAACGTGCATCGGCGGAGGACGGCGACCGCCTGACCTCAACCTCCCTCCACGAAAGACCCCACTCCGCGTGTGGACCAAGAACCCGGCTGTTTCCAATAGCCTTCGATACCTTTGTCCCGCCTGACATATCGCCTTTGCCCGACTCGTACGGTCCTCCGGACGGCCAAGCGGTCTTTCATACCCGTTCTGCGATCTCCACCACTGCGCCCACCCACGAGTGTCACGGCTGAAGTGGGTCATAACGATTATCAACCGCAACAACTTTCTCACCGGAGGGGTGCCTTCGCACAGATGTCATGGGCGGCGTCGGTCTGACATGCGATAGAATTCGTGGCGCGCTCATGGAGGTTTCGAGATCCCGGGGGGGCGTAGGTGGAGCTTATATCGATGGAGATTTTCCCCATTGTATCAGTCTATGTTAATCTACCTCGTGATATCGACATGGAGGGTTGATGCATTGATGGCTGTGCAGGCTCTCAGCTGATGACCGCGGCTCAGCGAACGTGAAAAAAATACAGTCCGGAAAGACGGTGTGCGCGTTCTATATACCACAAAAACCGAATCCTATGCTCGACGTCCAAGTTGCAGCTCAAAAAGAAAAAAACTATCAGCAGAGACGATAACTGTGAGACTTATCCTCGTGGAAGGCGGGGGCTGCGAGTAGCGGATCGACTGTTTCAGAAAATCTTATCGAAGCAACTCTGGGACCCACCAGAGCATGAATGTGCTCCTGTTATGCTCGGTCTCTGGCGGGCTCTGGCGTGAAACCGGAAGAATATGCATGGGCCTATAAACTAGGCATTAAAGACCGCACGGTCCCGTTAAGGGAGAACTAGTCAGCTGGCGGTCCTTGGGGTGGTCAAATAGGTGAGGCTGGCGAAAAAAAAAACCTTCCTTATAGCAGTGGAACGGCATGGGGGTACGTCCAGGTATAAATTCGGTCATCCATCCGTATATACACCACGCTCCAGCCGTCGTATGAATCCGCATCGTTCATCCCAGAGACCCAGCATTCGACGCCGCACAACAAGACTGTAGCTGTTCAACGACCGGAAAAACGTTCCCGGTGCTATGAAAATGCCATCATAGGGAGTCGAACCAGTGCCGCACAGTTGGTTTCAAGCGTCTCGGAGGGAGGCGATGGTGATGATATAATAAATGCACCACGGCAGGCATATATATATAGGGGCGACGGTACCCCGGAGGACGTATCTATGCTAGCTATACGTGAAGGGCGCAATGGCGTGAAGTGGGGAGGCTGATTTCCAGAGTTTGGGAGCCGCCAAAAGAAAAAAAAGGCCTTGGACCACATGGAGTATACGGCGCCTGGGGATCGAACCCAGGTCTCCTGGGAGAATAAACGCTCGTAGAGAGCAGCGTGCGGTGTCAACACCGTCATGGAATTCGGCTCTGCCAATGATCCGTCGTGGTCCATGTTCGATACAGACGAAAAGCTGAGTTAATACCAGGAAGGTGTATCGAAGTGTCAGGACGCAGGGAAACCCTGTTACCATGTCCAGAGGTTTAATGACAAATTCTTTGGAAGAACGGATAAGGAGTGGCTTGTTCAGCAAGACGATGCAGCACACAGAAACCACGGATTGGAAGGAGAGATCGTTTTGATACGATTTCGAGGGCACGATAAGTCAGTGCACCGGGTCGAGAAAGCGACCAGCCTTTAGATCGTCCACGCGTTTGAAGAGTTACGTGCCTCGGATTCTCTGGGGTGTTCGTATGGTAATGGAATTGAGGTCGGGAAGATGGTGGTTGAGTGTTGTCGGGTTTATCCGAACTGATAGGGTAAGCGGTCCGGGTTGGAATTGAACTGATTTTTTTTTAAACCCCACCAGCCTCGACATTGACCGACGGTCGAATCATCGTCTCTGCGCCAGTCCACTCTTCGCTGCCAAAAACAACACATGCGATGGAAGCAGTGGTCCCCGCAGAAATCACAGCAGAGCTTACCCAGATCCTCTCAAATCTCGTCCTCGGTGACAACGAAATCCGGTCCAAGTGAGCCCTTCTCTTCGCGCGTCGATCACGGGTGTAGTCATTGAGGGGAAGAGTTCTGACGGTCTTATTTGGGATATAGTGCAGAAAAGGCGGTCAATGAACGGTTGTCGCAGACGCCAGAGTTGTACCTGCTCGCGTTGACACAGTTTGCCATCGCGGCTGATACGGACGTGGTAAGTTCTCTCATTTGTGTTTTTATCTCAATTTCTTGTGCATGTCAATGAGCTTGCAACGCCGTTGGCGAGTGGGGAGAAAACTCGGCAGATGGACGGGTTTGGACAGGTGCTGGCTGGGTAAAGTGCTGCCACAGTGGGGGAAGTGCGGACGAGCACAAGAGTTTTTGCTCTTTATTGCGTTCTGCGTGGTTTGTTTCGAAGGATTATGGAGGATTGTTCGATAGAAAGTCTCCAGCATCGCGCTGGAGCCCGTGTTCTCGTCGTGTCCCTCCCACTATCGTTCCATAACCCCCCTGCATCTGCCCAGTCCTCGTCCACGGGCGCTCGATCCATTCTACGTCATTTTCCACTCATTTAGTCCTATTCTTTTATTTTACCAGCACACTAACGCGAGCGCCCACCCAGATGCGCTCCTTCTCCCTCGTCCTCCTCCGGCGCCTCCTCTTCCGTCCCGCCCCAACCTCCGGTCCTCGGGCAACCGCCCACCCAGCACCACGCCTCACGCTGTACGACCACCTCTCCTCCCAGACCATCACCACCCTCGAGCGGCTGCTCCTCCACTCCCTCTCACACGAGCCCCTCCCCAAAGTCCGGCGAAACACAGTCGACACCGTCTGTGACCTCGCGAACCAGAGTATGGCTCGCGGACGACCGTGGCACGCGCTCCAGTCGCAGACGTTCGCGATGAGCCAGGCGCAGGGACCCCAAGAGGCGATCGGAAGAGCTAGTGCGTTCGGGGTGTTTGCGAATGCACCGAACCTTGTCATGGATTTGCAGACGGAGGTTGTGTTGGGGGTGTTTCAGAAGGGGCTACAAGATCCAGATAGCATTGACGTGCGTTCCTTTCTCCCCGTCTTACTGTCGTTCTCGTCGACTTAAAGCCCAAAAGGTCCGACATGCCGCCCTTCGCGCCTCAGTGGCCTACCTCGAAGCAGCCGATGCCCAACAGCTCGCCCAATCCCTACCCCTCATGCAACCCATGCTCGAAACCCTCCCCGCCCTCGCTCACTCGCTCTCGCTCTCCCAACCCTTCCCTACCTCCGCCTCCGCTGGCCCCGCACCCCCCACAAGCAGCACAACAAGCAACTACCACCACCTCTCCGTCTTCCTCGCCGTCCTCACCCCACTATGCTCCTCCCACCCGACGCTCTTCGCCCCACACCTCCCTGCCCTCCTCCAGTTCCTCCCCGCTCTCATACTCCCCGCTATGGACTGCGGACCTACACCTACCGTCGGCCGCCCCTTCCCGCACCGCAGCTCCTCCGGCGGCACTACGTCCGCCTCTGCCTCGGGGTCTGGATCAACGTCAACCTCGAGCTCGTCCTCAGCCTCAGCACGTCAAGGTGCATTTGTGTTCCCGCCCCCAGCGCAGGATTCCCAGGGGAGAGGAAAGGAGGAGGAGGTTCTGTCACTGGCGGAGGAGGATGATCTCAGGCAGACGTTGAGGCTGAGCGCGTTGGAGTTTATGATTAGTCTGAGCGAGGCAAGACCGGGGATGGTGAGGAAGCAGCCGGGGTGGGTGGAGATCGTGGTTAGGGCGTGTTTGGAGGCGATGGGGGAGTTTGATGAGGAAGCCGAGGGCGGGTTGGACGGGTGGTTGAGTGATGATGTGGGTTTTGTTTGTTCTTTTACGGCGTGGGGCTACCTGACGCTGACTGGATGCTTGTTGTGCAGCCTTCGAATAATTCGAGCTCGGCAGAGACGGACTCGCCCCCGGCGTTGTATGAGCAGTCGTTGGACCGGCTAGCGTGTGCGATGGGTGGAAGGTCGGTGTTGCCTCCGGCGTTCCAGGTACGTTTTTCCTTCGTGGTTTTCGGTGACTTTCGACATAAAGCTTATTTATATGTGTCGTGCGGACAGTACATTCCGTCGATGATGGCGAGTTATGACTGGCGGGTACGACACGCGGGGTTGATGGCTATCGCGGCGATCGGGGAGGGCACCGGTAAGGTATGTTGGTTCTTCTCCGTTTATCCTCGCATAGTTCTAAGGCCCTCTTTCTCTCTTTCTCGTTCGTAGGTCATGCAGAACGAACTCGGGAAGATCGTCGAGTGAGTAAAACTCCCAGAGCTTGCATTGGGATGAAAGACGGCTGATGCGAGAGCGGCGGCGGCGGCGGTAGCTTGGTGACGCCGATGTTCAGCGATTCGCACCCACGTGTGCGGTATGCTGCTTGTCAATGCGTGTACGTCCCCCTTCCCTCCCCCTCTGCCCTGCTCCTCGACGTGGCATTGACATTGACGCGACGTTACCCTGACAGGGGCCAACTCTGCACCGACCTCGAGGTACGACACACCGTTTTTCTTGACTCTGATATCATTGATCGTCGTCAGCTAACGTCACCCCCACCCCACCCCACCCCCCGGTATGACAGGAAATCATCCAAGAAAAATATCATCAACAGCTGTTTGCAGTGCTCATACCGACGCTGGAGGATCCTGAGCCCAGGTATTTTCTTTTTCTCCTGTAGTCTTCGTCGTCGTCCTCTCTACTGATACATGGCCCTACAGAGTACACTCTCATGCCGCAGCCGCCCTCATCAACTTTTGCGAAGGTGTAGAGCGGGACACGCTTCTACCCTACCTCGACCCTATTGTCGAGCGCCTCCTCAAACTTCTCAACCCCGCTGGTGACCCAGCGCTCGTGAGGCGCTACGTGCAGGAACAGGCTATCACGACGCTAGCGATGGTAGCTGATGCCAGCGAGGTCACATTTGCTAAAGTATGTCCTGTCGTTGATCCCCGGTTTCTGGTGTTTGGTGTCAACGTTGCTTGATGCAGCATTATCCGTCGATCATGCCGTTGCTGCTCAACGTGCTGCGGAACGCAGATGGACCGGATTATCGAAAGTTGAGGGCGAAGGCGATGGAATGTGCTGGGCTGATTGGTACGTTCGTCCCCTACAGATGCTCCTCTTTGTTAGCTGACGATTCGCCATGTACAGCGATCGCTGTGGGACGAGACGTTTTCAGGCCAGACGCCAGTACACTCGTAGAGCTGCTTATTCGAATACAAAGTACGTTTCGGCCTCGACTTCTCTCTTGTGGAAGCGGTTCTTCCTCAACATGCTTTTCGCTGTAGAGAGCCCTGTGGATCCTTCGGATACGCAGCTCGGGCACTACCTCATCGCGACGTGGGCAAAGGTGTGCCAGGCCATGGGCCCCGAATTCGAGCCTTATCTTCCCGTCGTCATGCCGGCTCTCCTGCAGACGGCTAGTGCCAAAGCGGATGTCTCCGTCTACGGTACGTGCTCCATCGTCTTTCGATTCCACTTGTAATGCTTACACGTACGTTGACTGTAGACGAAGACGAGGAAAAGATAGAGGAGCGGGAAGGGTGGGAGACCGTCATTATGGACGGACAGACGCTCGGCATTCGCACGTCTGCCATCGAGGAGAAGTGTCAGGCGTTCGAAACGCTGGTTATCTATTGCTCGACGCTGGGGGCCCGCTTCGCACCGTACCTCACGCAGAGTCTTGAGGTTACACTCCCGGCATTGAGATTTTACTTCCACGACGGGGTCCGGGAAGCCTGTGCCGTGTACGTCTCGTTTTCACCCCCTTTCTCCCTTCTTACCCTCGTTGCTCCAGCTGATGACGACGGGTTTCCTTCCATCCACAGACTCATCCCGATGCTCCTTGCAGCGGGCAAAGCCAGCTCCACGCTGACAAACCAAATGGTCTCGGCGACCTTCACGCAGCTTATCAACTGCATCAGCACTGAGCATGACGCCTCCTTCCTCGCCTCGCTCTACAAGTGTTTCAACGACGCCGTACGCGTCATCGGAGGGGCCGGTGCGCTCCCTAGGGAGTTCAACGACGGAGTGGTGGAGGCGACGAAACACCAGCTGCAGGCACTCGCGGACCGGCGGAAGGGGCGGGCGAATCGGGCTGCGGCTGCGGCTGCGGGTGCAGGTGCAGGTGCGGTTGCGGCGGCAGGACTGGAGGGAGATAAGGAGGAGATGGCGTTGTTGGAGGAGATTGAGGACTTTGCGTTGGAGGATATGGGGAAGATGTTGGCGGCGCTCGATCCGGGGCACCCGTTGTTGGTTGCGGTGTCGAGCGTGAAGGATTTGGGGTTCAATAGTTGGGATAGTGATGAAGATGAAGGGTGATTGGTGAGGGCGTTATTCGGTCTGGGTCTGTTTGGGTTACCTCGTCGTTTTTTAGAGAGTTATAGTCATGTACTCTGCTGTTATCAATGACCTTCATTCGTCCTGACTCTGTCTCGCTCGTGGGTCTATCAAACACAAGACATTGCTTCGGGCACTGGTTTTTTTACGGTGGCAGGGACGTAGGGTCATGCCGGCCATGGACCGCTAGGACCGTGGGATGGTAACCACGGCCCTATTTCGGTCTGCCGCGCTTGTGTACACTCGAGCACGGTATTGTGAGGGGCTTTCCCCCCAATACCTGCGCCGTTGGACCCCCAAGAGGCCTCTCAAGCACGGCACGACGGTTTTTTTTACTTTTACACGTGATTCGGTGTTGTAGGAATGGCGAGTAATGGGTACATACCAAGGGCAGACCCGAGAAAGGGGAGAGCCATTGTTGTGCGTCCGCTGGGCCATCCCCAGGTGCCGAAACACTGACTGTGACCTTTTTTTGCCTACAGAGACCGTTTTCACGCCAATTTGGACGCGTTTTCGAGAGGATCGACGGCGTCGCGGGGGTCCAACCTCTGCGGCATTTCTCCTGCCTCCGATTTTCGAAATTCGGCTGCTGCCTACGTGCTTGTTGACTCCACGACGGCGTCGTTGCCCTGCGTCGCCGCACGCTGACTCCCGCGATCGTCTGGACTAGTCCACCGATCTTTTTTCTTTCTTGTCTTCGTGCCTGGAGATGGCCGAACCCCTCGAACGCCGACGCCCTTGCGGACAGGCGCTAACATCCGCCGTTCGTAGGTATGCAGGATGTTCGGCTCGACGACGCTGAGTCTCGCACCATCCGGACACCAACTGCCGCTGTCACGAGCCCTCTATCAACATCCGCCGCCCTGTACCCTCGAATTCGACCATCAGCGAACAGCTACACGCTACCACTACCATTCGCCAAGGGCTGGCACCCTCCACCATTTCAGGTTGGCCTACCGTTGTCGGAAGCGGCACTCCACGAACGACACCCCCTTCGAGAACGACTATGACCCGCCACCAGCATACACAGCTCCCTCTCAACAACAGCCGTCTCTCGCCATCAACGGCTGCTCTCGCTCGCCGTCGTGCGTCCGCTGGGCCATTCCCAGTCACGGAACATCAACCACACCCCCCTCCACCCACAGACACACTTTCTACGGCGTTCCGGACCCATCCTCGCGAGGATCGAGGGTGTTGCGTGAGGTCCAACCTGCGCGGCGTTCCTCCTGCATCGAATTCTTGACATTCGGCCACTGCCTGCGTACCTGTTGACTCCACGACGGCGTCATTGCCTCGCGTCTCCGGACGCTGACTCCCGCGATCGTCTGGACCAGTCCAGCAATCTTTTTTTTCATGTCTTCGTGCCTGGAGACAGCCCAACCCATTGAACGCCGACGCCCTTGTGGACAGGCGCTACTATACACCGTTCCTAGGCATGTGAGATGTTCGAATCGACGACGCCGGGTCTTCCACTCATCCGGACACCAACTGTCGCCGTTACCAGCCCTCTACGAACATCCGCCGCCCTAGTTTACTTCCCTGGGATCTTCGCGCGAAGATCCGGTGATTATACACCCTTTTCTTAGATACAGTCTAATATGAAGGCCTTGGGGTTATGGGGACTTTTCGAGTAGGGAGGGAGTAGGGATTTAATTCCTAGGGAGTAGGGATGAGTAGGGAGGGCAGGGATTTCGTGAGTAGGGAGTAGGGACAGTAGGGACAGTAGGGAGTAGGGACAGTGGGGACAGTAGGAGTAGGGAGTAAGGACGGACACAGAGAAGATGCTCGAAGAGTATCATATATGCTGGTATATGACACAGACAGATTTGAGTGAAGACGCAGACATGCAGTTCGACGAACCGCAGATATGAGAGCAGTGGTGAGTATCTGAACATAATTTAGGGTTATCAGGGGGGGGGTAGGGTGCGAGTAGGGTTTTTCAAATTTCGAGACCAGGGTGCGACTAGGGTGTGACAGGTGTAGAGCAGTAGGGTGCAGTAGATGGATGAGTAGGATGTGGTCAAATAGCAGGGTAGGGGACGGATCAAGCGTACTTGTAGAGTATGTGAAATGAGAAACTGTTGCGAGTTGCTGCGTGAATTGAGTTGCAGTGCTCGAAACACTGTCGTGTGGTGTTACCAACTGCACGCACACCCACGCGTCGTCGTAGACGAGTTGTGTGCACTGGCAGATCACTCGCGAGTAGCACCTTTGGTAGTTATTGCGTTAGGGTTATCAGGGGGGGGGCAGGGTTGGAGTAGGGTTCAGCACTAGGGGAGTAGGGTGGAGGACTAGGGGAGTAGGGTGGGACTAGGGGAGTAGGGTGGGACTAGGGGAGTAGGGTGGGACTAGGGGAGTAGGGAACAGATGAATTGTACTAGTAGAGCATGTCAAATGAAAAGGTGGTGCAAGCTACTGTGTGAATTGAGTTGCAGTGCTCGAAACACTGTCATGTGGTATTACCAACTGCGTGCTCACTCACACGTCGTCGTAGATGAGTTGTGTGGAGTGGCACAAGTAGCATTTTTACTAGTTACCACATCACAAGCCGCCACAGTGTGCCGTCGTGGACGAAACAATTTTCACATGTTTACACTACATGTACAAGTGCTCACCAGACATTGTAGACAAACGGCGTGCACTAGCAGAGTGCCTGGCCTAAGTATTAAAGAAATACATAGCAGTGATCGTGCAGTATCATCGTAACAACTGCAAAAGTGCGTCGAACATGTAATATGTGTTCCAACACTTCCACAGGCAGCCGTTCCACTTCGCGGTTGTCTACGACGACTCGTTTCTACTACAGAAGTGTCCAGTGCAAGTATCAGGTCAGTACCTTGAAGCGTTCACAAGTTATGTTGTCACGAAGTGCAAAATAAATCTGTAACAACACGTCGTCATAGACGAACCTTGCAACAAGTGCGTTTGGCCTATAGAAATGGCCACACTATTCCGTCGTCGTCATAGAGGACTTGTTTCCACTTGCAAAGCATTCCGTTCACATGCGAGACATCAATAACCACAATATATCATACAACAAGTGACGCCGTAATAAAACTACAGTCGTATAGGTCCGTGAGAGGTCACCACAATACAGATGAAATTACTGAATGAAACGCTGATGTCGGGGACGACAGGAGAAAAGCATAACAAAGTCTCATGGACTGTATATAGTTACAAAAAAAATGAAAACGTAAAACGTCACCGAGGAGTAGGAATGCGAGTCAACAGGACAAGACATAGCATGCCAAGGACTACTCCCAAACATGATACGTCGTCGCCGACGAAGAGAGAGAGTGAACCTGCACACAGGCTGCACTCGTAAACACAAGCAACAAGCGCAGGAAAGCATATCTGGACCGCGGATTGACACACAAGAATGAGCACATACAAATGTTGTCGGCGACGAAGAGAGAGCCCCACAAAGGGAGCACCTGCAAACACTGACAAAAACCATGAAAAAAAAGGCTCGTGAACAGACACAATCCACAGAGACAAGAGGTATCATGCCCAAGACTCCTCCCAAGCATGACACATTGTCGACGACAAACAGAGTGAAGCCCCGTACAAGGGGCACCTGCAAAAGCTAGCGAAACGCATGAAAAAAAAACCCCGAGAGCTGGTGCACAGACATGATCAAGAGAGACGAGAGGTGGCATGCCCAGGACTCCTCCCAAACATGACACATCGTCGGCGACGACGAGAGAGGAGAGGTTACACAGGGGGATGATTGCACGGAACTCCTTCTATGCAATTGTCCAGCCTCGTCGCCGACAAACAGGACACGTGGGAATTGTTGAGTGGATTCGTCGCAGACAGTCACCGGTTATACGGGCTGTGATATACCCGAGCGTGGCTGTGTGAAGTTGCCGCGGTTTGTCTGCGACGAAATAACATAGTTGCTGTGATGGTTATGACAGTCGAAAACTTACACTGAGTGACAAAGAAATTCTGCCAAATTGTATAGGCAGTGCAAGCATTCACCTGTTGTCGTAGACGAATCACATACACTAGAAGAACACATACTGTGAGTGATAAGGTTTTCGGAAGAGGTTTTGGTAAGTTATCACCTTCGAATCGTAAACTGGGTTATGATACATAAAGAGCCTTAAGAAAAATGGGTTCCGAGAAAGAGTATTCACCAGTCGTCCTGGACGAGACGCGTGCATTGGTACACTACCTAGCTTGTGTATTGAAGTGGTACAGAAAGGCGTTGTCATGTATTAAACCGCGACATGCTCCCATATATTTGTAGCCGCGGCATTCACCTGTTGTTATTATATGAGTTATATAGGTCGTCACCGGCGTGCGTGTGTGTGCCAGTCGCACGTTAGAACGTGTTCGTCCCAGAGGAGAGGGGAAAGACGTCTGTAAAATCAGTAATTTATTCAAATCTACACATTCGGGAATGGTGAAATGGATGCTCCGTGTCGTCCCAGACGTCGTGTGTGCATTCTAGTGTTATGTTTGAACACTCTTGTCGGGGACGATAGAGGAAGAAACCCTGTAAAATCAGTTTATTTGTGTCATTGATAAGCAAGGAGAACGCATACATTTCGAAACGAAAAGTACACCAGGTTTCCGGCCATAAGGAAAAAACTACTCATTATCCAGCTCGTCACCGCCGTTACCCTCGTTGCCCCAATCTCCATCCTCACTCTCATCCACTTCGGTGAAGGCCGGCACAGTGGTACTGTGGAGAAGAATGCGTGGTGCAGGCCCTTTGACTGCAGGCCAACGCGTGAAACCAACCATGGCCTTCGTCGCCCACATCTTATCCTGGTGAGCATCCGGGATCCAACTCCACGTCCTGAACCGTTCCCAAAGTTCGTTCCGCATCGTCAATGCAAGCTCCTCATTGCGCGATTCGTCGATGAAGCTCATCCACTGCTTATAGTATGGGCAGCTCGGGTAGTTCTGGACGGCACTCGAGGTCTTGTAACCTGGCAGTGGATAGAACCATTTGAAGGCCCTCTGCCAGTCATCGCTAGACGCATTCTTATAGGCGACGGCATGGAAGACGTCCGAGAGGTGCAGTGTCTTGAAGACATCCTCCTTTCCCTGCAGACGTTGAGCTGCGGTGAGTTTCAGGTAAGATGGATTCGTGTTGCCTCGTGGATTCGGAGACTTCGCGGTAACGTCGACGATGAACTGACGCCAAAGGCGAGATAAGAAATCGTTAGCGGTAGGGGCGGCATCGGCAGGAGGTGGAGACATGTCTTCGAAGTCTGAGCCGTCGTCGACGTCGGGAGGTATGACTGTGTTTCCATGTGGGCCGAGATCGAACAAGTTAGGTTCTGGGGCGCCGGTCCAGTTTACGTAGCTAGGAATCTTCCCTTTATTCGTCGTGAAGCGAGTACGGGCGACTGTGTCCTTGTCTAGAATCGCACTATTGGCATATTTTGCCTTTACCTCCTCGAAAGTCATCCCGCCGAACCAGTACTTGAATGCTGGGAAGGGGAGGACTCGTCCGCCATAACGAAAACGGGGCACGTCAGCGACGTTCATCCGACGAAAAAAGACGCAGCCATAAGGATTGTATGGAACCCGATCCCGTGAGACACCGGCCTCCTCCTCCTCCTCCTCCTCCTCCTCCTCCTCCGCACCTCCCTGAACAGATGTCTTGTATGCGAGGACGTCGAGATCTCCACCCGCTGCCTCGGTGATAGGGAGCGCAGCATCCATGAGGCGTCTTGCCGCAGGACCGTCCTCCGGTCGTGCATGTAAACCATTAAATAGCCAGACGCACGCAGCCGTCAACGTAAGAGCTTCAGGCTTTAATCGCAGGGCGGACTTGCCAGAGACTTGGTTTGAGAGAGTCTGGCTGATGGCCATAAGCCTTATGACGCGAAAATGCCTAGTAGGTTAGAGGCATTAGAAAGAAAGTTATCGTATATATGACCTAACTCACCACCAGTCCTCCCGCGTAAAAGAACACAAACACTGCCGGAACTTGGCGGGTTCATACTCGAGGAGGACGTTTGTGGCAAACCTACATGGCACTCGCACCTCGAGACGCGCGTTCGAGGAATTCACCGTGGATGCCGCTACATAGATGTCATACACGCCTTCGATCGTCTTCGACGGTTGTTGAGTACTCATCGCCTCCTTGACAGTAAGATATTTCGCATGGTGGCCGCCCTCGGCAATGTAAACGACGGCCTTGTCGGTCGTATAGGCCTGTACATACAGTGCCTCATAATCCCCCTGTGCTCGAATACCAGGGTGAACGCGGGTTATCAGGGGGGGGGTAGGGTGCGAGTAGGGTTTTTCAAATTTTGAGACCAGGGTGCGACTAGGGTGTGACAGGTGTAGAGCAGTAGGGTGCAGTAGATGGATGAGTAGGGTGTGGTCATATAGCAGGGTAGGGGACGGATGAATTGTACTTGTAGAGTATGTGAAATGAGAAACTGTTGCGAGTTGCTGCGTGAATTGAGTTGCAGTGCTCGAAACACCGTCGTGTGGTGTTACCAACTGCACGCACACCCACGCGTCGTCATAGACGAGTTGTGTGCACTGGCAGATCACTCGCGAGTAGCACCTTTGGTAGTTATTGCGTCGCGAGCCACTGTAGTGTGCCGCCATGCACGAAACACTTTCGCACATTTACGCTATATGTACGAGTGCTCACCAGTCGTCGTAGACGAATGGCGTGTAGTAGCAGAGTGCCTGGCTCGAGTATCACACAGCAATCATGGACAACAAGTGCGAAAGTGCGTCGAGCATGCAACATGTGTTCGAACACTTGTACAAACGGCTGTATCACTTCACGGTCGTCTACGATGACTCGTTTCTACTACAAGAGTGCCCAACACAAGCATCGGGTCAATATCTCGAACCGTTCACAAGTTATGTTGTCACAAAGTGCAAAATACACCCATAACAATATGTCGTCGTAGACGAAGTGTGTGACAAGAGCATTTGGCCCATAAAAATGGCCGTACTACTCCGTCGTCATCGTAGACGACTCGTTTACACTTGCAGAGCACTCCGTTTGAATGCGAGACATCAATAACCTGAGTATATTATAAAACGAGTGACACCGTAATAAAAAATTCAGTCATAGAGGTCCGCGAGAGATCACCACCGTACAGAATAATTACTGGATGAAACGCCGATGTCGGGTTAGGGTTATCAGGGGGGGGGGTAGGGTGCGAGTAGGGTTTTTCAAATTTCGAGACCAGGGTGCGACTAGGGTGTGACAGGTGTAGAGCAGTAGGGTGCAGTAGATGGATGAGTAGGGTGTGGTCAAATAGCAGGGTAGGGGATGGATCAAGCGTACTTGTAGAGTATGTGAAATGAGAAACTGTTGCGAGTTGCTGCGTGAATTGAGTTGCAGTGCTCGAAACACTGTCGTGTGGTGTTACCAACTGCACGCACACCCACGCGTCGTCGTAGACGAGTTGTGTGCACTGGCAGATCACTCGCGAGTAGCACCTTTGGTAGTTATTGCGTCGCGAGCCACTGTAGCGTGCCGCCATGCACGAAACACTTTCACACATTTACGCTATGTGTACGAGTGCTCACCAGTCGTCGTAGACGAATGGCGTCGAATGGCGTGTAGTAGCAGAGTGCCTGGCTCGAGTATCACACAGCAATCATGGACAACAAGTGCGAAAGTGCGTCGAGCATGCAACATGTGTTCGAACACTTGTACAAACGGCTGTATCACTTCACGGTCGTCTACGATGACTCGTTTCTACTACAAGAGTGCCCAACACAAGCATCGGGTCAATATCTCGAACCGTTCACAAGTTATGTTGTCACAAAGTGCAAAATACACCCATAACAACATGTCGTCGTAGACGAAGTGTGCGACAAGAGCATTTGGCCCATAAAAATGGCCGTACTACTCCGTCGTCATCGTAGACGACTCGTTTACACTTGCAGAGCACTCCGTTTGAATGCGAGACATCAATAACCTGAGTATATTATAAAACGAGTGACACCGTAATAAAAAATTCAGTCATAGAGGTCCGCGAGAGATCACCACCGTACAGAATAATTACTGGATGAAACGCCGATGTCGGGGACGACAGAAGAAAAGCATAACGGAGCCTCGAAGATTATGTATAAACAGAAAAGCACCAAAACGAAAACGTCGCCGAGGAGCAGGAACACGAGTGGACAGGACAAGATGTACGATGCCCAGGGCTACTCCTAAACACAATACGTCGTCGCTGACGAAGAGAGAGTGAAGCCGCACACAGGCGGGACCCGTAAACACATGCAGAAAGCGCGGGAAAGCGCATTTGAACTGCAGATTGACACACACGGATGCGTTGAGACAAAATGTATCATGCCCAGGACTCCTCCCAAGCATAGTACATCGTCGGTGACGACAAAAAACGTGTAGTACATGAGTACAATTGCATAAAAGTACCTTCCACACAAACGTCGGCGACAAAGTGGCAAGGAGAGAGCAAAAAATGCATGCACGAGGATGGCCTCGTACATATATCGTCGGCGACGAAGGGAGGGCGAAGCTACAACACAGGTGGCGCCTGAAAACAGTAGTGAAAAGCACAAGAAAGAGACCCAGAGGACTAGTGAACAGCTGAGATCCAGAGAGACAAGAGGTATTATGCCCAGGACTCCTCCCAAACATAGTACATTGTCGGCGACGACGAGAGAGCGAAGTGTCATACAGGAGGCACCTGCAAACGCTAGCAAAAAGCGTGAGAAAAATGGCCAGACGACCAGTGTCATGCCCAGGACTACTCCCAAGCATGCCACATCGTCGACGACGACAAGAGAGCAGAGTAATTACACAAGAGGATAATTGCACGGAACTACTTCTATGCAATTGCCCTGCCTGTGGTGTGACGGGAGAGAGAGCAACAAGAGGACGTGCATGAGTCCATGCAGCCTTGTCGCCGACGAACAGAACTCGTGGGAAGTGTTGAGTGGATTCGTCGCAGACGCACACAGGCTGCCACCGGTTATACCGGCTGTGATATACCCGAGCGTGGCTGTGTGGAGTTGCCGCGGTTTGTCTGCGACGAAATGGCATGGTTGCCATGATGGTAACAGGTCCAGTGTGCCTGTGTGAGTCTACACGTCACTCACACATTCGTCTATGACGAACGCGGCGTGCCTCGCCCTGTGCAAACGTCCACGACGAATGCGTTGTGTGTCTCGCGCTCATTGATTGCTCTTTCTTATCTCTTCTCGTCGTCGACGTCCTGTGCATTCATTGCTAGTAGTAGCAGTGAATTGTTGGCCTCCTAGGGCCTTAATCTTGCTTTCTTCCTATTCTTTGATGTGCTGGGGATTCGTTGCTAGGAGTAGCGGCGAATTCATTGTTGCGTGAATTAAGTTGCAGTGCATGAAACGCCGTCATGTGTTGTTACCAGCTGCATACATACTCACACGTCGTCGTAGACGAATTGTGTGCGGTGGCAGATCACTTGTGAGTAGTGTTTTTGGTAGCCACTGCCTTGCGAGCTGCGTAATGTGCCACCATGCACATTTGCACTACGCATGCGAGTGCTCACCTGTCGTCGTAGACAAATGGCGCGCACTAGACGAGTGCCCAGCTTAAGTATCACATCGATACAAGTACCATCACGCAAAATTCGCAAGTACCTCAAATATGTATTGTATGTTCGAATATTTGTACAAGTGGCAGTATCACTTTGCCGTCGTCTACGACGACTCGTTTCTCCTGCAGGAGGGCCCGGCACCAGTATCACATTGATGCCTCAAGGACGTAGCAAGTTATCTTCCCGCAAACTACAAAACCTGTACACAACAGCCCATCGTCGTAGATGAATTCCGTGCACAAGAACATTCAACCAAATACAAATAGCCACATTACTCCATCGTCATCGTAAACGACTGGTTTACACTGGCAAAACACCTCGTTCCAACGTAACACATGAAACACCTTCACAACATTGTACCTGGGTAGCAGCATTCATCCGCTGTCATTTTTAAAACAAAATGTGCCGCAACTAAAACGTCGTTGAGGAAGAGGACAAGAGGCATTATGCTTGAGACTCCTGTCGAGCATGATACATTGTCGGCGACGAAGAGAGAGTGAAGCTGCACACAGGCAGCACCTACGAACACGAACGAAAAGCACAGGAAATAGTGTCCAGACCACTGATGAACAGATGCGGATCCATCGAGATGAGAGGTGTTATGCCCAAGACTCCTCCCATGCATAATACATCATCAGTGACGAAGGGAGAGTAGAGAGTCCCACACAGAGAGGCACCCATGCTAAATGAATGTCGTGACAATGACAAAACGGCAGCATGGAATGATCGAAACAAAGCAGTCGTACTTAGGAATACTCCCGAGCATGATGCGTCGTCAGCGACAAAGAGAGGACAAGTAGTACATGGGCAATTGCATGGAAATACTTCTGTGCAAACGTCGCCGACGTTTTGGCAAGGAGAAAGCAAAGAACACATGCACGAGCATGACCCCACACATACGTCGTCGGCGACGAAGAGAGAGCGAAGCCGCACACAAGGGGCACCTGTAAACACTAGCGAAAAGCGCAAGAAAAGCTGTCCAGAGGCTGGTGAACAGACGTGATCCCCAAAGACAAGAGGTATCATGCCCAGGACTACTCCCAAACATGACACGTTGTCGGCGACGACGAGAGAGCAAAGTATTACACAGGAGGATGATTGCATGGAACTACTTCTATGCAATTGCCGCTGCATAAGTGGAGCGACGAGAGGATGTGCATGAGTCCATGCAGCCTCGTCGTCGATGAACAGAACCCGTGGGAATTGTTGAGTCCCTTCGTCGCGGACGCATACAGCCAGACGTTGGTTGAGGGATAGCCCGCGCTGGCCGGTGCCTCAAAAAAGATGCAGTTCGTCGAGCATCACAGAAGACGACGCCGCAAGAATATATGTACATCAGTGCATGTATAACAAAATCCGCAGTTCGTGGAACTGCACAATAGTGAGTCTTTGTGTATGACAAAAAACGGCGGCTCGTCGAGCCTCACAGGAGACAACGCCGTGAGAATATATACAACGGGAAAACGTACATGGTCTCCATGACCAGAGGAACCCATCGAATCCGACTCCAGAGCGTAAACGCGGGAACACTGCGCCACACCTCGTACACAATGCAAAAAAATAAAATCGGACACAAACGCACGGTGGAAAAATTGTAAGTTCTCCCCAAAACAATGCGGGGGTACTTCCCCATGGATTCACAGGTCCGTTTGTAAAGAAAAAAAAATCACAGCAGCAGCAACAGCAATATGACGATCATACACCCTTTTCTTAGATACAGTCTAATATATATGAACGCCTTGACCCCCGGGCTGAAACTTGGCTAAGGTAAAGCACCTATATAGGGTATTATATTAGCAAAATATCTAAGAAATCGGCCCACCCGTTGTGGAGAAAATGAGGATGCAAGGGGTCTGCCCTTAGTGTGTACCCAATGATGACATCATCAATGGTACAGACACACAACGATGTCATTGATTGATTGATCCATTGATCCATTGATCCCGGACAATTCCAGGCTCTGATGTCATTGATTGATTGATTGATTGATGCCAGATAAGATGTCAGATAAGATGACATCGATCCCATCAATTCCGGAAAACTCCGGACAGGCACAGCCACCCCAACGGTCTCGCTGGCATCCCCAAACTTCTTTCTTTCTCCCCACTGACCGTTTTCCCTCTAGATTCGTCCATGGCCGCTGCTCTGCCCCTCTATAGGACTGTTGTGGATGTGCAGGGATGCCTCCCATTCTGTTTTGCTTCCTGCTTGTGCCTGTCCACCTGGTTGGAGGACTTTTTCTGGTTTTTTCGGCTATTCTCTCTTGTGTTTGCTGGACTGTGTGGCTCTCTGCTTCGTGATTGGCCCCAGCTCGTTGAGCGACGCCCTCTAGGCTACTGGGTTTGACGCATGAAGCAAGTAATGTGGTAAGTGGACTTCAAATCTTAGTCTAGTATGTGTCAACGCACCACTGGGGCACGCGTCGCCATTCAACGGCGGCGTATAGCCGGCCTAGCCAGCTTTGTGCCCTGGTGGGCCTAGCCTGCTCGTTTCCCGCGAGAGGGTGTGCCCTTTATGGGCACAGACCGGTTCCCCCAACTGGTCTGGGGCAGCGTTCGCCGCATAATAACAACGTAGGTGATTTTTTTGACTAAGTAGGTAACTTTTTTGAGATGAACATGCGGTCAATGCACCACCGGGGCACGCGCCGCTGTCTAACAGCGGCGTATAGCCGGCCTAGCCAGCTTTGTGCCCTGGTGGGCCTAGCCTGCTCGTTTCCCGCGAGAGGGTGTGCCCTTTATGGGCACAGACCGGTTTCCCCAACTGGTCTGGGGCAGCGTTTGCATATAATAACGACATAGGTAGTCTTTTTGCGAAGGTAGGTGACTTTTTTGAGACGAATATGTGGCTAACGCACCACCGGCGCACGCGCCGTTGTCTAACAGCGGCGTATAGCAGGCCTAGCCAGCTTTGTGCGTCGGTGGGCCTAGCCTGCTCGTTTCCCGCGAGAGGTGTACCCTTTACGGGTACAGACCGGTTCCCCCAACTGGTCTGGGGCAGCGTTTGCATATAATAACGACGTAGGTAGTCTTTTTGCGAAGGTAGGTGATTTTTTTGAGACGAATATGTGGCCAACGCACCACTGGCGCACGCGCCGTTGTCTAACAGCGGCGTATAGCAGGCCTAGCCAGCTTTGTGCGCTGGTGGGCCTAGCCTTCTCGCGTCTTGCGAGAGGGTGTGCCCTTTATGGGCACAGACCGGTTACCTCTACCGGTCTGGGGCAGCGTTTGCCAGATACTAACCAGGTAGGCGTTCGTTTTGAGATGAACGCACGGCCAACGCACCACTGGCGCACGCGCCGCTGTCTAACAGCGGCGTATAGCAGGCCTAGCCAGCTTTGTGCGCCGGTGGGCCTAGCCTTCTCGTATCTCGCGAGAGGTGTACCCTTTACGGGTACAGACCGGTTCCCTCAACCTGTCTGGGGCAGCGTTTGCCACATAATAACTAGGTAGGTGATTTCTTTGACTAAGTAGGTAATTTTTTGAGACGAACGTATGGTCAACGCACCACCGGGGCACGCGTCGCCAGTCAATGGCGGCGTATAGCAGGCCTAGCCCGCTTTGTGCGCCGGTGGGCCTAGCCTGCTCGTTTCTCGCGAGAGGTGTACCCTTTACGGGTACAGACCGGTTCCCTCAACCGGTCTGGGGCAGCGTTTGCCGGATACTAACCAAGTAGGTATTCATTTTGAGAAGGTAGGTGTTCATTTTAAGACGAATATGCGATGCGCGCACCACTGGGGCACGCGCCGCCGTCTAACGGCGGCGTATAGCAGGCCTAGCCCGCTTTGTGCGCCGGTGGGCCTAGCCTTCTCGTTTCTCGCGAGAGGTGTACCCTTTATGGGTACAGACCGGTTCCCTCAACCGGTCTGGGGCAGCGTGTGCCACATACTAATGAGGTAGGCGTTCGTTTTGAGACGAATATGCGGTCAACGCACAGCTGGGCACATAATAACCAGGTAGGCGTTCATTGTGAGACGAACGTATGGCCAACGCACCACCGGGGCACGCGCCGCTGTCTAACAGCGGCGTATAGCAGGCCTAGCCAGCTTTGTGTGCCGGTGGGCCTAGCCTTCTCGTATCTCGCGAGAGGTGTACCCTTTACGGGTATAGACCGGTTGCCTCAACCAGTCTGGGGTAGCTTAGACCGTATAAAATACATCGTAGGTTGAACTTGCGGATCGCGACGCTCCTTTAGAATCAACCCTGGGGCTGAGGAGCTGAACGAGACGCACGCTAGTTTATTTCCCCGGGATCTTCACATGAAGATCCCTTGATCACTCGCGAGTAGCACGTTTGGTAGCTATTAATGCTGTAATAAAAAATACATTCATAGAGGTCTGCGAGAGGTCACCACCGTACAGAATATTACTGGATAAAATGCCGACACCGGGGACGACAGAAGAAAAGCATAACAGAGTCTCGAAGATTATATATAAACAGAAAAGCATGAAAACGAAAACGTCGGTGAGGAGCAGGAACGCGAGTGGACAGGACAAGATGTACGATGCCCAGGGCTACTGCAAAACACAATACGTCGTTGCTGCACACAGGCAGGACCTGTAAACACATGCAAAAAGCGCAGGAAAGCGCATCTGGGCTGTGGATTGACACATGAGGATAAGCACATATATATATGTCGTCGGTGACGGTTATGCCAACCATAGACTGCTAGGGATGTGGGAGCTCTCTCACATGGCGATTTTGGTCTGCCACGCCGTTTTACACTCGAGCACGGTATGCTGAGGGGACGAATCTCTGGTACATGTGCCGTTGGACCGTCAAGAGGCCTCGCAAATGCAGCACGACCGTTTTTTGACCATTAGACAGAATTTGGGTTGTAGGAATTGCGAGTAACGGGGTACACACCAAGGGCAGACCCGAGAAAGGGGAGAGCTATGACGGTGCATCCGCAGGGCCATCCCCAGGTGCCGAAACGGCGACTATGACCGTTTTTGCCTACAGAGACGGTTTTCTCACCGATTCGGGGTTAGGGTTATCAGGGGGGGGTAGGGTGCGAGTAGGGTTTTTCAAATTTCGAGACCAGGGTGCGACTAGGGTGTGACAGGTGTAGAGCAGTAGGGTGCAGTAGATGGATGAGTAGGATGTGGTCAAATAGCAGGGTAGGGGACGGATCAAGCGTACTTGTAGAGTATGTGAAATGAGAAACTGTTGCGAGTTGCTGCGTGAATTGAGTTGCAGTGCTCGAAACACTGTCGTGTGGTGTTACCAACTGCACGCACACCCACGCGTCGTCGTAGACGAGTTGTGTGCACTGGCAGATCACTCGCGAGTAGCACCTTTGGTAGTTATTGCGTTAGGGTTAGGGGGGGGGGGGCAGGGTTGGAGTAGGGTTCAGCACTAGGGGAGTAGGGTGGAGGACTAGGGGAGTAGGGTGGGACTAGGGGAGTAGGGTGGGACTAGGGGAGTAGGGTGGGACTAGGGGAGTAGGGAACAGATGAATTGTACTAGTAGAGCATGTCAAATGAAAAGGTGGTGCAAGCTACTGTGTGAATTGAGTTGCAGTGCTCGAAACACTGTCATGTGGTATTACCAACTGCGTGCTCACTCACACGTCGTCGTAGATGAGTTGTGTGGAGTGGCACAAGTAGCATTTTTACTAGTTACCACATCACAAGCCGCCACAGTGTGCCGTCGTGGACGAAACAATTTTCACATGTTTACACTACATGTACAAGTGCTCACCAGACATTGTAGACAAACGGCGTGCACTAGCAGAGTGCCTGGCCTAAGTATTAAAGAAATACATAGCAGTGATCGTGCAGTATCATCGTAACAACTGCAAAAGTGCGTCGAACATGTAATATGTGTTCCAACACTTCCACAGGCAGCCGTTCCACTTCGCGGTTGTCTACGACGACTCGTTTCTACTACAGAAGTGTCCAGTGCAAGTATCAGGTCAGTACCTTGAAGCGTTCACAAGTTATGTTGTCACGAAGTGCAAAATAAATCTGTAACAACACGTCGTCATAGACGAACCTTGCAACAAGTGCGTTTGGCCTATAGAAATGGCCACACTATTCCGTCGTCGTCATAGAGGACTTGTTTCCACTTGCAAAGCATTCCGTTCACATGCGAGACATCAATAACCACAATATATCATACAACAAGTGACGCCGTAATAAAACTACAGTCGTATAGGTCCGTGAGAGGTCACCACAATACAGATGAAATTACTGAATGAAACGCTGATGTCGGGGACGACAGGAGAAAAGCATAACAAAGTCTCATGGACTGTATATAGTTACAAAAAAAATGAAAACGTAAAACGTCACCGAGGAGTAGGAATGCGAGTCAACAGGACAAGACATAGCATGCCAAGGACTACTCCCAAACATGATACGTCGTCGCCGACGAAGAGAGAGAGTGAACCTGCACACAGGCTGCACTCGTAAACACAAGCAACAAGCGCAGGAAAGCATATCTGGACCGCGGATTGACACACAAGAATGAGCACATACAAATGTTGTCGGCGACGAAGAGAGAGCCCCACAAAGGGAGCACCTGCAAACACTGACAAAAACCATGAAAAAAAAGGCTCGTGAACAGACACAATCCACAGAGACAAGAGGTATCATGCCCAAGACTCCTCCCAAGCATGACACATTGTCGACGACAAACAGAGTGAAGCCCCGTACAAGGGGCACCTGCAAAAGCTAGCGAAACGCATGAAAAAAAAACCCCGAGAGCTGGTGCACAGACATGATCAAGAGAGACGAGAGGTGGCATGCCCAGGACTCCTCCCAAACATGACACATCGTCGGCGACGACGAGAGAGGAGAGGTTACACAGGGGGATGATTGCACGGAACTCCTTCTATGCAATTGTCCAGCCTCGTCGCCGACAAACAGGACACGTGGGAATTGTTGAGTGGATTCGTCGCAGACAGTCACCGGTTATACGGGCTGTGATATACCCGAGCGTGGCTGTGTGAAGTTGCCGCGGTTTGTCTGCGACGAAATAACATAGTTGCTGTGATGGTTATGACAGTCGAAAACTTACACTGAGTGACAAAGAAATTCTGCCAAATTGTATAGGCAGTGCAAGCATTCACCTGTTGTCGTAGACGAATCACATACACTAGAAGAACACATACTGTGAGTGATAAGGTTTTCGGAAGAGGTTTTGGTAAGTTATCACCTTCGAATCGTAAACTGGGTTATGATACATAAAGAGCCTTAAGAAAAATGGGTTCCGAGAAAGAGTATTCACCAGTCGTCCTGGACGAGACGCGTGCATTGGTACACTACCTAGCTTGTGTATTGAAGTGGTACAGAAAGGCGTTGTCATGTATTAAACCGCGACATGCTCCCATATATTTGTAGCCGCGGCATTCACCTGTTGTTATTATATGAGTTATATAGGTCGTCACCGGCGTGCGTGTGTGTGCCAGTCGCACGTTAGAACGTGTTCGTCCCAGAGGAGAGGGGAAAGACGTCTGTAAAATCAGTAATTTATTCAAATCTACACATTCGGGAATGGTGAAATGGATGCTCCGTGTCGTCCCAGACGTCGTGTGTGCATTCTAGTGTTATGTTTGAACACTCTTGTCGGGGACGATAGAGGAAGAAACCCTGTAAAATCAGTTTATTTGTGTCATTGATAAGCAAGGAGAACGCATACATTTCGAAACGAAAAGTACACCAGGTTTCCGGCCATAAGGAAAAAACTACTCATTATCCAGCTCGTCACCGCCGTTACCCTCGTTGCCCCAATCTCCATCCTCACTCTCATCCACTTCGGTGAAGGCCGGCACAGTGGTACTGTGGAGAAGAATGCGTGGTGCAGGCCCTTTGACTGCAGGCCAACGCGTGAAACCAACCATGGCCTTCGTCGCCCACATCTTATCCTGGTGAGCATCCGGGATCCAACTCCACGTCCTGAACCGTTCCCAAAGTTCGTTCCGCATCGTCAATGCAAGCTCCTCATTGCGCGATTCGTCGATGAAGCTCATCCACTGCTTATAGTATGGGCAGCTCGGGTAGTTCTGGACGGCACTCGAGGTCTTGTAACCTGGCAGTGGATAGAACCATTTGAAGGCCCTCTGCCAGTCATCGCTAGACGCATTCTTATAGGCGACGGCATGGAAGACGTCCGAGAGGTGCAGTGTCTTGAAGACATCCTCCTTTCCCTGCAGACGTTGAGCTGCGGTGAGTTTCAGGTAAGATGGATTCGTGTTGCCTCGTGGATTCGGAGACTTCGCGGTAACGTCGACGATGAACTGACGCCAAAGGCGAGATAAGAAATCGTTAGCGGTAGGGGCGGCATCGGCAGGAGGTGGAGACATGTCTTCGAAGTCTGAGCCGTCGTCGACGTCGGGAGGTATGACTGTGTTTCCATGTGGGCCGAGATCGAACAAGTTAGGTTCTGGGGCGCCGGTCCAGTTTACGTAGCTAGGAATCTTCCCTTTATTCGTCGTGAAGCGAGTACGGGCGACTGTGTCCTTGTCTAGAATCGCACTATTGGCATATTTTGCCTTTACCTCCTCGAAAGTCATCCCGCCGAACCAGTACTTGAATGCTGGGAAGGGGAGGACTCGTCCGCCATAACGAAAACGGGGCACGTCAGCGACGTTCATCCGACGAAAAAAGACGCAGCCATAAGGATTGTATGGAACCCGATCCCGTGAGACACCGGCCTCCTCCTCCTCCTCCTCCTCCTCCTCCTCCTCCGCACCTCCCTGAACAGATGTCTTGTATGCGAGGACGTCGAGATCTCCACCCGCTGCCTCGGTGATAGGGAGCGCAGCATCCATGAGGCGTCTTGCCGCAGGACCGTCCTCCGGTCGTGCATGTAAACCATTAAATAGCCAGACGCACGCAGCCGTCAACGTAAGAGCTTCAGGCTTTAATCGCAGGGCGGACTTGCCAGAGACTTGGTTTGAGAGAGTCTGGCTGATGGCCATAAGCCTTATGACGCGAAAATGCCTAGTAGGTTAGAGGCATTAGAAAGAAAGTTATCGTATATATGACCTAACTCACCACCAGTCCTCCCGCGTAAAAGAACACAAACACTGCCGGAACTTGGCGGGTTCATACTCGAGGAGGACGTTTGTGGCAAACCTACATGGCACTCGCACCTCGAGACGCGCGTTCGAGGAATTCACCGTGGATGCCGCTACATAGATGTCATACACGCCTTCGATCGTCTTCGACGGTTGTTGAGTACTCATCGCCTCCTTGACAGTAAGATATTTCGCATGGTGGCCGCCCTCGGCAATGTAAACGACGGCCTTGTCGGTCGTATAGGCCTGTACATACAGTGCCTCATAATCCCCCTGTGCTCGAATACCAGGGTGAACGCGGGTTATCAGGGGGGGTAGGGTGCGAGTAGGGTTTTTCAAATTTTGAGACCAGGGTGCGACTAGGGTGTGACAGGTGTAGAGCAGTAGGGTGCAGTAGATGGATGAGTAGGGTGTGGTCATATAGCAGGGTAGGGGACGGATGAATTGTACTTGTAGAGTATGTGAAATGAGAAACTGTTGCGAGTTGCTGCGTGAATTGAGTTGCAGTGCTCGAAACACCGTCGTGTGGTGTTACCAACTGCACGCACACCCACGCGTCGTCATAGACGAGTTGTGTGCACTGGCAGATCACTCGCGAGTAGCACCTTTGGTAGTTATTGCGTCGCGAGCCACTGTAGTGTGCCGCCATGCACGAAACACTTTCGCACATTTACGCTATATGTACGAGTGCTCACCAGTCGTCGTAGACGAATGGCGTGTAGTAGCAGAGTGCCTGGCTCGAGTATCACACAGCAATCATGGACAACAAGTGCGAAAGTGCGTCGAGCATGCAACATGTGTTCGAACACTTGTACAAACGGCTGTATCACTTCACGGTCGTCTACGATGACTCGTTTCTACTACAAGAGTGCCCAACACAAGCATCGGGTCAATATCTCGAACCGTTCACAAGTTATGTTGTCACAAAGTGCAAAATACACCCATAACAATATGTCGTCGTAGACGAAGTGTGTGACAAGAGCATTTGGCCCATAAAAATGGCCGTACTACTCCGTCGTCATCGTAGACGACTCGTTTACACTTGCAGAGCACTCCGTTTGAATGCGAGACATCAATAACCTGAGTATATTATAAAACGAGTGACACCGTAATAAAAAATTCAGTCATAGAGGTCCGCGAGAGATCACCACCGTACAGAATAATTACTGGATGAAACGCCGATGTCGGGTTAGGGTTATCAGGGGGGGGGTAGGGTGCGAGTAGGGTTTTTCAAATTTCGAGACCAGGGTGCGACTAGGGTGTGACAGGTGTAGAGCAGTAGGGTGCAGTAGATGGATGAGTAGGGTGTGGTCAAATAGCAGGGTAGGGGATGGATCAAGCGTACTTGTAGAGTATGTGAAATGAGAAACTGTTGCGAGTTGCTGCGTGAATTGAGTTGCAGTGCTCGAAACACTGTCGTGTGGTGTTACCAACTGCACGCACACCCACGCGTCGTCGTAGACGAGTTGTGTGCACTGGCAGATCACTCGCGAGTAGCACCTTTGGTAGTTATTGCGTCGCGAGCCACTGTAGCGTGCCGCCATGCACGAAACACTTTCACACATTTACGCTATGTGTACGAGTGCTCACCAGTCGTCGTAGACGAATGGCGTCGAATGGCGTGTAGTAGCAGAGTGCCTGGCTCGAGTATCACACAGCAATCATGGACAACAAGTGCGAAAGTGCGTCGAGCATGCAACATGTGTTCGAACACTTGTACAAACGGCTGTATCACTTCACGGTCGTCTACGATGACTCGTTTCTACTACAAGAGTGCCCAACACAAGCATCGGGTCAATATCTCGAACCGTTCACAAGTTATGTTGTCACAAAGTGCAAAATACACCCATAACAACATGTCGTCGTAGACGAAGTGTGCGACAAGAGCATTTGGCCCATAAAAATGGCCGTACTACTCCGTCGTCATCGTAGACGACTCGTTTACACTTGCAGAGCACTCCGTTTGAATGCGAGACATCAATAACCTGAGTATATTATAAAACGAGTGACACCGTAATAAAAAATTCAGTCATAGAGGTCCGCGAGAGATCACCACCGTACAGAATAATTACTGGATGAAACGCCGATGTCGGGGACGACAGAAGAAAAGCATAACGGAGCCTCGAAGATTATGTATAAACAGAAAAGCACCAAAACGAAAACGTCGCCGAGGAGCAGGAACACGAGTGGACAGGACAAGATGTACGATGCCCAGGGCTACTCCTAAACACAATACGTCGTCGCTGACGAAGAGAGAGTGAAGCCGCACACAGGCGGGACCCGTAAACACATGCAGAAAGCGCGGGAAAGCGCATTTGAACTGCAGATTGACACACACGGATGCGTTGAGACAAAATGTATCATGCCCAGGACTCCTCCCAAGCATAGTACATCGTCGGTGACGACAAAAAACGTGTAGTACATGAGTACAATTGCATAAAAGTACCTTCCACACAAACGTCGGCGACAAAGTGGCAAGGAGAGAGCAAAAAATGCATGCACGAGGATGGCCTCGTACATATATCGTCGGCGACGAAGGGAGGGCGAAGCTACAACACAGGTGGCGCCTGAAAACAGTAGTGAAAAGCACAAGAAAGAGACCCAGAGGACTAGTGAACAGCTGAGATCCAGAGAGACAAGAGGTATTATGCCCAGGACTCCTCCCAAACATAGTACATTGTCGGCGACGACGAGAGAGCGAAGTGTCATACAGGAGGCACCTGCAAACGCTAGCAAAAAGCGTGAGAAAAATGGCCAGACGACCAGTGTCATGCCCAGGACTACTCCCAAGCATGCCACATCGTCGACGACGACAAGAGAGCAGAGTAATTACACAAGAGGATAATTGCACGGAACTACTTCTATGCAATTGCCCTGCCTGTGGTGTGACGGGAGAGAGAGCAACAAGAGGACGTGCATGAGTCCATGCAGCCTTGTCGCCGACGAACAGAACTCGTGGGAAGTGTTGAGTGGATTCGTCGCAGACGCACACAGGCTGCCACCGGTTATACCGGCTGTGATATACCCGAGCGTGGCTGTGTGGAGTTGCCGCGGTTTGTCTGCGACGAAATGGCATGGTTGCCATGATGGTAACAGGTCCAGTGTGCCTGTGTGAGTCTACACGTCACTCACACATTCGTCTATGACGAACGCGGCGTGCCTCGCCCTGTGCAAACGTCCACGACGAATGCGTTGTGTGTCTCGCGCTCATTGATTGCTCTTTCTTATCTCTTCTCGTCGTCGACGTCCTGTGCATTCATTGCTAGTAGTAGCAGTGAATTGTTGGCCTCCTAGGGCCTTAATCTTGCTTTCTTCCTATTCTTTGATGTGCTGGGGATTCGTTGCTAGGAGTAGCGGCGAATTCATTGTTGCGTGAATTAAGTTGCAGTGCATGAAACGCCGTCATGTGTTGTTACCAGCTGCATACATACTCACACGTCGTCGTAGACGAATTGTGTGCGGTGGCAGATCACTTGTGAGTAGTGTTTTTGGTAGCCACTGCCTTGCGAGCTGCGTAATGTGCCACCATGCACATTTGCACTACGCATGCGAGTGCTCACCTGTCGTCGTAGACAAATGGCGCGCACTAGACGAGTGCCCAGCTTAAGTATCACATCGATACAAGTACCATCACGCAAAATTCGCAAGTACCTCAAATATGTATTGTATGTTCGAATATTTGTACAAGTGGCAGTATCACTTTGCCGTCGTCTACGACGACTCGTTTCTCCTGCAGGAGGGCCCGGCACCAGTATCACATTGATGCCTCAAGGACGTAGCAAGTTATCTTCCCGCAAACTACAAAACCTGTACACAACAGCCCATCGTCGTAGATGAATTCCGTGCACAAGAACATTCAACCAAATACAAATAGCCACATTACTCCATCGTCATCGTAAACGACTGGTTTACACTGGCAAAACACCTCGTTCCAACGTAACACATGAAACACCTTCACAACATTGTACCTGGGTAGCAGCATTCATCCGCTGTCATTTTTAAAACAAAATGTGCCGCAACTAAAACGTCGTTGAGGAAGAGGACAAGAGGCATTATGCTTGAGACTCCTGTCGAGCATGATACATTGTCGGCGACGAAGAGAGAGTGAAGCTGCACACAGGCAGCACCTACGAACACGAACGAAAAGCACAGGAAATAGTGTCCAGACCACTGATGAACAGATGCGGATCCATCGAGATGAGAGGTGTTATGCCCAAGACTCCTCCCATGCATAATACATCATCAGTGACGAAGGGAGAGTAGAGAGTCCCACACAGAGAGGCACCCATGCTAAATGAATGTCGTGACAATGACAAAACGGCAGCATGGAATGATCGAAACAAAGCAGTCGTACTTAGGAATACTCCCGAGCATGATGCGTCGTCAGCGACAAAGAGAGGACAAGTAGTACATGGGCAATTGCATGGAAATACTTCTGTGCAAACGTCGCCGACGTTTTGGCAAGGAGAAAGCAAAGAACACATGCACGAGCATGACCCCACACATACGTCGTCGGCGACGAAGAGAGAGCGAAGCCGCACACAAGGGGCACCTGTAAACACTAGCGAAAAGCGCAAGAAAAGCTGTCCAGAGGCTGGTGAACAGACGTGATCCCCAAAGACAAGAGGTATCATGCCCAGGACTACTCCCAAACATGACACGTTGTCGGCGACGACGAGAGAGCAAAGTATTACACAGGAGGATGATTGCATGGAACTACTTCTATGCAATTGCCGCTGCATAAGTGGAGCGACGAGAGGATGTGCATGAGTCCATGCAGCCTCGTCGTCGATGAACAGAACCCGTGGGAATTGTTGAGTCCCTTCGTCGCGGACGCATACAGCCAGACGTTGGTTGAGGGATAGCCCGCGCTGGCCGGTGCCTCAAAAAAGATGCAGTTCGTCGAGCATCACAGAAGACGACGCCGCAAGAATATATGTACATCAGTGCATGTATAACAAAATCCGCAGTTCGTGGAACTGCACAATAGTGAGTCTTTGTGTATGACAAAAAACGGCGGCTCGTCGAGCCTCACAGGAGACAACGCCGTGAGAATATATACAACGGGAAAACGTACATGGTCTCCATGACCAGAGGAACCCATCGAATCCGACTCCAGAGCGTAAACGCGGGAACACTGCGCCACACCTCGTACACAATGCAAAAAAATAAAATCGGACACAAACGCACGGTGGAAAAATTGTAAGTTCTCCCCAAAACAATGCGGGGGTACTTCCCCATGGATTCACAGGTCCGTTTGTAAAGAAAAAAAAAATCACAGCAGCAGCAACAGCAATATGACGATCATACACCCTTTTCTTAGATACAGTCTAATATATATGAACGCCTTGACCCCCCGGGCTGAAACTTGGCTAAGGTAAAGCACCTATATAGGGTATTATATTAGCAAAATATCTAAGAAATCGGCCCACCCGTTGTGGAGAAAATGAGGATGCAAGGGGTCTGCCCTTAGTGTGTACCCAATGATGACATCATCAATGGTACAGACACACAACGATGTCATTGATTGATTGATCCATTGATCCATTGATCCCGGACAATTCCAGGCTCTGATGTCATTGATTGATTGATTGATTGATGCCAGATAAGATGTCAGATAAGATGACATCGATCCCATCAATTCCGGAAAACTCCGGACAGGCACAGCCACCCCAACGGTCTCGCTGGCATCCCCAAACTTCTTTCTTTCTCCCCCACTGACCGTTTTCCCTCTAGATTCGTCCATGGCCGCTGCTCTGCCCCTCTATAGGACTGTTGTGGATGTGCAGGGATGCCTCCCATTCTGTTTTGCTTCCTGCTTGTGCCTGTCCACCTGGTTGGAGGACTTTTTCTGGTTTTTTCGGCTATTCTCTCTTGTGTTTGCTGGACTGTGTGGCTCTCTGCTTCGTGATTGGCCCCAGCTCGTTGAGCGACGCCCTCTAGGCTACTGGGTTTGACGCATGAAGCAAGTAATGTGGTAAGTGGACTTCAAATCTTAGTCTAGTATGTGTCAACGCACCACTGGGGCACGCGTCGCCATTCAACGGCGGCGTATAGCCGGCCTAGCCAGCTTTGTGCCCTGGTGGGCCTAGCCTGCTCGTTTCCCGCGAGAGGGTGTGCCCTTTATGGGCACAGACCGGTTCCCCCAACTGGTCTGGGGCAGCGTTCGCCGCATAATAACAACGTAGGTGATTTTTTTGACTAAGTAGGTAACTTTTTTGAGATGAACATGCGGTCAATGCACCACCGGGGCACGCGCCGCTGTCTAACAGCGGCGTATAGCCGGCCTAGCCAGCTTTGTGCCCTGGTGGGCCTAGCCTGCTCGTTTCCCGCGAGAGGGTGTGCCCTTTATGGGCACAGACCGGTTTCCCCAACTGGTCTGGGGCAGCGTTTGCATATAATAACGACATAGGTAGTCTTTTTGCGAAGGTAGGTGACTTTTTTGAGACGAATATGTGGCTAACGCACCACCGGCGCACGCGCCGTTGTCTAACAGCGGCGTATAGCAGGCCTAGCCAGCTTTGTGCGTCGGTGGGCCTAGCCTGCTCGTTTCCCGCGAGAGGTGTACCCTTTACGGGTACAGACCGGTTCCCCCAACTGGTCTGGGGCAGCGTTTGCATATAATAACGACGTAGGTAGTCTTTTTGCGAAGGTAGGTGATTTTTTTGAGACGAATATGTGGCCAACGCACCACTGGCGCACGCGCCGTTGTCTAACAGCGGCGTATAGCAGGCCTAGCCAGCTTTGTGCGCTGGTGGGCCTAGCCTTCTCGCGTCTTGCGAGAGGGTGTGCCCTTTATGGGCACAGACCGGTTACCTCTACCGGTCTGGGGCAGCGTTTGCCAGATACTAACCAGGTAGGCGTTCGTTTTGAGATGAACGCACGGCCAACGCACCACTGGCGCACGCGCCGCTGTCTAACAGCGGCGTATAGCAGGCCTAGCCAGCTTTGTGCGCCGGTGGGCCTAGCCTTCTCGTATCTCGCGAGAGGTGTACCCTTTACGGGTACAGACCGGTTCCCTCAACCTGTCTGGGGCAGCGTTTGCCACATAATAACTAGGTAGGTGATTTCTTTGACTAAGTAGGTAATTTTTTGAGACGAACGTATGGTCAACGCACCACCGGGGCACGCGTCGCCAGTCAATGGCGGCGTATAGCAGGCCTAGCCCGCTTTGTGCGCCGGTGGGCCTAGCCTGCTCGTTTCTCGCGAGAGGTGTACCCTTTACGGGTACAGACCGGTTCCCTCAACCGGTCTGGGGCAGCGTTTGCCGGATACTAACCAAGTAGGTATTCATTTTGAGAAGGTAGGTGTTCATTTTAAGACGAATATGCGATGCGCGCACCACTGGGGCACGCGCCGCCGTCTAACGGCGGCGTATAGCAGGCCTAGCCCGCTTTGTGCGCCGGTGGGCCTAGCCTTCTCGTTTCTCGCGAGAGGTGTACCCTTTATGGGTACAGACCGGTTCCCTCAACCGGTCTGGGGCAGCGTGTGCCACATACTAATGAGGTAGGCGTTCGTTTTGAGACGAATATGCGGTCAACGCACAGCTGGGCACATAATAACCAGGTAGGCGTTCATTGTGAGACGAACGTATGGCCAACGCACCACCGGGGCACGCGCCGCTGTCTAACAGCGGCGTATAGCAGGCCTAGCCAGCTTTGTGTGCCGGTGGGCCTAGCCTTCTCGTATCTCGCGAGAGGTGTACCCTTTACGGGTATAGACCGGTTGCCTCAACCAGTCTGGGGTAGCTTAGACCGTATAAAATACATCGTAGGTTGAACTTGCGGATCGCGACGCTCCTTTAGAATCAACCCTGGGGCTGAGGAGCTGAACGAGACGCACGCTAGTTTACTTCCCCGGGATCTTCACATGAAGATCCCTTGATCACTCGCGAGTAGCACGTTTGGTAGCTATTAATGCTGTAATAAAAAATACATTCATAGAGGTCTGCGAGAGGTCACCACCGTACAGAATATTACTGGATAAAATGCCGACACCGGGGACGACAGAAGAAAAGCATAACAGAGTCTCGAAGATTATATATAAACAGAAAAGCATGAAAACGAAAACGTCGGTGAGGAGCAGGAACGCGAGTGGACAGGACAAGATGTACGATGCCCAGGGCTACTGCAAAACACAATACGTCGTTGCTGCACACAGGCAGGACCTGTAAACACATGCAAAAAGCGCAGGAAAGCGCATCTGGGCTGTGGATTGACACATGAGGATAAGCACATATATATATGTCGTCGGTGACGGTTATGCCAACCATAGACTGCTAGGGATGTGGGAGCTCTCTCACATGGCGATTTTGGTCTGCCACGCCGTTTTACACTCGAGCACGGTATGCTGAGGGGACGAATCTCTGGTACATGTGCCGTTGGACCGTCAAGAGGCCTCGCAAATGCAGCACGACCGTTTTTTGACCATTAGACAGAATTTGGGTTGTAGGAATTGCGAGTAACGGGGTACACACCAAGGGCAGACCCGAGAAAGGGGAGAGCTATGACGGTGCATCCGCAGGGCCATCCCCAGGTGCCGAAACGGCGACTATGACCGTTTTTGCCTACAGAGACGGTTTTCTCACCGATTCGGGGTTAGGGTTAGGGTTAGGGTTAGGGTTAGGGTTAGGGTTAGGGTTAGGGTTAGGGTTAGGGTTAGGGTTAGGGTTAGGGTTAGGGTTAGGGTTAGGGTTAGGGTTAGGGTTAGGGTTAGGGTTAGGGTTAGGGTTA